>JBBPBP010000004.1:46321619-46340194 GCA_037974735.1 Cicer chorassanicum | reverse complement strand
TTGGTAAATAAATTTTTCTCACTAATTTATAATTTTTTTGTGAGATACTATTTTAAATAGCATTTGAAATTTTAGTTTATAAATTTTTATATTTTTAATCTTTTAGTTTTTATTTTATTATTTCTTTTGCTTTTGGTAAAGAGTTTAAAGATGGTGCATTGAAAGTGTAAAATAATTAAAACCATTTAAAGTGTTATATTATGTTGGACAATTTTTAAATCAAAGAGTTTTATTTAATAGATTGTTGTCATGACAAGTTATAATTGACTGTCAATATAAAATAATTTAACACTAAAGATATATTTCCATTATTCCCAATAGAATAACCACGCTTAGAGCTAGTTTGATACGCTTATAGTTCTTTAAGTTTAACTCAATTTCCACTTAGATCTTTTAAATTTATTTTATCATAATTTGGTCATTTAAGTTACATTCTTTTTGCACCGTTACTCATTTGTTTCAATTTCGACTTCAATTCAATTAATTCAATTGAAAACTTTTGAGTTTTTCACCAAAATATCCTCTTTTTTTAAAAATTTGACCAAAATGCCACACTTTAGAAAACGTTTACCAAACTGCCCTACTTAATTATGATGATGATGATGATTATTATTATTATTATTATTATTATTATTATTTATTAATGTATTATTTATTACAACTATTATTATTATTATTATTATTTAGTAATTATTAATTAATTAATTTATTATTATTATTATTTATTAATGTATTATTATTATAATTAATTATTTATTTAAAAACATTTAAAAACACAAAAAAAAAAAAAAAAAATACACCCCCAGGTCGCACTCCCAGCCAGCGACCTCCTGTTGGGTCTGAAAAATTTTATTCTTCAGCTGGTCGCACCCCCCCACTGCGAACTCCCACTGGGCCAAAAAAAAAATTACACCTCCAGTAGGAGGTCGCACCCCCGCTCAGCGACCTCCCACTGGGCCTGCAAAAAACCCCTCTTCAAGAGGTCGCACCCCCTGTAGCGACCAGCAGAAAGGCCCAAAAAGTAGGGCAGTTTAGTAAACGTTTTCCAATGTATGGCATTTTGGTCAAAATTTTTTAAAAAGAGGATATTTTGGTGAAAACCTCAAAACTTTTAATCATTTGAAACTCTATTTATTTTAAACAAATTAACCATGATACTTAACTTAAAAGGGACTTTCTTTTCTTTTCTACAATTAAGCACTTATGTTGCTTTTTCAACCCAAGAGCTATATGAGAAATTTATACACTCCACAATCCAACTTCTCCATAAATATGGGAAACTCATTTTATGCATCGCCATGTTCAACTAGTCGAATGTTATCGTCTCATAGGCTTTTCAAAATCAACTTTAAACATGACTAGCTTTTTTTTTTTTCCTTTTCCCTCATCCAACACTTCTTTTGCTAAAATTCTAGGTTTAGTATAGAATGAACTTATGAAAAAATTGGTCCATTTTGGATCAATCTTACTCCAGCCGTTAATTTAATAATAAAATAATGGAATGGTGGAGATGCAAATGGGTTACTTGTTGTGGAGGTAATGTGTGAAAGAATAAAAAAATTGTATTATTAACCATTAGTTTTGTTGTAATTATTTTTGTTCAATATTGACCAAAAACATTGCACATCCTTATATTACAAGGTCTGTTTAGTAAGACTGCAAACGGGATTTATCCAAAAACAATTACTTTTTATTTTTAAGGCTCAAATAAAATTATCTTTGTATTATTTCTATTATGTTAAAAAAAATTGTTGCATCGTTGAAACTATAATTTTTAAGTTGTAGTTAATATATTTAGGTTAGATTGTATGATTGGATATTCGATATTTTGTTTCATAAGTTATAGTTAGTCTATTTAAGTTAGAAGGTACGATCGTATTTAAGTTATAGTTAGTCTATTTAGATTGAACGGTTGAATCTTTGATATTAAGATTCATGAGTTGTAGTTGGTTTATTTAGGTTAGAATTGATGCTCGAATTGTATAAATTAGGAATTGTAATTCGTAGTTAGTGTATTTAGGTAGATTGAACTCTTGGATCGCCAAAATTAAGATTCCAAAATCATACTTAGTTCATTTAGGTTATATTATACGGTTGTATCTTCGAAATTAGGATTTGTAAGTCGTGGTTAATGTATTTAGGTTACAATGTATGGTTGGGTAGTTGAAATTAGGATTTCTAAGAGCATCTCCAACAGTAGCCAAATATCGTTCGCCAACGTGTAGTTACGTAAAATTCAGTTTTTGGCGAGTTCACTGTTGGAGTTGTGCCGCTCTCAGGAAGAGACAGTACTTTCATAATTCAATAATAATAAATTTATGACCGATATCTTTTTTTATTAATTTATGATCATTAACTTCTTTTTAATTTATTAATAATAATAACTTTATGACCGTTATTTTTTTTTATTATTATTATTATAAAAATTTAAGTTCAATTTTATTTTAAATTTAAATTAAAATAATGTATAATAATATTAATTAAAATATTTAAATTAATATTTGAAATTGTAATAAAATTAAATATAAATAAAATATTAACGTATAAATTAAAGTTGTGAAACCTATTTAATGAGTTCACCGTTGGAGTAAAAAATGAATGAGTTGCTTCAAGATGATATGACACAGTGGGTCCTATTTAGTGAACCCATGTTGAGTTCACCGTTGGAGATGCTCTAAGTCGTAGTTTGTCTAATTATGTCAGATTGAATTGTTTGATTGTTGTAATTATGATTCGTTAGTTGTAGGTATTCTATTTAAGTTGGAATTGGATGTCGGTTAGTTGTATTTGGAATTTCTAAGTGGTTCTTAGTCTATTTAGGTTAGATTGAAGTGTTGAATAATTGAAATTAGGCTACCTAAGTCGTTGTTAGTTTAATTAGTTTAGATTGAACTGTTGGATTTTCGAAATTAAGATTTGTAAGTCGTAGTTGGTCTATGTAGTTAGAATTAAGTGTTGGGTAGTCGAAATTAGCATTCCTAAGTCGTAGTTGTTCTATAAAACTTAGAATTTACGATTAAATAGTTCAAATTAAGATTCTAAAGTCATAGTTGGTCTAATTATGTGAGATTGTGTCGTTGGATCGTCGAAATTAAGATTCCTAAGTTGTAGTTAGTCTAATTAGGTAATAATAAATGGTTGGATCATCGAGATTAAGATTCTTAAATCATAGTTAGTCTAATTAGGTGATAATGAATTGTTGGATCGTTGATATTATAATTTCTAAATCGTAGTTAGTCTAATTAGGTGATACAAACTTGTTACAATTAATAATTATTCAATTTTCAAATTTTTGAACATAAATAATTTTTTTAATAAAATTTAACTATTTATCTATATTCAATCATATTTATAGGTAAATATATATAAAAAAATTCAAAAATGATAAGTTAGATCAAATTTGCAAAAAGATTCAAAAATGATAAGTTAGATCAAATTTGCAAAAAAATATATTGGAGAGAGACGTAATAGATCAAATTTTTGTTTACATTTTTAATAATTAAAATTTAGTTGGAATTTAGGTTGAAAATTTAATTTATTTTATAATTATAGTAGTTGTTTTTGTAATTTTTTTTATAAATTATTCCCTTCGACTTTTTTTATGTGATGTCATGTGTAGTCGAAATTGATCATCGATTAGCATATATTAAACCACAATTATCGTTATATAATTTGATTTTCGCAATTTTGTGACAATTAATAATTATATATTTTTTAATTTTGTTAACTTAAATATTTTTTATATAAAATTTAAAATTTAACCAATTTGTTGATAAATTAGATCACAATTTTAATTTAATACTGTTCTTGGTTGGTGTGGTTAGATGCAGGAGTTAATTGTCACTCGTGAACGAGAAAACTAATAAAAGCGGAAATCTATAGAACCAACTTCATCTACTTTACTGTCATTTAATATACCATCAACTAAATTTCATCTTCTTCATGAGTGTCAACCGAGACACATGCAAATGCTAAGATCTGCCACTAACAACGGATCAATGAAAACCAGATGTTCGACCTCCAGATCTGTTACTCAATCTGCATCATCGAATCAGAGAGGTAGAAGATGTTGTTGTGGTGAGCGGACTATACTGTACGCATGCAAAAATGGTCCAAACGCCGGGAAACAATTCTGGAGATGTCCTCTTTGGATGGTATTGTTTGAATAACAATGTTTTACTTTATAAGCTATGTTTATGTGATTTTTTAAATTAATGTTGCTTTGTTATGAAATCTCAGACACCCGCGACTTGCAATTTGTTTATTTGGATTGAAGATGAAGATGATGTTGATGAAATTGAAAACCAATCTAATTCACAAATGACTGCACTTGCCTGTGAAGTTATAGAAGAAGGAAAGAAGAAAAATGTCAAATTACATCAAAAATTGAGTGCAGAGAGAGTTAGAGGAAAAATTCTTTTGTTTTTACTAGTTCTGTCATTCACTGTGAATTTAAGTTTTTGTTTGAGTTATTTGGTTTAGTCCAATCTCCAAGTTTACAACATTATCTTTGAAAATGGTTGTTGGTTCAATCTAGAAAGAAAGATTGTTCATTCTGTATGATGATGGAATTAATTTTAAACTTTTTAATTAAATTGTTTATTAGGTTGAAATTGATTACATGATTATCTGCTATTTTGAGAATGGTTTAGATGTTAATTAGTCTGTTAATTAAGTTGATTATTTGTTTCATTAATTTTAAACTTTTTAATTACGTTTATTATGTTGGAGTTGATTATCTGTTACTTTGAGAATGATTTAGATGTTAACTATTTTATTATTTAAGTTGATTGTTTGTTTTATTAATTTTAAACTTTTTAATTACCTGCTATTTTGAGAATGATTTAAATGTTAATTATTCTGTTAATTAAGTTGATTATTTGTTTCATTAATTTTAAACTGTATAATTATGTTGTTTATTAGGTTGTAGTTGATTATCTGCTATTTTCAAAATAATTTAGATGTTAATTATTCTGTTAATTAAGTTATTTAAATGTTTAATTTTTGTTTTTTAAATTTGATTTCTTATTCATTCAAATTATTATTCTTGTAGTGTACACAGTCAATAGCGTGATGCCTTTAATGCCTGTTACGAGTAGTAACTATCATTACTGAAAAGTTTATTACCTGTGACGCCTATAATGCCTATAACTTGTACGAAGTTGAATATTTGTTTCTTTAAATGTTTATTACCTTTAATTTGTTTTTAAATTTGATTTCTTATTAATTTAAATTATCATTTGTACTGGTGTGATGATAAAATTAACGTGATGCCTATAATGATGCCCACAACATAGTAATGATGCCTACAATTGAGTAGTCATATCACTGGAACTCTGAAAAGTTGAATTTGAAAAATTCAACTCTGAAAAGTTGACCAGACTATTACCTCGTTTTTAAATAGAATTTTAAATATAACTTTACATATTCACCTATCTGTCATACTTAATTTAACAAAATAGTTTCATACTAGTACACTAATAATAATAATATATTCGTAAATAAAACAAAAGTCAGTAACTTTCCCACTCTTGTGGAGGGAAAAATTAAAGTAAGGTATACCTATTTAACAAATCAAAATTTTACAATAACATTGAAGTTGCCCAGAAAAAAAGTTATATTGGTTATCCACTATGGAGAAAAACGAAGTTGCACATCTAAATTCACAAACACAAGAAATTAGTGGTGTTACTCAGTAAGTTCTTTTACTTGCAAGCTCTACATAAATTTTTTTTATTCATATAATTTACATTGTGGTTAATGTGTTATTGTCATATTTGTAGAGAATCAAATTTTATCCATGAAGAGCCCTTCGTCACAAATGGTATGACACCAATAAACATTGTTCATGCTTTGCACCGACTCACTTCCTCCATCAACACTGCTTTAACCAACATTGCTGTAAGTTTTAATCTACAAATACTTTTTTAATGTTTTTTTTTTAAATATGGTTGTAATAACTCAAAAAATATCATATTTAAAATAAATCTTTTGACCATATTTTCAAGAACCCAAAACTTTTATTGATGACCATTATGCTAACCATTTTGATGAATTGAAAAAAATGGTTTTCAAGCAACAATCATCAATAGATCTAATTCATGATTCCATTAAGATGATAGAGATTGTAATGTGTTCAAGTGATATTGGTACCAAAACCGTGAATTCCAATGATGTTCAGAAGACTTGTGAAGATGCTAAAGTTGTGGCTAGTGCTAAAGAGTTGAGCGTTGAACTTCCTGAACATGGTGATGTGAAGGGAAAACGCAAATCCAATAACAATGATGGGGAAAGAGAGTTGAACAATGTTGGAGAACTTGATAATATTAACATGATCTCACATTTTCCGATGACGATGATGATGATGATGATATTATGAACAAACGTTTGTGTCAAACCATTAGTAAAATAAATTTTCAAAATAGTCAATTACTCCCAAAACCTCGACTTCCAAAAGAATGGATGAATACTACAGGTTTGAATAACACAAACGATTTTCACAATGCAATGACATTTAAAAGGTCATCAGGAAAAAAAGTCAAGCAAAATGATGATTTACAACAAATAACTAACAAACTATTTCAATCTCCTTCTCCAACTCCACACGTTGTTGTGGATGTTGAAAATGCTTACCAAGTACCATATGTTCCTTCACCTTCTATTGGAGTAACAAAAAAGATGAACATTGACTCAACATCATCAAAGGGAAAGAGATTAGTCAATCGTAGTGCAACTGGTGGTAAGAAACAAACCAATGTGCTACCTAAGGTTAGATTTTCAAACTATTATTTAATAAATTTCTATTGTTATTTCTTTGTTCCTATGGAGTTGACATTTTGTATTGGTTATTGTTGTAGGGCATACGATGGAACTTTTATGTCACTTATGACATGCAACTAGATCTCGTTGAAACACAAATCATTGCTAATGTGTATCATCCTAATAAAGATAAAGAGTAAGTTAGATTTTTGTTTTTTAACTTAATGTTTTATATGTTAAACTTAATTGTAAACATTTCTAATTCATATACATGTTTACCGATAAACAGAAAGCCATTTTAGTGTTTTTTGTTAATGAATTTTTGCTATGTCATAGGCCATTGCATGACAAGTTTTAAAAATCTTAATAAAATTATAGTTATTTTTTTTTGAGGGGGAGAGGTGCAGAATTTGAAGATTTGGTTGTGGCTGCTCATATACGGATCTGGTTGGTTCAGACTTGGAAAAGAAGAGGGGTGAAACATAAAAGCAGAAAGAAAAAAAAAACTAAAGCTCTTAAATTTACAAACTTGATCTCAAAAAATCTGAAGAGAAAAAAAAAACCCAAATACGGTACCAATCATCTTTGCTTAAGAAAACACCAAATTGGCACTCTATTTGAACAAATCGTCAAAAAAAAGGCGAATTAAGCAAATATCATACCTTTCTTCACCGATCTATGTTCTTGCAACTCAATTCGATTCAACGCGTTTGAAAGCCAGAACCAAGGGGTCTTTTTGTGGAAACCTTCACGAACAATCGTCGTTTTTTATTTATGGTTTTTCCGCTTCTCACTGCTGCTCTTTCCATACCTCCGGGTATCTGGTGCCAATTTGTCGCCCGTTTCCTTATTTCTTCGATAATTGAGTTGACTATCTCTGTGGCATCGATTGTACCAATTCGCGAAGAGGCTGGACGAGTGGAATGAGGGAAAGCGGCTCGATTGACAAAAAAGAAGAGTAGTTGAACCATTCACTTGCAAATTCTCTTCAAAGAAAATCAAAATTAACTCAAGTTTATCTTTTCCTAGAATGCTTTGTAGAGAGAATCTAAGATTGAAAAAACCCACTTTTTTGCTATTCATCCAAATAGGTTTTCATTCTCATGAAAATAAGCAATTTTGTTCTTGGAATAAATAAACCAATCCTTAATTTTTATTGTATTTATTTTATAATTTTTATAAGTTCTAGGGAACTATTAAATTTTTCATATATATTGTGGAGGAATGTATAAATAATGACATAATTGGATAAAACCCTCAATAGTTGGTAAAATTTATGGGTTCAGCATGAACCAAAAGTTATAGAGGTCCAAGCTAAATGGACCCTCACTTTTCCTATGACCTTTTCCCCACAGTATGTTAACTAACACCTTTTATAGCACGTTATACATTAACCCCAATAGAGATATGGTATAAAAATCATTAAGCTTATGACGATGATCCTTTTTGGGACTTAGTACAATGAATGGGCAGTTTGACCCCCTCACCAAAGTTGTTGTGTCTATTACAATCTCAATCTTCTTGTTTGACTACATTCTCCTCAAAGCTTGCCCCAACAGACAAACATAAAAAACAACAATTGACTAAAAATTCATATTATCAAGTTCTGGTCTTATTAATCTGTTGGATTTAAAATGGGACACAAAATGGATGAAAATAGCCTTCCTAGTTCTATCAACTCCTTCAACTCTCACCTTCCATCCTCAATACTTTAGAATATAATTATGTCGATGCCTTTTTTAAAAAATATGATAATTTATTATATATGTATATAAACAATAGTAAACAAAAAATAACAAAATATTCATTATTTCATATCATTAAAAATTAAACTTCACAAAAATTGTTATAGTTCAACATATAAAAAAAAACTAAACATGAAACTAAAAAATGTGATCACTAATAAAAATGAAGATTTTCATTTCGAAGAAGGTAATCACTAATTGTTCACGGTACTTGATGAGAAAAATTGAACAAATGACAATCTTCAAGCTCGTAAAGATTTGCCGGCAATAGGAATTAGGGAAAAGCTTCATCCATATCCTAATTCCTCCAAGTTTCCTCAATCATGCTTTAAAATGAAAAATTCAGATAAAGATATCTTCTTACAGATTCTAAAAAATGTAGTTTTTCCAAATAGTTACGCATCAAATATTTATAGATGTGTTGATGTTAAGAAGCGTAAGGTCTCGGGTCTTAAAAGCCGTGATTCACATATTATAATGGAACATCTTTTGCCAGTTGCTTTTAGAAAAACTCTTCCTAAAGAAGTTAGTTATGTATTGATTGAATTATGTAACTACTTTAGCGAAATATCAAGCAAAGTTTTAGATGTGAAGCATATGCAGAAACTCTAACAACAAATTGTTTTGACCCTTTTCCATATGGAAATGATATTACCTCCTTCTTTTTTCACTATTATGGTTCATTTGGCCATTCATCTTGGAGAAGAAGCAATGATTGTCAATCTTGTGCATTATAGATGGATGTACCTTGTTGAAAGGTATATTGTATTTTGTAGTAAGTTAATGATAGATTGCAATGGTTTTATTTTATTGGACTTACATCCTTTCATTTTTAGAACCCTTGGCCATTTAAAATTATATGTTTGTAACAAGGCTGCACCAAAAGGTTGTATAATTGAAGGATACATTATGGAAGAACGCATTACATTTTGTTCAATATATTTTGAGGATGGTAATGTTGAAACAAGGTTCAATAGACCAAGACGCAATGGTGATGCCAATGGAGTTAGTGCTAGCAGGGAATCCACTATTTTTTCAAATTTATTTTCTACATCAGGAAAGCTTCTTGGAACTTCCAAGATTTTTTCGATTCCATAATTAGAGATTATCGAAGCTCATCGTTATGTCTTAGCTGGCAGATGCATTTCGAGAGTAAGTTATATGTTTTTGCATATACTTAATTATCATCTCAATATTCATTTCTAAACCAAATGTACTAACCTCAAATTCTTCATGTAGAAAGGGTAAGATAGAGGTTGCTAGAATGTATTGTGGCAAAAGAAATTCTTCTAGAGTTGTGGAAGAATATGTTCACAAAAATTTTCACAAATGGTTCAACGAATATGTAAGGATATCTTTATATAGTTTGACTTAATTTTTCACATAAAAATCTCATTACATATATAATTGTTATAATACTTTTAAAAATATTGCTAGGTTGTAAGAAAATATGATCCAAATATTACAATTGAAATTGACTGGCTTGCTAAAGGGCCAAATAACATTACAAGGAGATTTGATGGGTATAACATTCATGGATTTAAGCTTCGAACAGTGAGGAAAGAGCAAGGATTAAGAACCCAAAATAGTGATGTTGTTATATGTGCTATTACTCAGAGGTTTTCAATTAGAGGAGAACCTATTGAAAACTCAAGTAATGACATGGATTATGAAAAATTGATAGACATCATAGAACTTGATTATTTTGGTAAGTTAAGGGTTGTGCTATTCAACTGTATTTGGGTAGAAACTAAACCTAACAAGGGAATCAAGATAGATGAATTTGGCATAACAAGTGTAAACTTTTCTCATTTGATTCACACCGGTGTGAATGAAGTGAATTAACCATTCATCCTTGCAAGTGATGCTAGAATGGTATTTTATGTTGATGATCCGGTTGATAAAGGTTGGTCTTGGGTTTGTCATATATATATGAAGCCTGGAGACATATATGATATAGGAGACATGAACCTTATGAAATCACATGAGACAATAATGGAAGACATACATTTTTGTGAGCAAAATATTGAGAATATTGAAGAACTACAATTAGTGCGAAAGAATGTCAATGAACAAAAAAATGATGAAACAAAGTTGAGGAAGATCGTAATAGTTGTAGTGATAGAGATGATTGAATAATATTATAGAGTATTTTAATATTTTAAGTTATGAACTTTGTAATTTTGTCATATTTCTTTTGCTTTTAAATAGTATGCTATATAAGACTTCATATTTTTGTTGTTTATTTAATGCATAGATTATCTTATGAATCATTTGGAATATATTTTAGATATATGGTTTATATTTTTGTAAAAAAATCTCGGAGCTATTTGATTTGATATGGGGAAAAGGCATAGGTGTTCAGGACAGGAAATGTTAGAAAGGTTACAGAGACAAGAAAATTCAAACGATGATGAAACTCTCCAAGATCAACCCCAACAACTCAACAACAATCATCTTGAGTATCAATTTACAAATGTAAACTTGACAGATATTCCATTTGAGGATGATGTAGTTGTACCTTCACTAAGGCCAAATGAAACTGAATCGCAGCAAAAAGAGGAGCCATTACTTATCAAAGTTAAAGGTAAAAAATCTCATATCATTAAATTTGTTGTCTTATTTGGTTGTGGTTGTACGAATGTTATTATATTATCTTACTTGAGTTTGTACTATTATTTGCAAAATCAAATACTTCTACTTGAGAAACTATAATTCCAAAAATGGTAGTAAATCAAGTTTGGCATATGGAGAAGACAAAAAAGGTTATGGTCGAAATTGGTGTTAATGGACAAGACAATGATAATGGTTACTTGTGAGGTTTATCGGTGAACTTGCTAAACAATCAACATTGTGTCCTATATTTGTTGAAAGATGGGATCATATGTTAGAAAAGAATAATAAAGAAATATTGAATTGCATCCAAGTTATTATCTAAATTCTGTAGAACGTTTCTTTTATTGTATTTCTTGTCATTGAAGATTGATATGTTTTTATAATCTTGCAAGGATCATTTTATGTATGATTATGTTGCTAGTATCAAATACACATGGACAATATTAGGAGAAAGATGGAAGGCCTATAAATAAAAGTTACGATGTAAATATTTCTACCCTAACAAAAGTAAGGAAGACCTACTTGTTATTGATCCTCATGTGCCTGAAAATGATTGGATTGTTTTTGTTAATTACTATAAGAAACCACAAATGAAGGTATAAATATCCGTTGCATTATTTTTACAAAGTGAGCAAAGTACATTGACATTTTATATTAAATGCGTGTAATGATTAACATTTGAAAATTGTTGAAACTAAGTGAGCAAAATACAAAAAACCGAAAGATGCTTAAAGTCTCGCATGTTGGGGTAGTATGAGCAATGCAAGAATGGATCGTCATATGGTAAGTTGAATCCATAACTTTTATTTTTATTTTTGTAATATATTAAAGTATTTGTATATGAAAGTTAGATATTGATTTATATTTTATTAATATGTTAGGAGCTACAATTGAATAGACCTGTATGTCATGCTGAGGTTATATTGTCAACTTTGCTTAAAAAGAATGGAAACTATGTGAATGAGAAAGGAAAAGTCATTGTAGTATGTAAAAAGGATAGCATTGTTATTGTTTATAAAGTATTTCCTACCTGTTAATATGGTGGAATTTATTTGGCTACCTATCTATAAATACTTATTACTTGTTACACACATGTATTTTGAGAAGAGCATTCTCACTGATTTTTTTATTTATTTTGAGATTGCATGTAAAATGTTTGAGAAATGTTCTCTATGATTTTCTCTAAATGAAAATAAGGAAGATAATGTTAGTTAGTTACATGAACTATCTATATTTGATGTTGTAAGACTATTGTGTGTGTTGTAAAAGCTTTTGATTATTCTACTAGAACCTGTTCAAGATGTCTTCTTTCAAATATTTGAATTTCACCAAATGAAAAACTATTATGAGCGTTATATATGATTTCTAACATGTTGAAGAAATGGAATATGAAATTTGGTACTAATTGGATGAGTGTTGAGCCCTTAAACTAGATGTTAAATTTGCATGCTCTTTGTTGGAGTATCTATGAGAACTATGCTTGTTTGCAATTTTCTACACTATTCCTGAGCAATTAACTCAAAGTAAATGCATGAATTTTTCATGAAGGTTTTTAGTACCAAAAGTCTTAGTAGTTGTTTTGAAGATACTTCAAATATAATATAAAATGTGTCTTATTTTCAATAGGCTTTTAAATGTCCCGAATTAATTAGACTTTTATTTCTCTAATAGGAAAAGATATCAGAGAACTTGTCTCAAGTTCAAGAACGTGCTTCCACTGAAGGTGTTCCATCAAAGATTAATGTCTATCCTGATGATGTTATTGAAAAAGTGTACAGAGCTGAGCATTCAGGTCGAGTGTGTGGTTTAGGTGTTGGTGTTTGCGCCACGGGTGTTTTTAAAACATGCAGAGATTTCACTCAATTTTGGCAATGTTGTTAGCTCTAGTCAAAAAAATATTGAGGACTTATAGAAGGAAGTGCATACTTTGAAAGAAAAGCTAAATGGATATGAAGAGACTAAGGAGCAACTTTCACAAACACAAAATCAATTTAAAGTTCTCCTTAATTTTATGCAAAGAAAATTTGGTGATGAGTTACCTACTTTCAACCAAGGTGTCCCTCCACCTTAGTAATATAATTTCTTATAATATATAGAAATTGGCATTGATAAGAGTTTTTGCACTTAGATCTATACTTTAAGTCACTAGAAAATATCATGTTCTATTTCTTTATATAGTGATTAATATTATTAAAATGATACTCATTCATTAGTGATAATTAGTAATATTTGCATATATTATGCTTCCACTTGGTAGGTTCTATTTCTCATAATTAACGAGTAAAGTTCACCTTGATTTTTGGACTAGAAATGGAAGGATTGTGTTTTTTTTGTCTGCATGCAAATGGAAGGAATATGCTACTATTTGGTGCAAATGGAAGGAATTTGATGTTTAGTATATTGTTTTGCTATTGCTCTAGACTATGTTTCATTAGTTTATGTATAAGATTTTAGAATGTTTTATTGCTAGTTTCAGTTTTGCTGTTGGTATAAACTATACTTTTATATTAATGATGGTTTTAAAATGTTAATTAGTTATTGTTTCTATATTTGTTAAGAATAGTATTTCTGGTATATTGCAAATATATAATTAATTATGTTTATGACACATTTATGGGTTTTACATTGGTTAGTTTATTATAAAATGTTTGATTTAACTATATAGAATCATATTGCTTGGATATTGGCATTCTTAGAAAGGTATGGCCAAAATAGGGAAAAACCTGCAACTGATAATGATATAAAAAAAACATTTAGCCACGGTTGGCTAGTGACAAACGTGAAAATAGAAAAATCATTCCATTTTATTATTTAATACGGTTATCGTCGTGGCTATCTATAAAATAATAATGGCTAAAAACATATTACTACGACTTTTTTAGACGTGACAATTTAAAATTTAGCCGTGACTAACTTTATCTGCCACAATCAATTAACAATTTAACCATGACTATGAATGTGATTAAATAACGTTCTTTTTGTAGTGTAAAGAAAAAAATGATCACAAGAACAAAATGTAAAATGAATATTTACCAATGATAAAAGAAGATACAAATTTTAGGAAGGGCGTTCCTTCCCTTTTATAGAACCTAAGGGAACAAACTCTCAATTAATAACAAACAACTTCATAACTGTTTTAAAAGAAAACAGAAATAAAAAATAATAAATGGAAAATGGTATTTTTAATATGTTTCTTTAATATAAATATACGAAGAAGAATGTTATGCTTAACAAACAACTTCATAACTGTTTTAAAAGAAACCAGAAATAGAAAATAATAAATGGAAAATGGTATTTCTAATATGTTTCTTTAATATAAATATATGAAGAAGAATGTTATGCTTGAGTACGTGAAAGTTTGTTAAGTAACATAGAATTTTCCGGTCCGGTCATAATATAAAAGCAAGGTAGAGTTTTTATTTTTAATTAGATACTAACCCGCGAGTTGCGCGGATATATTTTAATTAATTTAATTTAAATGGAATTTAAAAAAAAAAATTAATATGAAGTTTCATGTCTCAACTGTCAAATGATTATTGATATAGTAGTTATATCAATAATATATATTAAATTTTATCAATACGAATGTTGGGGTAAGCAAGAGAGACATATGTACTCTCAATTAAGAAGTTGAAGAAATACAATTGCTAGCAAATAAATATGATTTGTAGAAAATAAGTAATTTATTCGATAATTGAAATTAAGAGATAGACTCAATTGATTTACAAGTTACAAAAAGTATTAGTTTATTGTTGAAACTAAAAATTATTAAAATGAATTTTGATTTTTTCAATATTTTTTGGATTTTTTTGGGCTGGTCAATTTCATTACACCTCCCGAGTGTTTTTCTTTTGGTTTCTTCTTTTTTGTTCTCCTTAAGGTATGTAAAAGGATGGGCTCTTCGTCAGATGATGTAATATTCTCGATCATAATCTTTTTTTTTTTTGTAACCATTGTCTTGATTGTGTCTTCATCTGAAGATGATATCTGAAAGGTTTTATTGTTTTGTTGTACCTTGATTTTTCCTTTTGATAATGGGTTGTCAGCCTTGTCCTGATCATTATCCTCATCTCCATACTTTACTTCTTCATGCATTTTACATTTTTGTTTTATATCCTTTTTGTCATTTGAGTTGAACTTTGTCGGTTGCGGTGAGTTGGGTTCCTAGTTATTGAAAGAGAATACAATGACATTAAGTGTCCATAAAAATTGTTTTTTTTCAATATTTATTGGAAGAAATAAAATGTCAATAATTGTCCATAAAAAAATGTTTTTTTTTTTAAATTGTGTAAATGTTATACCTGTTTGATGTGGGTACTATTTGTTGGATCGGAGAAAATGTTGGTCAGAACAAAAGTTCTTGTGATCGTGTATGTTTGCGATCCTTCTTTCAAGTTCTTGTCTGACAACCGTATTTCAAAAATGAGCTTGCGATTACACAAATTTTGTAGAGTGGATGGTCTGTCTATATTGTCAAATTTCTCCAAAAGTTGAGTTGCTGTAGTGTTGAGGAGTTTTTGAGCTTCTTTATCAAACATAGTAAATGTTGTTGTTGCTGTTTCATCTGACACTCTCAATTGAATCTTGAATCTATCAAAAATAATATAATAGTTATGAGTTAAAGAAAATGAAGGTGGGGAAAGTAAAATTTTATGTGATACCTTGGTGCAGGGTACTTTGATGTCATGTCACAGGAAGGACAATTATATTGTTGGCCTTGTTGAGTTAATTTTGTGAGACAATTTTCACATCCAATGTAATTCCATCCAAATTTATAATCAATTTCATTGATAGTTGCACAGATTGTGAATATCCTTTCTTGTATTTTTGATAAATTATATATAAACTGTTGATATTATATAAATTATATATTTTTGTTAAATTATATGTAAAATGTTGAATTTATATAGATGTAAACATTTGGGCTATGTAAAATATTTGGAATTTGAAGATGTAGAAAAACTTAATATGAGAATCCAATTGGAATGTAAATTATGATGTATATAATCTCTGAATTTGGTCTAAAAAGTTAAATTGATTAAAATAATGTGATTGCATGTATATATGTGGTGGTAGTTAAGTAATTGCACCTGAACATTAGATTCTCATTTCATGGTCATTATATGTTTTAATGTTGTTCGATTTCTGACCATTCTTTTCTCTGGTGTATTGTGGGAAAAATTTTGAGGTGGTATTTCTCTAACTTCATCTTCTTTACTTTGAGTGGATTCACTGTAAATAAAATATGTTTTTAAAATGGTATTTGTAATTTTTTTAAATGATGTTAATGCGGTCTTATAGAATGATATTTAAAATAGAAAATAAGTGAAAAGAAATAAGACAAAAAGATTTAAATGGTATACCTTTGTGAAAACATATTGAATTCCGGTATGTCTAGGTTAATATAAACCCTTGTTGTTGAAGTTGAGTTGATTGAGTAGTCATCTGTAATTACAATAAAGAAGTGAATGTGCACTAACAGTTATGATATAAAAAAAAATTATTAGAATTTTGTTGTAAAAAATGAAATTAATGTTAATGTTGAGACCTCTAAATTTTTTTACTGTTGTTGATGTTACTGCAACAATCTTAGGACCATCATGTAGCTTGTGATGGAGAAATAAGTTTTGAAAATCAGCAACTATGTTTCTCCATAAAGTGACTTTGATAATTTCACCCCTAAAAATGAAAGCAAAAAATAAATAAAGAATGTGTTAAATGTTATTAAGCAATGCAATTATAATAATGTTATTAGGTTTTGAATTTAAATTGTTTTGTATTTTATAGTAAAAATTATTACCCATGCATTTTGATTTCTAGTCTGAGTATTTTTGTAGGCTTGTCAACAACATAAACTTGCTCTTCATGTCCAACAGCATGCAGTGTTCCAATGATGTCTGCAATCCAAAAAATAGTTAGTATGAAATAATATTTGTTTGATAGTTTAGATATTGAATTTTGTATTGAAAGAATTATTACCCGTTAGATTGACTTTATCTCCCAATCTTTGTGGTAGTGATTTGAAGGGAGTAAAGTTGAAGTAATGCTTTTGAATGGTAATTTGTGGGTCTTGGATTTTGGTTATAATAGTTGTTGTAAAAAACAATGCGTTCTTTGTTCCTACGATAGGTCTGTAAGAATCATTTACCGGTGATATTTTTAGATTTGTTATATTGTATATATCACCTTCTTGTATACTGTTTTTGAAATTCGAGAGAAGTTCTTTCTTGATTGTTGCATGCAAAGGTGTGTCATGTGAGTTAAAGTAAATTTTTTTTAGTGATAATTGTAAAAAATTTAAAAACATTTGGTTTTCAATAACATAAAATGTGAAAACAAAGTTGATATATATAAATTGAATGCAAATAAAAATGTTAATCTTAAATTATTGTGATTATATACCTTTTCATCCAACAAAATCATGTCCAAAGAGATTGGTTCATCCTCATTTTGTGTGGTGTAGACAGGACACATGCGAACAATTCGAACTTTGATACTCCAATTATCGCGCTGATCATTAAGATGTTCAAGAAAAGTATAGTCCATCTGAATTTGTTTCGCAAAGTTTGTATTTTAGATATGACGTTTTTTTGTTCTGTAAAGCGCGTGAGAGAACAAAAATATTTGTATTTGAGTTTATAATTTGAATATTAGTGAATATATATAGCATATAATTTGAATATTTGAATTTAATTTGTTGTTTTATTGTGTTAATGACATGAAATTAAAGTTATTCATTTTGAATTATTTGCATTTGATGTATAGTTATAATTGTTTAGAAATTAAAATTTTGAAATTTTGTGTTAAAAAATTGGAGCTTAACAGGTATTATTTTGTTAAAAGTGACAACAATTAATTATTTTCAAGTACTTGTTTTCAAATTTTTAGAAGGTTTTGTAGCATGTTTTATCTTTCGTTAATGGTTTTGAAACAAACACTTTTTTGACCCTACTTTTGGTATGCAAATATTAGACAGCCACTAAATCATATTTATCAACATTTTATCTCAAACCAATCTCATTTAACAAATGTGATTTGGTTTTAAAGATCGTTGGCCAAACTTTCTACATATAACATATGTTACATCAATAAGTAATGAATGTATAATCACATTTATTTATTGTATGTATAGCCTTTGACTTTTTTATCACAACGTCATATATGCTTTCCTTTGCCGAAAATTTAAATTCAAACCACAGAAGTTTTTTAATACCTTGAAATTTAATTTTTGTAATTAACACATTTTCTGTTGTTATTTAGTTAAATTTGTATTTAATTATTAATAATAATTTTAATTTATTTAGGCTTCATAATATAAATGAGTTGCAATTTATTGTATTTGATGTATAGTTATAATTGATTGACAATTAATATTTTATAACCGAATTGTTAAAAAATTTGGATTTTGGTTTTGAAACTTAAAATTTTAAATTTTAAATTTTTTGTTAAAGAAAC
>JBBPBP010000004.1:46280604-46321128 GCA_037974735.1 Cicer chorassanicum | reverse complement strand
ATATATATCACACATTTTGTTGTAGCAATATATCCAACAAAAGAAGTCGTAACTTTTTAGTAAATTAATTAAATAGTTAAAGATTAATGATTATGATTACTCTATTAATATTAATAATAGGTTGAATCTTTGTAATATATCCGATTTAAACAAAAAAAAAATTCATAATTACCACAAAGATTGATGATTAAATTTTATAAAAACAATTGACAAAATAATATGCATGTTATTTAGTTAATTATAAAATGTAAAATATTAAACACGATCAGACACTATAAATATAACACATATAGTCTTAAAGTTAGATTTTTATTTAATTATTAATAATAATTTGAATTTATTTAGGGTTGATAATATTAATATGAGTCAATAATTTTGCCACAAAAAAATTTAATATATAGCTAATGAAGTAAAGAACATAAATCAGAAAACAAAAGGCATAAGTGAAGAACATACAAGGAACAAAAAACATACAAAATTTAACATTTTTGTTGGATTATGTCTAAAATAAGTGAACAAAGGCAACTAATGAGAGTGGTCAATTTGTTTTCACCTTATATTAGCTCGAATTTATATAATATTAATTTGATTAAAAAATGTGGTTATGCATCAATACAAAACATAAATGTTTCAATAAATTAATAATATATATATAGGACAATTTTAGGAACCATTTAAAGAATTTTGTGACTACCATGGAGCCGCGTCACGAAGTCTGATAATAGATATTCACGAAAGAATGCATTAAATGGTAAGAAGAGGTTGTTACCTTGTGAGTAACTGTGGAGGCCCTTAATAGATATGTAGTAGTGAGTCTGAGCTGATGACGAAAGTTATGAGAGGAATAACTTTTATTGTAAGTTATATGCTGAAAAAATAAGTGCGAATTGTTGTAATTAAAAAAATTTAAAATAAAAGAAAGTGATACAAAAATTTATTTGGGGAAAGAAATACTGTATTACCAGCAGACTATCCCCGTGGAGACCAATGATTGCATATCTAGAAAACTGAAAAATGTGTACAACAATATATTGTGGCAGTTGGCGTGAACGTGATATACATCAAAAAAAGAAACTTGTTAAACATATATACAAAGCTATATTTGTTAACTTTAATATGACATTTCTGTACCTGGGGGAGCTTTAGTGCGGCTCTTATGAGCGATCATTGCCTGTTTAAATTCTGTTACAGCCATATATTCCTTTTCTGGATATTCTGTTACAACCATATAGCCCTAAACATTCATATAAATAATTACGCAAGTTTGAAAGAGCTTCCAAAGAAATACCATGCATCAATGTTTACCAATCACCAGGTATACCAAAAACCTTACACTGCATTCATCGCCATTTTACAGTCCTGAAAAGGTGCCTTTTCATGCAGCTCCTGAAATTAGTCACTTGTATTAATCTAAATAAGTTGTTTATATGTATACCACTTAAACCAGCAATGTTAAATAGAACCGAAGCCTTTGATATAAAATTGGGCTGTGGAAAATGATAGTCTATCATTTCTATTTGGTGGTATTTGATCTTAAAGATTCTATATGTACTACTGCTGCCTATTTTTAAAAAGTGTATTCTTGCTTATTCTTGATACTGTTGACAACTACTCTCAGATGTCTGCTTTCATCAAATGTTTTTCCCCTCAATAATGTGTTACAAAAAATATACAAATGAAGAGAAAAAAATACAGATATAAGAAATGATATCTTAATTTGATTAACGAAAGAAATGAATAAGAAGAAATATTGGAGAAGAGAAAGGTACTGTGGGAGGAGACGGAAGGCAGAGAGAGAGGCGGACAATTGGGTATCTGTAGATTTTTGGTACACACTCAGATACGGCAAGTTTTTTGTACCTCTCTAATGGGGTTGAGGACATCTTCTCAATTGAATTCAATAAAGAAAAACACAGGAAAAAAACATCCACAACCTCCACTTTTTGTCGGTTTATGCTGTCATTGTTGTTTTGTTTTGCTTCAATCTGCAATTAGAAAAATTGGTATAAGAAGTTATTATAACGAAGATTAAAATTCAAGTATACTCAAATGATTCATCGCATTAGATAATTTATGTTACGATATTGTTTATAAGAATATGTGTTGGACAAATATAAAAACTTAAAATGATATGAAAATGTATTTAAGATAAAATAAGGCATCCTCTGTTGGACCACTTAGATCACCTTCTAGATGTTCAGTAATAGGCATAAGGAGTGTGTTGAGATTTTCTATGCGAATAACTTTAGGTTTAATTAACCTGGTGAAAAACATGAGTAACAATGTTTTTTTTTTCATGTTTGAGTTAAAAAAAGAACCTGATATACATCAAAAAAAGAATCTTGTTAAACATGACATGTTATTGTTCATTAGTAAAATAACACAGCTATATTTGTTAACTTTAGTCTGAACTTTCTGTACCTGGTGAGCTTTAGAGCACCTTTTATGAGCGATCATTTCCTGTTTAAATTCTGTTACAACCATATTCCTTTTCTGTTTCGGCAGTGTTGCTTGTACGCATTGAAGGAGTAAATGGACTGTTGAACCAACACTTTGAATGTGCAGTCTAGAATTAGAGAGAATCAACAAAAATAATGAGGCAAACTGATCCTCAAAAAGTGTTCAATTCTGGATTGTAGAATTAGAGAGAATTAACAAAAATAATGCAGCAAACTGATCCTCAAAAAGTGTTCAATTAGTATCAAATTAAAAATAGTCATATAAATTTGTTCCCCAAAGAAAACACATTTCATGGTTTTATATAACTCTATAGCATACTAAATAAAAAACATAAGTATTCCATTGGCACATGAAAATTATGTAAATTTTACAAGTTTCGTTTGTTATCCAGTGGTCACATAATTATGAACAAAAATAAAAGAATGTACACAAAATATACAAATGAAGAGAACAAATTAAATACATACATAAGAAATGATATCTTAATTTGATTAAGTAAAGAAATCAATAAGAAGAAATATCGGAGAAAAGAAAGGTAGTGTGGGAGCTAAAAATGATATGAAAATTTATTAAGGATAAAATTAGGCATCCTCTGTTGGACCACTCAGATCACCTTTAGATGTTCGCTAATAGGCATAAGGTGTGTGCTGAGATTTTGTATACGAATAACTTTAGTTTTTATTATGCCGGTGAAAAACATGAGTAAAAATGTGCTATTTTTTCATCTTTGAGTTAAAAAAGAGAAATTTGAAACTAACCAAGAACAAAGGAGGCTACAAGCATGCCTCAATGGTGACGTCAAACGGCAGTCTTGTTCCTGCAGTCGACATAACATTCCCATTTGTCATAGAATTATGATAAATTAAAGAGAGAAAATTATCAGTTGCTAAAATGAAAATTAAAGGATATATAAACAGACAATTGAGTACAATTGAAATCCAAGTGTAGCTGCCAAGAACCAAATAACATGTAAAGATTAAAATAAAGATAATAAAAAAATGATTGGTTGTTAAAATATTTGTAAAATATATAAATGTATTGTAAACAGTCGGTAACAAAGATTGTATACAAATGTTGTTGCGTTACCAGCACAATCATGTAAACAAACAACTAAAGAATCTCTTTGTAGACAATATTTAAGACCTTGTTTTCATTGGGCTGATCGTTGTCGTTACTAAGAATATGTAATCCATTCCGATTGGTTACTCTTGAAATGGCGACATACAATTTTCCGTGAGTAAATACCTGTTTAGGCAAATATAATCCAACGTGCTACAACGATTGTCCTTGACTTTTATTTATTGTCATGGCAAAACATAATCATATAGGATACTATCTTCGATTAAGAATAAAAGGCCAATTGGATTCTGAAGGCGACAAAGATATTCTTGGAATGAGAACTTTATCTCCAATGGTAGATCCACTCAACACTTCTCCTTCCACAAACCATTTTCCAAGTTGTGTAATTTTCATTCTTGTACCATTACATAGCCCAGCTCCTTGATTCAAATTTCTCATTAACATAACTACCGCTCCTTTTTTAAGCCTTAAAATGTGTGATGGCAAACCCGGAAATTTGAGTGTATTCAAAAACTCGGTAGGGTAAAGAAGATCTTGATCTTGAACATTGAAATTTGCCTTACAAATTGAGTCTGATGATAAATAGATCATTTCTTCGCCAGTGAAATTATTCAAAATGCGGTGATTTATATCGTCAACAATTTCATTTGTAGGTGTCAAGATAGCCCGCGGCACAAGGTAACCTGCGTCTCCAATGTGGC
This sequence comes from Cicer chorassanicum, assembly GCA_037974735.1. Classification (NCBI taxonomy): domain Eukaryota; kingdom Viridiplantae; phylum Streptophyta; class Magnoliopsida; order Fabales; family Fabaceae; genus Cicer; species Cicer chorassanicum. Next base: position 46,316,887 of record JBBPBP010000004.1, on the reverse strand, counting down.
TATTTAAATTTGGATAAATAAGGTCAACTATAGATTGAACACCATCACGTGATTTTGGGAGCATCAAATTTTGTTCTATTCATATCCATGATTTTCCGATATCCGAGCATTGTTTTCCATCACCCACATCAAGTATCCAATCTGCGAAGTTTTGCATTGCATCTTTTGAGATTGAGTCCAACTCATTTGATTGTAGACGCATATTTTTACGTAGCCAATGAACCTCACATGATTTCCAAAGGTATGAATTTTTTATGCAAGCTTGGATCATATCATGCCTATCACCTTTTCGAACTACAGGTAAAATCTGACGAAAGTCACCACCCAATACAGTAGTTATTCCACCAAATGGTTTCAAACCGTAGTCTTCCTTGATTCCTTTCATAATATCACGAAGTGACCGATTTACTGCCTCAAAGCAATATTTGTTGGCCATGGGTGCCTCATCCCAAATAATTAAAGATGTTTGCATAATTAATTCAGCAAGATGTGTGCCTTTATTGATTGAACTTGTTGAAGCCTCATTTGGATTCAAAGGTAATTGAAATCTAGAATGTGCAGTTCGGCCACCTGAGAGTAATAGAGCAGCAATGCCAGAAGTTGCAACAGCTAGAGCAATCTTACCTTCCGATCTTAATTTTGCAAGTAGTGTTCGCCAAAGGTAAGTTTTTCCCGTTCCACCAGAACCATAGACAAAGAATAACTTTCCAAAGTTCAAGGTAATTGATTGAAGCACAAAATCATGAATTGCCTTTTGATCTGAATTAAGACCGTGTAGCAACTGAGAGTATTCTTCATGCATTTTTAACATATCATAATTTAGCTCCTCCGTAATAAGACGGTTGTTTGCTTCCTCAATTACATTGCTATTTGGAATGGCCATTCCTTTGTAATCTTCCAAAGACTTCCCGACCTTTCTAAGATATTTTTGTATCTCTGAAAGTGCATAGTTTTTTAATTGGTCATCTGACAAATGTAGGTCGGGGAAGTTTAGTAGTCGGCGTTGCTTGTATAAAATATCTTCAGAAAGCAACTTCCAATTAGATTCCCAAAGCAAACCTGGATTAATAACAGTACAATTTAGTAAAATTGTTGAGAAGAGCTGGCCTAATTGAATTCCAGTACCCCATGCCGCTGCTTCTTTAATACAATCATCAAATTCTTTATCATCCTCTAGTAAACCAAGTGCATAACATGCGTCCTTATAAGTTAGATGTACGAACCCATTAACAGTTCTAATATCTTCGAATGATCGACTGCCTCGTACTTTGTTTAAGAGCATTCGTAAATAAAAAATTTCTCCAGTTGTGGGAGGAACATAATATATTCTTCCAACACACCTTCCATTTTTCCGTCTGGTCCACTCTTTGCTAGTCTTGTTCCAAACATATTTAGTCGGAAATTCTGCATATGTTAGTTGTCGAGCTTCCATGTCTACAGAGTTCATTTTCATCCACTCTGTGAACATCGTGGTTTCAATTCCTTCTCTATTTAAAATGGTAGAAATACGCATAGATTTTGGAAAATATATTGTTTGCTGCCCATGGAGGTGAAAGGAAAGGCGTTCGACTGCTGGTTCTCTAAAAAACATATTAAACTGGAAAATTCTCCACGAAGCCTCTGAGGGAGAAATGTATCTACAGTCAAGGTACTCTTTAATTTCATCACGAAAGTGCATTGAACTTGTTGAACAGTTATCAAAGTTTTCTACATTAGAGATGACTGCTCTAACTCGATCAGGACCTTTGTTGATATATTTGAAAAGATATTTAATTGATCTAGAACGATTGCAAAGCTCAACATTAATATGGGCATCATATTTTATCAAAAGATTTCTATTGTATGGGACCACATAACGACTATCAAGTTGGCTGCCATTTTTCAAGATATATCGACCATCATTTCGTCGCATATATATAGGGAACCCATCTTCATCTATTGATGTTTTATCATGAAATCTCTTTGGATAGTGCTTCCCACATTTTCCATTAACCATACATGGAGATTTTTTATTTAAAATACCACATGGTCCATGTATCATAAATTGCTCAACTGCACTAAAAGTAAGAGGGTCAATATCTTTATCTGGAATTTCTACCGATATGGTGTCATCAATCTTAGACGGTGTTTGTATTTTATCTTCGGAATGTAAGAACTCTAATATGTGGGCATGGGGCAAACCTCTTTTTTGAAATTCAACCGTGTACACAACTGTTAAAAAAAGGAAACACATAATTAAAAAGAATCAAACAAATAAAAACATTATGGGATATTTTTATTTTAATATTCATAGATTTTGAGCAAAAATATTAAATCAATGACCTCCTGGGTACCAAATAAAAATGTTAGCAACAATTTTTTACACTTCTTGCAGATAACTCCTTCAATATCTATGGCTAAACTACTGGACTATCTTTCGGAGATTTGTTACCAACAACTTTAAAACTTCAAATAACATTTACTTGTACTGAAACTTATGCAGATTGTTTGTAAAATTGATTCAGGTCATTTTTATACTTATATTTACATTTCTGTGACACAGATTCAATGAAAGGAATATAGAAAAACCATACTTAATTTCTAATTTTTGCTTTCATTTTCTGTATTAGTTTTTACCAGTTTCATTATTATAGAAAAATCTCTTATTTTGTCTTGCATTTTTCATTGTTGCATGTATATCTCATCTTGTGTCCTCATCTATATGGTTTTATCTCTATTTAAACTCAATCATTTTTCCAATTGAGCAACAATATAGTTAAGAGAAAAGAAAAAAGTAATCAAACACTAAAATGAAATAAAATTGTGACAAAATATATTACCTGCTGTGACTTTACCAAATATTTGTTGACGTTTAATATCATTGATTAGCTCCCATAACTTAATAGAGAAAACACGACTAATGATGTCGGGTCTGTCGTCACTTTTTTGTCCTTCAACAGTTTCAAGGAAAAATTGTATTTCTGGCCATTTTGGGTTGCACGTGAATGTTAAAAATAGGTCGGGATATCCAGCATATCGACATATAGCCATTACATCCTGAGTATGATTTAAATTGTTAGTTACTGATTTAAAAAATACGTCTTTGAAAAATGAATGTCAAAGAGGATATCCAAAATGATTCTTGTATATAGTCAAAGATCTATATACTTTTAAAAGATGTGATAAGATATAAAAAAAAAAAAAGAGAAAAACATTTGTTTACATCAAAGAATAACATCATTATATAAACTTTTTTTATTGAGAGAAATTCATTCGTTTGTGCAATGCAAGGCTAGGCCTCGTTATTATAATATATATATATATATATATATAAGAAAATTGCGATGTGTTGAAAAACACGACACTTGAAGCCAATAAATCAGTTGGTTCAGTTCATTTGGTTGTTATTGCAATTTGCAACTATTAGTGCAGCAAAAGAATTTCCGGTAAAATTTAAAAACAGAGAAAGCCCCAGAACTATAGAGCATCCTTAGTGCCTTTAACATAACTCAAGGGACTACATATGTAATAGATAGTGTGAAAATTAAATCATCATTCATGATAAAATATAGATGCATCTCTTATCAACCACGTGCTTCAATTATTAAACCTATTGAGTGCATGTGTAGGAAGAACTATGAGTCCTTTCAAATATAGGCATCCTAAGTATTGTCGAAGAATAGCATGAAAGGGGATTTATTAATTTCAAAGCAAAATATATTGAAAGTCACAAAGATTTGTTGGGTATTTATATAATGCATGACTAAATATATATAGCGAAATAATTATCTACCTGGTAATTTTGAACACGATATCGCGATCCACCAGTATAGGACGATGGAAGGATTGTCATTCTACCAACGGAATTTGTCATGACGTCGCCTTCATTAATAGCATCTCTCAATCCACTATATAGCTCTGCACGCAATTGCTTTTGATTCTTTCTAATCCAATTGATTATAACTTCTTCGATGGAAGCATAAGCATCCACCATGTATTGTTGGAACAAACGCCCACTCCGTAACAATGTTTGTGCCTCTCCAGCTCGTTGTTGCAAGCGAAAAGAATCATATTGTCTCATAGTAATTGTTTTTCGCCTGTAAGAGGCCCCTGTTTCTGGATTTCGATGACTTATCCCAATCCTATAACCATCTTCTCCATATGGAAATAGTAATGGGTATTGTAGTGCCATGAAACTTGGGTGCAATTCTGTAATTCTCTGAAGACCAGTTGTTTTGTGTTCAACAATTATATCCCGATGACTTTCTTCATTTGAGCTTTGATCAACTAAAAGCGCTGCAACTTTTGAGCAAGAGGGAAGGTTATTTTGTCTCCCATCAGTCAACCTATTGCTAAGCAATCTTAGTTTCAATTCTCCGACATCATGGTGATCATATTTATCTCTGACCATCTTAAATGATTTTACCAAGACATTGTGATTGTCCAACTATGCAAAATGTCTGTTACAAGTTTCTCTTGAAGAAGATTATTTTCGTTATCACCATCGATAAAACCTAATCTATTTAAGATCTCATTTTCGGTGTCATGTATATAAAGCTGGGCAAATTTTGGCTTTTCTCCGTTCTCAGGGCATAAAGACCCAAGTAGGTGGTAGGTCTGTCCATTGATTCGAAAGACATAAGGGCCACCCTGTTTGTTGATTTTATAGTCAATTTTACCACCCATAGATGTAAAAGCAAAAGCCGCATTATAAATTCTAATGTTGCGACGGAAATTTTTTGCTGCGATATCTCCATGATAATCAAGCAAGTCATATAGCAAAGTTGGTGGAAATTTTAGTAATGGAAGTTGCACCCGACCTTCCATGCAACATGTAGAAAACTTTGGATGTTGAGGGTGTTTACTCTTTTCCGTTCTTTCTTCGTACCAGTGAAGAGCTCCACAAAATTCACAAACACATGTCGGCCTTCCAAAATTCCAAGTTTCAATAATGGAAGCTAATAAAGAAAATAAATTTGTTTAGAATGCAAACAATATAAAGAAACCGAACATCAATAAATATCACTAATCCTTTTGTTTAAAATAATGATTAAAATATTTTAGAAGTTACCTGTTTGTCTGCGGGTGGCATTGGGAATTGTAGATGTTGACGGATTTGGCTGGGAAGTTTGTGCAGCGGGGGCTGTAAAAGGACATAAATGGAACAAATTACAGGATATTTTGGTGGTAAATAATTTCATTCATATACAATAAAATTCTTGGCACATTTTTTGAGTAAAGACCTTAATTGGATTTTGAAATTACATTCCTATGCAAATGCAGTCAACAATATCACGTGATTTAGAATAGGGATATTGTAAAATACAGTCAACAATTAAAATCAGGAATACTAAAATACACTCAACAATTAAAATCATGAATACTGGAGACCACTCCATAAGCACCAATATAACACGAAGATGTCAGTATAAATCAGCTAACAAATGATTTGATTTGTTTGTCAGCAAAGGTCACCAAACTCATATGCATAGATATACAAAGATGAATATATGATCCCAGAAAGTCAATAAAATTAAAGATAGATGTTTTAAGCAGAAGCGGCAGGCAGGTACGTTGTCACCATGTTGCCGAAGAACAATACAGTTATCAATTTTAATTAACGAACCAGAACTTGCAAACTTACAAACAATAAAGGATGACGCATAGAGCAAGGCAACTTGAGGCATACAAGTTTAAACTGATACAAATACTTAGCTTAGTAAAAAACTGAATTAAATATGAAAAAACAAACACAATGTTGTGTGTTTCAGGGAGCTGGTGGGCCATCTAAGATTGTGCCATCGATAATAATAATTATATGAATATATGATCCCAGAAAGTCAATAAAATTAAAGATAGATGTTTTAAGCAGAAGCGGAAGGCTGGTACTTTGTCACCATGTTGCCGAAGAACAATACAGATTGTGCCATCTAAGATTCTGCCATAGATATACAAAGATGAATATATGATCCCAGAAAGTCAATAAAATTAAAGATAGATGTTTTAAGCAGAAGCGACAGGCAGGTACGTTGTCACCATGTTGCCGAAGAACAATACAGTTATCAATTTTAATTAACGAACCAGAACTTGCAAACTTACAAACAATAAAGGATGACGCATAGAGCAAGGCAACTTGAGGCATACAAGTTTAAATTGATACAAATACTTAGCTTAGTAAAAAACTCAATTAAATATGAAAAAACAAACACAATGTTGTGTGTTTCAGGGAGTTGGTGGGCCATCTAAGATTGTGCCATCGATCATAATAATTATATGAATATATGATCCCAGAAAGTCAATAAAATTAAAGATAGATGTTTTAAGTAGAAGCGGAAGGCTGGTACTTTGTCACCATGTTGCCGAAGAACAATACAGATTGTGCCATCTAAGATTCTGCCATAGATATACAAAGATGAATATATGATCCCAGAAAGTCAATAAAATTAAAGATAGATGTTTTAAGCAGAAGCGACAGGCAGGTACTTTGTCACCATGTTGCCGAAGAACAATACAAATATCAATTTTAATTAACGAACCAGAACTTGCAAACTTACAAACAATAAAGGATGACGCATAGAGCAAGGCAACTTGAGGCATACAACTTTAAAATGATACAAATACTTAGCTTAGTAAAAAACTCAATTAAATATGAAAAAACATACACAATGTTGTGTGTTTCAGGGAGCTGATGGGCCATCTAAGATTGTGCCATCGATCATAATAATTGTAAAACATAACAAATTTCAACAGTTATTTGTAAGAAATAAGTCGATGAAATGGTCAGCTACAATAATGTCAAATAAGCTAAATAAATTGTAGGAATCATATTTACAAAATATATTATGCACACCTTTATTTTCAAAACAGGGAGAATTCCTTTTAAAATAAAGCAATTGTTTTCTTTTAAACCTTGCAAGTCGACACCGGATAAGTTTTTCCAAGCAGTCTTGATCAACCTCTACAAACATATATTACATTTCATCATTGGTAATGAACAAAACTTCATGTAGTAGGTCAGAAAATCAAGGTATATTTAAATTTAAACCATAAGAACAAAATAGAATAACAGTAAATAAATACCGCAATATATAACTTTAACGTATATTTAAATCAAGGTATATTTAAATTTAAATCATAAGAACAAAATAGAATAACAATAAATAAATACCGCTATTTCTACTATTGTGAGGGAAGGTGGAAAGTCTTCTTAAATGAAGTAATTGTTTCCTTCGAATCCTAGCTTGTCGGAACTGACACAATGTTCGCAGACGCCGTTCTTGAGCTTCTGAATTAAAAAAAAAAGGTGTGTATAAGGTCCGAAAAAAATTTAGCATAGTGAAAATGAGAATGTAAGTTTCGAAAGCTATTAGTTAAAATCATACGAAGTTTGTCAAACAGGTCTTGAAGACACTTAATTTGCGCTTCTCCTCTGCTTACCACCATTTTCATTCGTCGCTTTAACCTAGCTATTTTTTTCATAAGTTTATTGTGGACATCGGAATTAAAGGCAAAACTTATTTTGTTTCTCATCGCAAAGCGTTCTAAAAAATTCAGATATTCAAGTGTTTATTTGGAGGGTTGACAACACCCTTTTAAATAAAGTTGGAGTCATTATTAATTGTCCCTTATTTTGTTTGATTGTTTGATAAAGTCATTATTAATTATCCCTTATTTTGTTTGATTGTTTGACGATATTTGCATTAATTGTCCCTTATTTTCAAATATTGTAATTCAAACAAAATAAATGCAAAACAAAATAAGGGATATTGCTCAGTCTAATTTTGAATTCAACATTCAGTTTCTAAAAGATCAAGATTGAACCATATCATATATAGCATATATAATATAAATATAACTCAAGAATGAAATCAGCAATAATTAGACGGCTTTTTTAAAAATAAATGACATACATCTTTTGGGGTGAGCAGCTTCATCGAAGCTGGTCTAAACATAGGTTTTTGCAATAGATGCAAGATGTCTCATCATCATTTGAACTCTTCCAAGACCTACTGTTCTGATAGCAGTAGAACGACCGGCTCCAAATCATCAAGTAACACCTTTCCTCTGCATATGAAAGACAAATGAAAGACAATGAATATGATCACAAAGCAGCATACCTTGTTAACACCTTTCCTATGCACATAGCACTAACTAATCAAACAAAAGTAATTGCGATAAATGATTCAACAACATATCTCACTTATCCTACTCCAATGTCTAGCCAATAATTCCCAAAATACAAGCGTTGGTGTGATAATTGATTTTAATTCTGTAATTGGGAAGCAACAGAGAGCAGCCATGCAAATTGCAGCTCAAAGTTTCATCGAAGCTGGTGTAAGCATAGGTTTCTCCAACAGATACAAGCAGCTTCAGCTGGTGAGCACTATTTGATGAAAAATATCTTTTTCCTTTTCTTTCTTTAAGCTCATTCTGAATACTTATTCCGTTAAGCCCTTTATGTTTTTTTCACATCTAATAAGAAAAATATGTATTATATTTATTGTGTCTATTTGTTTCTAAAATATCATTTTGTGTATGCATGTGTACAACTTCGTAAAATGCAAAACTTATGTTAACATATTCAGCAGTCTCATATTACCTTATCACTGTTCCAGAAAGGGAATGAACCAGCAACTATGCTCCTGTCCATGCACCATGTCACCACAAGGTCTGAGATTTCCAGCTTTAATATACCTCCATAAACCGATCCGAACGACCAAGGTCGACTTGCCTTCACCAAAATAATCAAACAGCTCTAACTGTATCACTGGAAATTGATTCAAAACCAATGAGCAACAAAGCAATCACTCAGTCTAACTACGTAAAAGTCCTAATATGAAGGTAAATGGTTCGACACAACCCAAATCAGTATAGGTTTATGAGCACTATGGTACCAAATAATCGTGTTAACCTCAGATAAATGACGTTGGGCTGCTTTTAGAAACTAAAATGGACCTGCTGCATGTAGCAGGTCATATGTTCTTGGGTATGTATCGAATGGCTCGCACCTGTCACGGTGAACAAAGTTCAACATTGGGATAAGTTCAACATTTCTTTTCAACAGAGAAGAGACCTACTGCATGTAGCAGGTCATATGTTCTTGGGTATGTATCGATTTGCTCGCACCTGTCACGGTGAACAAAGTTCAACATTGGGATAAGTTCACTATTTCTAGTTATTAGAAGGAAACGAAAAATATTTAGCATCTATTTTCTGAAGGAAAAATTAAATAAACTAACTACTCCTAAAATTATTTTTAAGAGATTAACTTTTATCTATTTTGATGCTTTGAAGCCTGTCCGGTGGTTGACGAAGTATAATTGCATATATCCACACAGGGTAAAAAGTAGAAAACAAAAAAGGAGAAAAACACCAAAAACGGCGACCAAGAAGGGCTTTTCACTGAATCCAAAAACAGGTAACAAAATCTTGATCACCAATAACTAAAATAATGCGTATGGAGTCACGTATATATACATAACCACCTGGTCTTAGCATCCGATCCATCTCGAGCATAATGGTTGAGATGTTACACTTTTGCCTGAGAATTAAATTATAATTTATCAAACATAGAATGGCAGGTGCGTATAGAGAAAAACATAAGCTTGGAATTATGACTAACCGCTTTTTTTCAACAGAGAAGAGACCTGTTATTTTTAGCAGGTCATATGTTCTTGGGTATGTATCGAATGGCTCGCACCTGTCACGGTGAACAAAGTTCAATATTGGGATAAGTTCACTATTTCTAGTTATTAGGAGGAAACGAAAAAATAGAAATATTTAGCATCTATTTTCTGAAGGAAAATTTAAATAAACTAACTACTCCTAAAATTATTTTTAAGAGATTAACTTTTATCTATTTTGATGCTTTGAAGCCTGTCTGGTGGTTGACGAAGGCGTGAAGGCCAGTTAGTAACATTCGATCCATATCCATTATTAGGTAACTGAGTTATGCATGCCTTAAGACCAACATACATGCAAAATGTTTATCAGAAATTTTCATATTTGTATACTTGACATAATTATACACACAAAAGATTAACATATGAGTTAGTATGGTTATCTAATGAAGGTTGTGGATGATTATAATTATCAATTGAAATTAAAAATTTCTACCCTTGAGCTATTCCTTCCAGTACCATTGAAAGAATTATTTGCAATTTGCAAACTGACGTCGTGAATGCGAGGATGAGGCGAGTCTCCTCCCTCCTTCCTTTTTCTACTTTTCCTCTCTCCTTTTGTCCGTGCTTCTACCTGGGCTTTTCGCAATTTTTCTAACATTCATTACTCTATTTTGCATTCAATGCTCGATTTTTCAAAGATTCGTTCCTCAATTTTTGATGATCTGCTCCGAAAATGTAGAGAGACTTTCGACGGCAGATCCGAGAGAGGGGGGAAGATTTTTCAAAGATTCGTTCCTCGATTTTGGATGATCTGCTCCCCAAATCTAAAGCATCAATTTTACTGCAAGGAACAAACTAAGAACATTACTAAAGACGCGGAATAGGTGATGGCTAACTTACAATGAAAATCTGTAACCATTCTAAGGGTGAGGTGTGAGAGAAGGAAATGAAGGAATAGATTGTAATATCAATTTCCTGCCACCTCTGCGACTTGGAGATGATCCCATTTCACAGTTAGGAGAAATGATCCTCTTGCCATGGGGAGAAGAAGTCTTGATGCATGCGATAGGAGAGCTATCACCACGGAGAATCTCTGACATTTCGTTGTCTGGAACAGTCTGAAAAGGCTTAGATTGTTTTCCCTTTGATGAAAAGGGCATTGGAAGCAATGGTTTGTTCCATAGAAATGAAGTAAGATCAATCAATATCGGGGAAGATTAATTTTATCGTGTTTGCGGTCAAAAACAAAAAAAAACTCAGCATATCAAACCTGGAAAGCCGTAATGGTGTTAAGACAGCAGCAGAATCTGGAATTTCAGTTTTCTGAATAGCTTTTTCCATGGTGGGCAGATCCGGGTTGGTGGGGATAGAGGGGAAAGGAAGAAAGTGAATAGGGAACTCGATGGGAGTGTCCACATCAGCTTTTCAGCTGAGGTGGCAAATTCTCGCATACGTGGAGAGAATAGCATGACGTGGCAGCGGAGGCTGTTTTAATTATATATAATAGATTTTTGGCAAAAATTTAAATTTAGTTTAATTTTCGTTTAGCTCTTTTAAGTTTTTTTTTTCGATTAGATTCTTTAAGTTACATTCGTTTGTACCATTAGCCTTTAAGATATATTAAATTACGCATGTAATCCATTAAGTTTGAAAATTTTCTCGAATTATATCATGAAATGTTAAGATCTAATCGAAATATCACAACAAGTTAATTGTACAAACTACTTTGCAAGTGAAGAAAATTAAAAACATTGATTATGTGAATAGACCTTTATGGCCCGTTTGATGGACATGATAAGAGACATGATATGAATAAGTTATTGTATCCTTTCTGAATTCAGTGTTTGATGAACCAATAAGATATGATAAGTTAATCCATAACTCTATCATATATTGTCTCTCTAATTGAAATTTCTATCTTGAATGAGTTGGGTTAGAAACCAGCAAGATAAGATAAAAACAGTAATTTACTTAATTACTTTTATAAAATATAAATATAAAAACAATTTATAAAATATAATCTAAAATATAAAAATGTAAATCTAATCAAATATCAATATAAAAATAATTAATAGAATTTAATCTTAAACTTAAAAATGAAATATTAATAATTAATTTGAAAATGTTTATGATTTTATTACAAGGATAGTTTGTCTTTTTATATAATTTAATTAACATTCAAAATTATAAAAATATGAAAATCAATTGAAATTTTAAAATAAACACCTTGGAGATAATCTTGATAAATTAGTATTTTGGAAGCCGATGATTGATAGAATTCACGGATGACTTTATTTATGGTTGAAAAAATGTTACTTATCTATCGAAAGTCGCCTCGTGCTCTTAAAAACTGTTATGTTTGCGTTGTCAGTATACTATATTTAATTTCCTTCTTAAAGGCCCATTTATGTTACATTGCCAAAATTACATATCTTTTTAAATTTTTCTTGTATGGAAGGATGCATTGATTTAAATGGGAAAAAGCGGGAGAGGTGCATTGGTTTAAATTGGATAAAGTGTGTTTAGATTATGAGAAAGAGAGTTGGATGTATGTAACTTGCATGTATTTAATTTTGCATTATAATAAGATAAATGGTATTGGAGGATGAAGGTTGATAAAGAGATACTAGTATAAAGTCTTCTCTCATTAGTATGGTGTGTTTAATGGTGAAGTGTGTGAGGGAGGCAAATAAGACTATGTCTAATGGAAGAATATACAATATATTCTTGATACATTTTGATACATTTTGAGTTATTGGGGCAGTAAGGATACATTTTGGGGCAGTAAGGATACATTTTGTTGTTGTTATATATGGGTTCCAAGTTGCTCGCTGCGTGCACATTTTTTTTGGGTGAATATTTGATGTGTGTGCATTATCCATATTTATTTCAAGGGACCTCATATACACAATAACAATTGTAGATATGTTAGGCTAGGGTGTGTAGGTGGGAGGTTGGGGTTGGTGGAGGGATCTTTTCATATGGGAGGAGGAAATAGTTGTATATTGTCTTTCTTTGCTTAATATCATTTCTCTAAAGGATAACGTGGCTAATAATTGGGTGCAGAACAATACCAGAGACATATATTCTACTAAAGAGGTGTACAAGGTTTTGATGCGAAAGAGGGATGACAATCTCTTTCATTCTATCACATCATGGTGAATAAATTAGTTCGAATGAAGGTTTCTTATTTTGTATGGAGATTGTAGCATATGAGACTATCTAACATTTATTTATTAATGTTGCCCTTTGGGGCACAATTTTGGATTGATTGGAAATAATACTGCCTTTGCGATTGAAGCTTTTGACCATCTAAGACTTTTTATTCACACTTGACACACCAACAAAAAATCGAAAACAAAAATCCAACAAAAAACGAGACAAATCACAATGAAACAGTTATGAGGTTGAAATCATAAATCATCGAAAGCCACATATGAAGTCCATCCAATGTTACATTGCAAAAAAAAAGAAAGGGACCACCACTTCCATGAATAGTAGGAAGCAATTGAACAAAGTAAAATCTTTTGTGGAAGAGATCAAACTAAAAAAAATAAAAAACAATTGATCGGGAATTCTAAAATAAAATAAAACGGTAAAAGGGAGAAAAATAAAAAAGAACGCGGTAGAGCATTTATGGTGGATGTTATGACTTTAGTACTATGTTGAAAACCATTGTAGTGCCCAACTAAGAGAGTGAGAGAAATTGGTTATATGAACTTGATAGAGTGAGAAAAATTTATTCAAACAAAGAAAAAATGGAGCAAGTAAAGTTGATTAAAATATATATAAAATACTTCATATGAGGATCATAACTTAACAAACAAATCTTAACTACATAATTAATAATTAATAGTAACCAACTTATAATTAGCTATAACCAACTCCAATTATATGCAACAATAATTACAATTAGAATGCTTGTATTATATATCAATGTAACTGATCTGAGTGTGTTTTCTTCTTTTCACTAAGGAATGGTTTGAACATCAAAAGTATTCCAAGTCCTTCAACCAAATTTAGAAAAAAAAACACCATTTGAGTGCCTGTAGTTAAATGCACAATAGTAAGTTGTCAATTAGTAATACATTGCAAAATATCAAACTGATGTAGATTTCCTAATAATTGACACCTGAGGTGAAAAGAAAGAAATTGACATTTAAAACTAGATAAATGTTGACCATTTAAGGTTGAGTATTGTTGACAAAAAAAAAAAGTTGAGCATCATATACCTGGGAGGAAAGAAGCATCCATGCGTTTTTGTGACCATGTTAATCTGCATTGACCAAAATCATAAGAAGAAAAAAGTTCATAATGAATTTTAATATATCATAACTGTAGTAAAAAAGCACGTGGATCAAAACTTCTACTATATGGCATGTATTTTTATTCACATATTAATCAGATAATCCATATTACATATCAAATATGAATATATATATATATATATATATATATATATATATATATATATATATATATATATATATATATATAGATTAATATTCAAGTTTTATAGAAATTATTTTTTTGAAATATTAATCCCTTGTAGAGACCTGGATAAACCTCTTTGAATTATGTATGGCAAACAGAGCCGTCAATTTCACAAGTCTCTTAATTATGGGCTCAAGTCCACATATTTGAGGGAGCAAAAATTTCATAGTTATTAAGGCTCTAAGAAAGGAAGCCTCCAAAGCTAAAAAAACCATAAAATTTTGTAGGCTAAGTGGAGCTTATAGACCCACTATTTCAAATTTATCTTTCAATTTTGTTTCAAAAAAAAGTTTCAAGAAATGTTTTTTTTTATATTTTTTCCAAATTTTTTTTTTCCAATAAAGAATGATTTACAATTTTTTTTTACTTTTTCTCGAAATTTTTTTTATTCGAGAAAATAAATTTCAAATTTTTTAAAGAAAAATTATTTAATTTTTTTTAAAAAAATTTTCTGAGAGAAAAATGTTTTATATTTTTTTCGATAACTTTTCAAAACAAATAAATTTCAAAAACTTTTTAAGAAAAAATTCTAAATTAACAAAACATTGGGTCCACGAGTCCTTTACTTAAACCCACAAAAAATGAAATAATAGATTCAAGCTTTTAAATATTATTTCAAAGAGTCTAATATTAGAGATTTAATATGAGATTTTTTAAAAGGGCTTATTGACGGCTTTAATGGCAAGTAACTAAAACAAAAGCTGAATAAATTGGAAGAACACTCACATTGTACCACCAGTAGCAGGGCCAATAGCTTTGAATAGAGACATAACTGTCATAGAAATTCCGTTAGCTGCCCCTCTTTGGTGTTGTTCCTGTTTTGCAAATCAACATGTCAAATTCTTAAAAAATATTAATACAGTTTATCTTTTTTATGAAACAAAAGATAATGAATACACTTACCACTACTCGGTTTTGTATAAGAAATAAACCTGTTGTAATCGTCACCTAAGTCCATCAAAATGAAAACAATCACGCAAATTTGTATTATAGATAATCTTTTCAAACTTTAGTCAAGTGAATATATTTTTAAACACTCAATATTATTCATAAATGGTTAAACAAAGAAAGAGGGGACACTTACAGCAATAACATTCTTCAGTATGGAAGCAATACTAATGACTATGTATAAAGTTATGCCTGACAACATTGCTATGAAGGGGTAACTTTGCAATAGTGGTATGGAACAAATCTGAATACAAAACAATAGTAAGAAGCAATTTCAATATCAATTATAAGTTTAATAGTTACATAACAACTAATATTCTGACATTTAATGATTAAAAAAATGAAAACTGACCCCTGTGATGCGTGCAATGCCAATAGGTCCACAAGTTTTTTCCACAAATGGATATACGGCAAGGTTGTAGATGACAAGTGCAACTCCTAATAATTCCTCAAGTTAGTAAGTAGAGTTTAGGTGTATAACAATATAACACTAATATCCAATTAGAGGCTACAATTTTTTCATATCACACTATTAGTTTCAAAGTAATTAATCAAAGGTGGGTGTTGCGGAAAAATAATGAATTGTCATCTGATGTTAGTGTAAAATTGTACATACTCTTTAATTCCTAGTAATTATATAAAATATCTATTTTATAATAGTAAAACATATGTCCAAATATGATAAATATTTATTAAGGTTAAATATATTTTTAATCTCTATAAAATTTTCATTTTTTAATTTTAGTCTCTATAAAATAAAAATACATTTTTTAGTCCCTACAAAATTAGCCAACAATTACTTTTAATTAGTCCATAGTGAAATAAAATATGTTTAATTATCCTTTAATTTTAAAATTTTTGAAATGATTTACTGCAATAATTTTTAGAACACTATAAAGAGATTATCTACAAAAATTTAGAATTTTTAAACTTTAGATAAATTAAATATGAAAATATAGACCTAGAAATTGAATTTTGAATTCATTTTTTGTGGAGAAACTTTTAAAATATCATAAACATCCTTGAAAAAAATTCATTAAAAATATATGTTGCCTTCATAGCATTGACTAAAACTACATGCATGATAATTTGGTAGAGACTAAAAATTATATTTTTATTTTATGAGGACTACAATTGAAATGTTGAAATTTTACATTAACTAAAAATATATTTAACTCTATTTATTATAGGTTCCAAAGATGTACCTGAAATTGAAAGAACATTACCAACATCATCAGTCGTAAAGTTCAAACACCCTAGCCCTAGAGGACTGACCGTCCATAATGAGAAAACCTAAATAAAACAAGATGAGTAGATGTTTTTCACTTATATTAATGAATGAGATGCACATCATCAAGGTTGTCAAATTCAAAGGTTGTAGCACATAAATAATAATTAAACCAAATCGAAACAATACTAAAAATATTTGTATTTCAAGGCCAATTCGATGTAGAATTGTAAAGTCATTAGTAAAATCAAGAGTTTATCGATTTTTTTCAAAGTTTACATAAAATTATCTTAATTTATATGAAAGAGAAAATACATTCAAAGTAATTTATTTTTGCGACCTTAAAATATAAATTGATAACATTTTCAGAATTAACTATAGAGTTTAACAACCATGATGCCCATAAAATCATTCCATTCGTAAGAAATTTACCTCTTGATAAGCAATATCATGAAGTGCAAAGATACTATAAGCAATGATAGATGACATCAAGGGCCAGTTCATAAATAGGTTTTCATTCTTTTGGACTGTCCTTTGTTTTTCGACCTTGTTGGTTTCATTTTCTAAAGCTTCAACATCATCTTTTGACTTATTGCTACCATTATGATTGTGAAGTGTTTCCTGTAGATAGTTCAAAAAAATTATATTAATGAGTGAGACATAGAAGACTATATAAATAGTGTAGGTAAAGCAAAACTGAACTAAAAAGATTAGATAGAAATTCTTCTACATTTGGAAATTTTATCTTAAAAGTGTTAAAGTAAAAGCCACAAAACATGAAAAAGACAGAAGCATCAAACATTTGTATTAAATGAAGAAAAATGTAATATCTAAAATACATACCGGAATCCAGATGCATGCAATTGCTACTGTAAGTGCAAGTCCTGATATAATAAAGCAGGGCAAGAAATAGGGAAACCTGCATAATGATTTGTTTAATCAAAGAGAAATCTACATATCAGTAATGGATAAACTAACAAAACACAAGATAGGAGCAAAAATAAATTCACTTACTTATCACAAAAGGAATCCTTTGGAAATATTTTTGGGTATTTTTGTGCTGGCTGTAACAAGAAAGTTTACAAAGTATTAGAAAAATAAATGAAAAAATGTGCACATGAAATCGCCACTACCTGCATACATATAACAAAAACACAAAAGAAAATCCCAAATTGCAAAAAAAAAAAAAAAAAAAAAAAAAAAAAAAAACTCAAAATGAAAAGGTATTGGATTTGAATTCCTGAACCTTATCTATTATCTATGAATCGAAGCAACAAAGTCTGAATCTCAATAGATCTTAGTAGCAAGACCACTCTTTTAGTAACCAAGTTGCATCTTATGTCCATGTACCAAATTCAAGTCTTTGTGAAAATTGTACTTTAACAATAAAAAGCAAAGAATAAAAATAGTACCTGAGACAAATATCCACCCAATGCAGGACCAATGATTAAACCTATGCCCCAAGCTACACTAACCTGAAAGCATATCATACATTGAATTATTATCATGGAAATGCAGTATTAAAAACTGAAAGTACAAAATTATTTGTGACACTTACAGTAGAAAGTCCTATAGCTTGGTGCTCTTCTCGAAAAAGCTCTGTAGCATAAGCCTGTTAAATAGAGAAGTTTGTGAAATACATATGCTAATTGAAGTTTGAATGAGATGAGCAATAGTAATGAGGTGTAATAGAAAACTCTTGCTCATACCTTTACTGGTCCAAGAACACCGTTTAAACTTCCAAGAAGAAATCTCGTTATAATAGCCATCCAAAAACTCGTACTAAGACCAAATAGTGTGTTGAAGATTACACTAAAATCAATTAAGCAACAATAATTATAAGAGAAATCACATAATATAACTTAAAGAAAGAATCTGTTAAATTGTTAGACACTTACACTGCGATGATCCCTATAATTATAACAGGTTTTCGACCATAACGATCAGAAATCATTCCCCATAATACTGCTGTCAAAGATCTTCCAAGCATGAATGAAGATCCTACAACATTTTCAATCTTCATTAATGAATAACTTATAACAATATTAATATATATACTTGTAACAAATATTGAAAATAATCTTACCGACATAACCCGCATAATAACTAATATCAGCCTCTTCTTTTGCCACATTGAAATCCCTTACCTGAAAATGAATGTTGCAATTTTAAGATTGTATTACGTACTTCAATCAGTATAAAGTTGAATAATAATCAAGTATGTCAATTTTTTAGAATTTCACAAGAAATGAGAAAACATTAAGAAGTAAGAAAATAGAAATTGACATTAGAACATCCAATAGTTTGCAATTACTATTCACAATGCAAAATTACATTGTTGAGAGGAAATAATAATTGTATGATGAGGAAAACCTTCTAATTAATGCCAAATGGAAGATTGGATTGTTAACCGGAGAGAATTTTACATTTTTTTTACGACAATTTTATACAAATCATTATAGCTGTAAATAATTGTTTGCATGCTTAAATTGAAATTTGTTAAAATGGTCAATTTGGAAGCTCAAATTTCATTCAAATTGGACAGTAACACATTCACATTAATTACAATTCATCTATACTACTCATTTACTTCTACATTTCTCTGGAACTTTCTTTGGACAAGCCACCATTTAACTAATTGGGCATTACACTTGATTAGTCCAATGGAGCAAATCAAGTTTAAAATCCAACACCCCCCTTTAAACATGATTTGTCATTCAATGTAAACCTCTTAAATTGATAAAGTCTTCATGCTTATGTGGCTTGGTGAAGATGTCGGCTACTTGATCTTAAAACTTCACATATTCAACTTGTACATCATTCCTTGGTATGCACTCCCTTATGCAAACTCCTAAGCTAAACTGTGTGGCAAGAACATGATGTAGCTGCTACAAATTGGACCTCAAAGTTAAAAGTACGACAATCGGTTGCTTGTTTGACATCCAAGTGAAAGTTGTGTTTAATTCCATTACTTCACAAAACTCTTGGAACTCTTAGTAAGCGAATTCACCTCATCTATCAATTCTCATTGCTTTAATCTCACGACCACTTTCTTTCTCCCATATAATTTTGAACAGCTTAAAGGTGGTAAAAGCTTATGATTTATGCTTCAAGAAATGAACCCATGTTTTTCTTGAAAAATCATCAATAAAAAGGAGGAAATAATTGATTTTACCTAGTGAGCATGGCTTGATTGCCCCACATATGTCGTCATGTATTTACTCGAATGGCTTCTTGGCTTTTGAGCTTGATTCCTTTAGAAAACTCTTCCCGAATTTCTTTCAAAGTAAACACCCTTGACAAAGTTGATCTTGTTGGAAACGAAGAACGTTCTTCGTTTCAATGTTAGAAAACGAAGAACGATCTTCGTATTCAGTTTGTGTAATTCAAGTTAATATGTTGGTTGTAATAATTAACTAATTAACTTCTCAATTAGTTAGTTAGTTAACTAGAGGACATTTAGAATGAGCCATGTATAAATAACTCAATTCATTCAGTCAATAAACAAGTCCTACAATCATATCTCATTCTATATTGTTCCTATCTTCCTTGCACTTGAATTAGAATAGCTTGAACGCTAACAATTGGTATCAAGAGCTTGGTTGCGAAAAACCAAATCAGAGTGATAAACACGAGTGAAGTGTG
Organism: Cicer chorassanicum; assembly: GCA_037974735.1. Taxonomy (NCBI): domain Eukaryota; kingdom Viridiplantae; phylum Streptophyta; class Magnoliopsida; order Fabales; family Fabaceae; genus Cicer; species Cicer chorassanicum. Next base: position 46,296,970 of record JBBPBP010000004.1, on the reverse strand, counting down.
AGGATTAAACACGAGTGAAGTTAAGATGATGAAACACCCCGTTCCTTTTTTAAAAAAAATAAATAAATAATAATTCAATAATAATATTAATATTATTATATTATTAAAACCAACGCCAACCCCACTTTCTCTTTCTTTTTCCCATCTCACTTTTTCCTCCTTCTTTTTCTCCTATTTCTTCTCTCCCTATCGGCAACCCTCACCCTATTCTTCATCATCTTTAATCTCACTCTCTCATTTCCCATTCTCTCTCACGGTACCCACTCCCCCATTTCCCCCTTTGTCATTTTTTTTCTTTTCTTCTTCTTCCTCTTCCTATCTCTTAAAGTCACAAGCAAACTTCCTCATTTTTTTTACAAGTCCTTGGGTAAGATTTTTGGGTTTGAGTTTGAGCTCTAAGGAAGGAGAAGGATACCCATTTATTGAGAGTTGTTATTGAGACTCTTTGAGGTAAATCACAACTCTTATGTTAATAATAAATCTCTAGAAAATGTAGTTTTGTTTCAAAATCTTATTTTGTGCTTAGAGTAGATTTAATGAATTTTTATGGTTTCCTAGAGTTAGCTAAACTTTAGAATAATTTTCCTAAAGTCTTAAGAATATTTTTGATACTCAGATTTGTCAGCTGAGGTCCTGCCGGCTACTCTGGGAGTTGTTGAAGAACAAACGTAGCTGATTCTCCGTAGTAGTGAGTTGACGACGGTTATCGTCATTTATTTTTACGCTATAATTATTAATTTACTCGTTTTATATGTTAAAATATTTATTTAAAAATTTGGGAAACACAACCTTTGAAATTTTATCCCGACTTCGTCATTTATTTATTTTAATGCTCTTTATTATATAATATATTATTAATTCGATATACGTATGCGTTAAAAGTATTTAAATTGTGAATTGTTATGCGATTGAATATATTTTCCATGAATTACGATGAATTGAAAGATGATATCTAAGCGTGTTTTTGAAGTCGTTGTTATAATTATGAAAACGTTAACGGCGGTAGGTGCACCTAGATACCTCGTTTTGATTAGGGAGAGTTACCCGTTAGATGGAGCCGCCTCTATGTGAAATGTTATCCGTAGGAGGAGAGGGCTATCAACGAGATGTAAATTCCCTAATTGATGTGTGATGATGCGTTGCGGGATTGAGAGGAGATGGCTATCCGTTAGATGGAGCCACCTCTAAGGGAAAGGCCACCCTTAGGAGGAAAGGGCTATCAATGAGATGAAGCCGCCTCTTGGTTCTTAATAATTAGTATTTTTACTTGTTTGATTTTCTATATGATTTTAATGTTATTCATTTTGATTTCGCTTCACTATTAATTGGATTTTTAATATTTTTTATCCGAACGGTTAAACTATAAATTTAGATGATTTTATTATGTGAATAACATAATCGTCTCAAGATTGTAAAACTGTTATTCGTGCCTTTTTGTGTTTCCCTTCTAGTTGATGATGATTGTTGTCCCCTCACTAAGTCTTTATGACTTACTCCTTCATGTTGTTTATTTTTTTCAGATTCACAGGCAGCTGAGTAGCAAGCTGATAGTAGGCTCAAGTCTCAGTCGTATTTTGTTTTTGGTCAGCCTCTTTGATCGAGGACCATTTTTTTGTAAAGTTTGTTGAGTCATAATGTATTTTGCAGCTATTGGAGTTTAGATGGTCTTTTGGATAATGTACTGAATGTTAGATTATGCTGTTTGAATTTGGCTAAATTTGAAGTTTAAATAGGGATTTTGTAAATTTGGAAATGTTGAAATTACAGAGGATACTCTGTCGAAATTTCGTGAAAAATTATATATATTTTTGAAATGGTTATTCAGAACTATTTATTTGGTAAATTGTTAAGTTAGTTGACAGGCTTGCCAGGCTAGGGGTATAGCTTGTGTGTCGGTCACGGCGTTTAGTTTTTGGGTTGTGACAAAGTTGGTATCAGAGCTCGGTCGTAGGTCCTGATAGCTGCAAACATAGGGTTATAATAGATTCTTGTCAGTAAATTGTGTACCCGGGCACAACTTACTTACAAGGGCTATTAGCACTCTATGAGAGTCTCATCTGTTGTCTAAATCTGTGTTTAAATTCATCATCAATATCTTTCCACATTTTCTTGTCGTCTTGCTCAATTTTTGATCAATGTTCTTTGATTAGGTGAGAATGCCACCCAAGACTAGGAATCCTACTATAAGGGAAATTGTTGATGAGTCAATTGCCCAAGCCCAAGGTGCTCGTCAACGAGGTCGTGCTCGAAATAGGCGTAGAGCTAATGTTGGCGGACGTGACTTGGATGCCAATGTTGAGGTACCTAGGAGGAGGCGCGGAAATCCAGCCATGGAAGAGTTTGCTGCTATTCTGCAGGGATTACAACAGGTTGTGCAACAACTTGTTGGGGCTGTCGTCGGACAACAACAGGAGGGTGATCAAAGACATGAAAATCCCAATGGTCAACAAGAGGTTAGACAAGTTGAGCATCAGACGCCTACAGCAACAAGGGGTATTGAAGTTACTTTACCAGACTTCATGAAGCTTAAACCCCCTACTTTTTCTGGGTCTAGTGCGACTGAGGACCCACAACAGTTCATTGATAGTCTAGAGCAGCTTTGGAGAGCATTGGGTTGTTATGAGGTAAGAGCAGTGGAATTGACATCCTTCCAGCTAACAGGTGTGGCCCGAGATTGGTTTGATATAGTGTCACGTGGTAGACAAGTGGGGTCACCTCCGTTAGCATGGAGAGAGTTCTCACAGTTGTTTATGGCTCGTTTTCTTCCGGAGAGTGTTAGAGATGGATTAGCTCATGAGTTTGAGCGATTGGAGCAAATAGAGGGTATGACAGTTTTAGAGCACAGTGCTCGATTTACACAACTCTCTAGATACGCTCTTTACCCTATCACTAAGGAAATGTGTGTCAAGAGGTTCATTAGAGGATTGAGGGATTACTTATTTAGATTTGTGGTTGGGTCGAATTGTTCTACTTTTGCTGATGTTTTGAGTTTAGCACTTCAGATTGAGCAACGACAGAAGGAAAAAGGAAGTAATAGACAAGATTCACGGAAGAAACAAAGGGTTAAAGGATCCTACAGTAACTATCTGAATCGCGGTGGTGGATCTATGTTTAGTTATCAGGGGCAACAAAGACTCATGTCTCAAAAAGGTGGTCATAGCGGGCAGTCTTCTGGGACAGTGCAGAGTCGTAGAATAGATTCTAGAGCAGCATCACAGTCCACTTTCCCCGAGAGACATTCTAGTGTTTCAGCTACACGGTGTTCTATTTGTGGTAAGGTTCACTTTGGAAATTGTTCTAGAGATGGTAAGGTGTGCTACCAATGTGGCCAAGTAGGTCACATCAGAAGGGATTGTCCTGTAGACACGACACGTCCATCCTCTAGTTATGCATCAGCCCCAATAGCTTTGGCATCTTCTCAGGCTCATTCTGCATCTGTGCGACAAAGTGGAAATTCTTATGTTAGAGGTTCAGGAACATCTCAGCAGGGAGGTAGAGGATTTGGTGGTAGAGGTCAGACACCAGCAGGAAGAGGTCAAGCTCGAGTGTTTGCTTTGACTCGTTAGGATGCTCAGACATCCAATGCAGTAGTTACAGGTATACTTTCTATTTGTTCGAGAGATGCTCATGTTTTGTTTGACCCTAGAGCAACTCATTCTTTTGTATCCTCGTGGTTTGCTACTCGACTTGGTAAAAGTTCATCTTCTTTAGAAGAGGCTTTAGTTGTAGCTACACCTATTGGAGAAAATTTGCTTGCCAAGTCAGTGTATCGTTCTTGTGGTATAACTATTGAGGGCAAGGTGTTGCCAGTAGATTTAGTAGTTATTGACTAGATAGATTTTGATGTGATTTTGGGTATGGATTGGTTGGCTTTTCATCGTGCCACTTTGGATTGTCATAACAAAGTGGTGAAATTCGAGATACCGGGACAATCAGTATTCTCGTTTCAAGGAGAACGTTGTTGGGTACCACATAACCAAATCTCAGCCTTGAGAGCTAGCAAGTTAACGAGAAGAGGTTGTCAAGCGTACTTAGCCTTGGTAAGGAATACACAAGTGGCTGAGGAGGAGTTGGAAAAAATTCCAATAGCAGGTGAATTTCCAGATGTTTTTCCTGAAGAACTTCCTGGGTTGCCACCTGACGGGGAGATTGAGTTCTCTATAGACTTGATTCCAAACACTCATTCTATATCCATACCTCCTTATCGTATGGCCCCAGCAGAACTTAAGGAGTTAAGGGAGCAACTTCAAGATCTTCTTGATAAGGGTTTTATTCGCCCAAGTTCTTCTCCTTGAGGAGCACCAGTCTTATTCGTAAAGAAGAAATATGGATCCATGCGGTTATGTGTGGACTATAGGCAGTTGAATAAAGTAACCATAAAGAATAAATACCCTTTGTCATGCATTGATGAATTGTTTGACCAACTTCAAGGAGCTCGATGTTTTTCTAAGATTGATTTGCGGTCAGGGTATCACCAGTTGAAGATTAAGAAGGATGATATAGCGAAGACAGCTTTCCGCACGCGTTATGGACATTATGAATTCCTGGTTATGTCCTTTGGGCTTACTAATGCCCCAGCATCTTTTATGGATTTGATGAATCGCGTTTTTAAACCGTTCTTGGATCAATTCGTGATTGTGTTTATTGATGATATCCTTGTTTATTCCAAGAGTAAAGAAGAACACAAGCAACATTTAAGATTGGTTTTGCAAACTTTAAGAGATAAACAATTATATGCCAAATTCTCTAAATGTCAGTTTTGGCTGGATAGTGTGGCATTTTTAGGTCATGTTGTGTCTAAGAATGGAATAAGTGTTGATCCAAGTAAGGTGGAAGCAGTGCAGAATTGGCCCAGACCTACCACAGTAAAGGAGATTCGGAGTTTTCTTGGTTTAGTCGGTTATTATCGACGTTTTGTGAAGGATTTCTCAAAGATTGCATCTTCGTTGACTAGGTTGACCTAGAAGAAAGTTGAGTCCGATGGACTGATGCATGTGAGGAAAGTTTTCAAAAATTAAAGGAGTACTTGACGTCAGCACCTATTTTGGCATTACCCATAAGTGGTGAAAGCTATGCAGTTTATTGTGATGCTTCTAGAGTTGGTCTCGGTTGTGTACTTATGCAACAAGGTAAGGTTATTGCCTATGCATCTAGACAACTCAAGATGCACGAGGTAAACTATCCTACACATGATTTGGAAATGGCTGCAGTAATTTTCGCTCTTAAGATTTTGAGGCACTATCTATATGGCGAAACTTGTGAGATTTATACTGATCACAAAAGTCTTAAGTATATTTTTCAACAGCGAGATTTAAATTTAAGACAAAGAAGATGGATGGAACTCTTGAAAGATTATGATTGCACAATCTTATACCACCCAGGTAAGGCAAATGTTGTTGCAGATGCTTTGAGTAGGAAATCCATGGGCAGTCTCGCTCATATAGCAGAAGTAAAGAGGCCAATAGTTAGAGAATTTCAAGAAATTATTGAAAGTGGAATTCAATTTGAACTTGATCATTCGAGGCTATTTTTAGCCCATGTACAAATTCGTTCAACCATAGTTGATGATATCAAAGAAGCTCAAAGTCAAGACCCATACTTGGTGAATATGGTAAATAATGTTCAGAATGGTAAAATTTCAGACTTTTCGGTTGATTCTGGTGGTGTGCTAAGGTTGAAGTCTCGATTATGTGTTCCAAATATTGGTGGCTTGAGAAGGAAAATTTTAGAGGAGGCTAATCATTCTTCTTATACTATTCACCCAGGTTCTAATAAGATGAATCAAGATTTTTGAGAGTTGTATTGGTGGGAAGGGATGAAGAGAGACGTAGCAGATTTTGTCTCTAAGTGCTTAGTGTGTCAACAAGTAAATGCTGAGCACCAAAAGCCTGCGGGGTTACTGTAACCTGTTGAAATACCTGAATGGAAGTGGGAAGGCATCGCTATGGATTTCGTCACAGGATTACCACGAACCCAAAAGGGTTATGACTCGGTGTGGGTGAGTATAGATCGGTTGAGCAAATCTGCACATTGTTTGCCTGTGAAGACTACTTATACTGCATCTCAATATGCTAAACTTTATTTAGATGAAATTGTCTCTTTGCATGGTGTACTGGTGAATATTATTTCTGACCGTGGGGCTCAATTTACTGCTCAATTTTGGAAGTCATTTCAAACTTCATTAGGAACTCGTTTGAAGCTTAGCACGGCTTTTCATCCTCAAACAGATGGCCAGTCTGAAAGGACTATACAGATATTGGAAGATATGCTTTGTGCTTGTGTTCTGGATCTTGGGGGTAGTTGGGATCAACATCTGCCCTTGATGGAATTTGCATACAATAATAGTTATCAATCTAGTATTCAGATGGCTCCGTTTGAGGCTTTTGTATGGAAGACGGTGTAGGTCTCCGATAGGATGGTTTGAAGTTGGAGAAGCCAAACTAGCTGTCCAGAGTTGATTCAAGATGCCATTGAAAAAGTTAAATTGATTCGAGATCGCTTAGTGACAGCTCAAAGTAGACAAAAATCTTATTCTGATAAGAGGCGTCGTCCCTTAGAGTTTTCAGTGGGAGAACATGTATTCCTACGAGTTTCACCAATAAAAGGAGTTTTGCGGTTTGGTAAAAGGGGGAAACTAACTCCAAGGTTCATTGGACCATTTGAAATTTTAGAAAGGGTCGGACCTGTAGCGTATCGCTTGGCACTTCCACCGGATCTCTCGGGAGTTCATCCGGTCTTTCATATTTCGATGCTTCGGAAGTATCTTCATGACCATTCTCATGTGATTAATCATGAAGGCGTGCAGTTAAATGAGAGTCTATCATACATTGAGCATCCGATAGCTATACTAGATCGCCAAGTGAGACGTTTACGCTCAAAGGATATCGTTTCAGTAAAAGTTCTTTGGTGTGGTTCATCCGGTGAAGAAACTACGTGGGAACCCGAGGAAGTCATCCGTGCAAAGTACCCACCCTTATGTTGAAACTCAAGGTCAGTAGTATTTAATAAATGAAAAGTCAAATAAATTCGAGGACGAATTTTTATAAGGGGAGGAGATTGAAACGCCCTGTTCCTTTTTTTAAATAAAATAAAATAAATAATAATTCAATAATAATATTAATATTATTATATTATTAAAACCAACACCAACCCCACTTTCTCTTTCTTTTTCCATCTCACTTTTTCCTCCTTCTTTTTCTCCTATTTCTTCTCTACCTCTCGGCAACCCTGACCCCCATTGTTCATATTTATTTTTTTTGCTTTCCTTTCCTCTTCATCATCTTTAATCTCACTCTCTCATTTCCCTACTCTCTCATTTCCCTTTCTCTCTCACGGTACCCACTCCCCCATTTCCCCCTTTGTCATTTTTTTTTCTTTTCTTCTTCTTCCTCTTCCTATCTCTTAAAGTCACAAGCAAGCTTCTTCATTTTTTTTACAAGTCCTTGGGTAAGATTTTTGGGGTTTGGGTTTGAGCTCTAAGGAAGGAGAAGGATACTCATTTATTGAGAGTTGTTATTGAGACTCTTTGAGGTAAATCACAACTCTTATGTTAATAATAAATCTCTAGAAAATGTAGTTTTGTTTCAAAATCTTATTTTGTGCTTAGAGTAGATTTAATGAATTTTTATGGTTTCCTAGAGTTAGCTAAACTTTAGAATAATTTTCCTAAAGTCTTAAGAATATTTTTGATACTCAGATTTGCAAGCTGAGCTCCTACCGACTACGCTGGGAGTTGTTGGAGAACAAATGTAGCTGATTCTCCGTAGTAGTGAGTTGACGACTGTTATCGTCATTTATTTTTACGCTATAATTATTATTTTACTCGTTTTATATGTTAAAATATTTATTTAAAAATTTGGGAAACACAACCTTTGAAATTTTATCTCGACTTCATCATTTATTTATTTTAATGCTCTTTATTATATAATATGTTATTAATTCGATGTACGTATGCGTTAAAAGTATTTAAATTGTGAATTGTTATGCGATTGAATATATTTTCCATGAATTACGATGAATTGAAAGATGATATTTAAGAGTGTTTTTGAATTCGTTGTTATAATTATGAAAACGTTAACGGCGGTAGGTGCACCTAGTTACCTCGTTTTGATTAGGGAGAGTTACCCGTTAGATGGAGCCGCCTCTATGTGAAATGTTATCCGTAGGAGGAGAGGGCTATCAACGAGATGTAAACTCCCTAATTGATGCGTGATGATGCGTTGCGGGATTTAGATGATTTTATTACGTGAATAACATAATCGTCTCAAGATTGTAAAATAGTTATTCGTGCCTTTTTGTGTTTCCCTTCTAGTTGATGGTGATTGTTGTCCCCTCACTAAGTCTTTGTGACTTACTCCTTCATGTTGTTTATTTTTTTCAGATTCACAGGCAGCTGAGTAGCAAGCTGATAGTAGGCTCAAGTCTCGGTCGTATTTTGTTTTTGGTAGGCCTCTTTGATCGAGGACCATTTTTTTGTAAAGTCTGTTGAGTCATAATGTATTTTGCAGCTATTGGAGTTTAGATGGTCTTTTGGGTAATGTACTGAATGTTAGATTATGCTGTTTGAATTTGGCTGAATTTGAAGTTTAAACAGGGATTTTGTAAATTTGGAAATGTTGAAATTACAGAGGATACTCTGTCGAAATTTCGTGAAAAATTATATGTATTTTTGAAATGGTTATTCAGAACTATTTATTTGGTAAATTGTTAAGTTAGTTGATAGGCTTGCCAGGCTAGGGGTATAGCTTGTGCGTCGGCAACGGCGTTTAGTTTTTGGGTCGTGACAGATAAGTTCAAGTGCAAACAATGGTAATTTTCCAGCCAATATGCCACATTTTGATGGAAAAGATTGGGATAGATGGAGAGTGCAAATGCGTGCACTGTTTTGATTTCAAGAAGTGTTGGAAATCATAGAAAAAAGTTTTGAAGATCTGGGAGTCAATTCAATAGAGGAGCAGAGGTTGTCCTTTAAAGAAAACAAGAAGAAAGATTGCAAAGCAACTTTCATTCTTCATCAATGTCTTGACACGGCCAATTTTGACAAAATTTCTGATGCAAAAAGTGCAAAAGAAGCATGGGACATTTTGGAGAAGTGTTATTCTGGAGGAACCAAGGTCAAGAAAGGGAGATTGCAGACCTTACAGAAACAGTTTGAATCGTTTCAGATGGAGGAACAAGAGAAGGTGTTAGACCTGATTTCAAGATTGAGGAGTATCACAAATCAGATGGCTAGCTGTGGTGAGAAGCTCACTAAACAGAAACTTTGTGAAAAGATATTGAGATCTTTGCATCCCAAGTTCGATTATTTTGTGTGTGCAATTGAGGAATTCAAAGACATCTCCACATTAAGTCTTGAAGAGTTGTAGAGAACTCTAGAAGCAAGGGAGTTAAGAATGGATGAAAGGAGTGGGAGTAATTCTGGGAATCAGGCATTGGTAGCATATGCCAATAAGAAAAAGAAATGGAAGAAGAATAAGTTCAAGGAATCTGATGATGATTCAGAAATTTCATCAGAAAAGAGCAATACAAGGGGTAAATCAAAAGGAAAATCAAGAAACCTTGATAAGAAGAAGGTGCAATGTTACAAATGTGAGAAGTTTGGACATTTTGCTCGAGAATGTTGGGCTAGCAAAGGAGGAAAACAGAAGAAGAAAGAAAAAGATGAAGCCTACGCTGCCCAAGAAGATTCAGATTCAGATACAGTCTTGTTGATGGCCACTACAAACGAAGAACGTTCTTCGTTTTTTATCACGAACGAAGAACATTCTCCATCCCAGTCCTAGTTCCTTGATACTGGTTGTTTCGATCACATGACAAGTTATAAAGAATGGCTGGTAGATATTGATACATCAAGAAGGAGTAAGATCAGGTTTGCTGATGATAGAACCTTGGAAGCTGAGGGAGCTGGCAACATGGTGGTCAAAAGAAGAAATGGGAAGACAGTAGTGATGGAAAATGTGCTATATGTGCCAGACATGAAGAGCAATCTGCTGAGCATTAGGCAGCTAATTCAGAAAGGGTTTCAGGTGATCATGAAAAATGATGCCTTAGAAATGTATGATGGGCAGAAGAAGATGATACTCAAGGCTCCTCTTGCAAAGAACAGAACCTTTGTTATAAACATATAAGTTGCAGATATTCAATGCTTGAAGGCAGTAGGCTCAAGTGATGAAAACTGGTTGTGGCATTCAAGATTTGGCCATCTCAACTTCAGAAGCTTGCAGCAGTTGGGAGTAAAGGAGATGGTTAGTGGAATTCCTATGATTGATGTCCCTGAGAAGGTGTGTGAAGTATGTATGGCAGGTAAACAATCAAGAAATTCTTTTCAATCACAAGTCCAAGCAAGAGCGATGAACGTTCTTAAGGTAGTTCATAGTGACATATGTGGACCATTTGAAGTTCCATCATTAGGAGGTAATAAATACTTCATAACTTTTGTTGATGAATTCAGTAGAATGTTGTGGATTTATTTGATAAAAACCAAAGATGAAGCATTGGAGACATTCAAAAAATTCAAGGTTAAAGTGGAGAATATGTTAAAGTGTTAAGAACACATGGAGGAGGAGAATATACTTCACATGAAATTCAAGGAATTTTGTGTCAAGAATGGAATTGAACATGAGATAATAGCTCCTTACACACCTCAACACAATGGTCTGGCTAAAAAGAGAAATAGAACCATTCTAAACATGACTAGAAGCATGATAAAAGAGAAAGGACTGCCATATAAGTTCTGGGGAGAGGCTGCATCAACTGCTGTTTATATTCTTAACAAATGTCCAACAAAGAAACTGAAAGAGAAGGTACCAAAAGCAATCTGGAGTGAAAGAAAGCCAGCAGTAGGACATTTAAGAACCTTTGGTGCTCGATGTTTTAAACATGTACCAGACCAAAAAAGGAGAAAGTTGCAAGACAAGAGTGAAGAAATGATCTTGGTTGGGTATCATCCAACAGGTGCTTAAAAATTGTATGATCCTATCAGAGGCAAGGTGGTGGTCAGTAGAGATGTCAACATCATTGAACATGAGAGTTGGGATTGGAAACAAAAGCAAATTGTTAGCAGTCAACGCTTGGACTGGGAGCAAGCAAGCAGCAGCATGAGCCAACCTTCACAAACTCCTTTACAAGTACAAAATGAGCAGCATACCAGTAGAAGCAGAGATGAAGAAAGAATTGAATCAAGCAGATCCCAGAGAACAAGAAAGCCACCAACACATTTACAAGAATTTGAAGTGCACAATGACAATGAAGTTGACAGCAGTGGAGATTTAATACATTTTGCCTTATTTGCTAATGCAGAACCTTTGAATATTGAAGAGGCATTAAAAAATGGACCCTGGAAGAATGCAATGATGGAAGAGATCGATGCAATTGAGAAGAATCAAACATGGTACTTGACAGATTTGCCTTCAAAACATAAGAAGATTGGAGTAAAGTGGGTCTACAAGTTGAAGCTGAGTCCAGATGGAACAATTGCTAAGTACAAAGCTAGATTGGTTGCCAAGGGATTCCTACAAAGGGCAGATATAGACTACTTTGAAATATTTGCTCCAGTGGCCTGAATTGAGACAATCAGGCTTGTGATAGCATTGGCCTGTGCAAGGGGCTGGCTGATGTGCTAGCTTGATGTGAAATCTGCATTTCTGAATGGATGGCTGTAAGAGGAGGTGTATGTCTCTCAACCACCAGGATTTGTGATTGAGGGAAAGGAAGATAAAGTGCTCAGATTGAGGAAAGCTCTTTATGTTTTGAAGCAAGCACCAAGAGCTTGGAACAAAAGAATTGATTCATTCCTAATTGGCATTGGATACATCAAGTGCATAGTGGAATATGGAGTTTATGTGAGACATTACACACTGAATGGAGAACCTGCAATGATCCTAATTTTCCTATATGTGGATGACCTATTAGTTACTGGAAGCAACATGCAGGAAATTGAACAATTCAAGGAAATCATGAAGAAGGAGTTTGAAATAACAGATTTGGGCAAGCTGAATTATTTTTTGGGCATGGAGTTTATTGAAACTAAGGAAGGTCTGCTGATGCATCAAAAGAAGTATGCTAGAGAAATCTTGAGAAGGTTCAATACGGCTAATTGCAACCCTGCAACCATTCCAATGGAGATCAATGCAAAGCTGGGAAAAAAAATTGAAGAAGAGCTGGCTGACTCGACCTTATTCAAGCAAGCTATTGGTTCCCTAAGATACTTGTGCAAGTCAAGGCATGACATCTGCTATAGTGTGGAAGTGGTAAGCAGATTCATGGAAAAACCGAAACATTCTCATTGGCTGGCAGTTAAAAGAATCATGAGATATATTCAAGGCACAATTGAGCATGGAATTCTGTTTGCAACAAATTTGAAACATGAAAATGAAGACTTGCTGGGATATTCAGACTCAGATTGGTGTGGAGACAAAAATGATAGAATGAGCACCTCATGTTACATGTTCAAATTCATGAAATCTCCAATAGCATGGAGCTCAAAGAAGCAGCCAGTGATAACATTTTCATCATGCGAAGCTGAGTACATTATTGGCAGCTATGCAGCCTGCCAAGCATTGTGGTTGGAGTCATTAACAACAAAATTGAAGATGGAAGTTTGCAGGCCAATTCCATTGATGATTGACAACGTTTCAACAATAAATATGGCAAAGAACCCTGTGTCTCATGGCAGAAGCAAACACATTGAGACAATGTTTCACTTCTTAAGAGATCAAGTTGGAAGAAGTAAGTTGAAACTCATTTATTGTCAAACTAAAGTTCAGTTGGCTGATATAATGACTAAGGTCTTGAGGACAAGTAGATTTGAAGAGTTAAGAAGATTGCTAAATGTAAAATCACTTAGAAACTTGAATTAAGGGAAAGTGTTGGAAACGAAGAACGTTATTCGTTTCAGTGTTAGAAAACGAAGAACGATCTTTGTATTTGATTTGTGTAATTCAAGTTAACATGTTAGTTGTAATAACTAACTAACTAACTTCTCAATTAGTTAGTTAGTTAACTAGAGGACATTTAGAATGAAACATGTATAAATAACTCAATTCATTCAGTCAATAAACAAGTCCTACAATCATATCTCATTCTATATTGTTCCTATCTTCCTTGCACTTGAATTAGAATAGCTTGAACGCTAAAAGATCTGGATGGTTGATAGACAACCACCCTCTCACCATATCAAACTTAAACCTTCAGAGTTTAAGTGCCCCAAATTGAATATGCCATAGCCATAAATTAAGTATTATCGTTTTAGATATTCAACAAGAACATCCTATCCTTTGACATTGGAACCTTGGTGATGAGATTATTTCTCCCATCTTTAATGGAGAGACTCAAATCTTTCAAGTGAATATCATAATCTTTTTCTAAGTGTTCCAAGACTCAAAATATTGTTCTTCATATTTGGGACATAGGAAGTTAAATTCATGTTTTTCTTCTTTCAAGGAAATTAAGATATTAACTTCACTTTGACTAGTATCTTAGAGTCATCATCAAATGTGACATTTCCACTTACTAATTCATCAAGGTCCACGAACATGCTCCATTTTTCATACATATTGTTACTAACACCAGTGTCATGATACCATGAATTTTTTGGGTTTCCTTCATTACTTCCACATGCTAGCAGTTAGGGGTAGGCAAAGTTCAGTTCTGAATTAGAACTGTTTGAAAACTGAACTGAACCGGTTTTCAATTTGAAAAACTGAACCGAACCGATTTTCAGATCAAAAAACCGAACCGAACTGTTTTATAAACTGGTGAATCAGTTTATTACTTTGAACCAAACCGAAACGGTTTAATTTAGATTTCTTGTTCATATAGGTCAAATTTTACATAATTACCCCTAATTACTTCTAAAAATACAAATTCGGTTCTAGTTTTTTTGAATTAAAAACCAGTTCTGTTCAGTTTTTTCGAACTGAAAACTGGGTCGGCTTTTTTAAATTGAAAACCAGTTCGGTTAAGTTCTAGTTTTTAAAAATTAGTTCGAAAGCAGTTTAGCTCTCAATTATTATGAATCAGTTCAGCTCAAAAACAGTTCGGTTCAGTTCAGTTTGACAGTTTGGTTCAGTTTTTGGTTTTTTTTATAACACTCCTACTAGCAGCATTGTTTTAAACTTTTTTCCTTTTCTTCAACAGATTTTGACTCCTCCTCGTTTATGTTCATCGAAAATTTACATTCTGAAGCGTAGTGTCCAAACTTCTGACAATTGTAGCATTTAATCTGATATTTATCATACCTTGTGTTTGAATATCCTTTTTCACGTCTTCTTGATGACAATTTTTGCTTTTTATCATAACTATTGTTGGTGAAATTTAAACTTAGTTCACCATTGCCACATTCAAATTTTCCTCAAGTGCATCCTCATTCTCAACCTCTACCTCGACTTTGTTGACATCTCTCATTTCTATGAATTTCTTTTCTTCTCTTGTAGTTGCATCTTGAAGAGTTTCTCTTGATCTCTTGTTTTTTCTTCTGTTTTTCCTTATACTCTTACAATGATCTTTGAAGTTGTTCTATAATCACAATCTCCAAATATTTGGCTTCCTCAATTGTCAGAACAGTATGCTCAAATTTGGCATCAAATGAGAGAATTATCTTTTCAATAATCCTCATATCTTCTAACTTTTCTCAATTTCTTTATAATTGATTTGAAATTGCGATAACTATTGAAAAATATTCAGAAATAGGATCTAACTCTTTCATATGCAAGGATTCAAACTCCCCTTTTAGAGTTTACTTTATATTCTCATTTGCAAGAGGTTTGAAGCTTCTCCTATGCCTGCTTAGAGGATGTTGCATTTGAAATTTTCTCAAACTCATTTTCTTCCAATGCTTGGTAGATGAAGAATAGAGCTTTCTTGTTTCTATTTTTTGAATTTTTCAAAATATGTCTTTGTGCTTGAGTTAGGAAATCCCCATCTTGCAATTCCTTGTAGCCTTTTCCAACAATCTCCCAAACATCATGTGCTCCAAGTTGAGCCTTTATTTTGATACTCCAATTATCATAGGTGCTTCCCTTTAGAAGTGGAACTTGGAAGGATACCATTCCATTGCTTGCCATGGCAATAGAAGGATTTCTTATTTGAACCGAAGCTTTGATGCCACTTTTTTGGAAAAGAAGAAGATTATGGTGAACTTTTGAAAGGAGTTGAAGATGAGAAGAATATTTGAGAGAAGAACACATTTTATTGTTAGGTTTGCTTGACTTAATTTACAAATGACAACTTATCTCCTATTTATAGGCTCCAAGGGATAGTTTTACACAATTCATGAAAGTATTTACACACTTCAAGAGAGAGTTCTACACACTTTTCTCAATTACTAAATTTTTATACAATTCATCAATATTACTCATCTACTTCAACATTTTTCTAGAAGTTTGGACAAGTCACCAATTAACTAATTGGGCCTAACACTTGTTTAGTCTAATGAACCAAATCAAGTTTACAGTCCAACATGCATGTTTTGGAAATTGTGTACAAAGGACGGTTTAGATCGGATTTGGTATCTCCATTGCTCAGTCCTAACATTTAATCGGACCAATTTTTAGACTACAATTCATCTCTAAATCCAACCAAATCCGATGAATTGTAGATTTAATAAGAATGAGATGATATTAAGACGAGATCGAGTTAGTTCCAAGACGAGTCGCCAAATAATAATTCTTAAACAATTTTTTAGAAAAAAAAATTAAGTATAAATTAACTCATAACATTGTCTTACAAGATACAAATTATTTAATCATAATATCTCCATTTTGAATCAAACCAATTGGACCGCCTTCCTATATAATCAAAGATGTCGGTAAAAAATTTATTTGTTAGCTACATGAATTTGTAGTTAAGATTTTCCTGACCTCCATAAAGTAAATATATGAACATGTTGTAGAAGAAATACAAAATACATGTCGTAGAAGAAATACAAAATAAAAGCATGACAGTTATAACTTCTATATATATGGCGAAGAGTGAATCCGATTTACTGGAGAAAACTTTTTGTGTTTGCGCTTAGGTCTTGAAGCATTTTTGTTTTCTAGTTCTAATTAAAAACATCAAATGGAGAAAACTTATTCATAACTCTAGTTAAGAAAGATTGTCTTCAAGAGTCACAAACCAATATATTAAACTCACTATTACACACAAACACCCACTAAAATAGAATTAGATTGTAACCCGCGCGGCTATAAATATATATATTTTTTATATATTTGTATTTATAAATATTGTAATGTGAATATATTATATTGTATAAATAAATAAAAAAAAATATAATGATTTAGTATAAAATGAGAATGTTAACATTTTCAATTTATGAAAAAAAAAAAGAATGATTTTTTTTCATAAACTTTATATTATTTTAATTATA
>JBBPBP010000004.1:46165460-46231860 GCA_037974735.1 Cicer chorassanicum | reverse complement strand
AAAAAAAAAAATTGTGTGAAGCTTTGAATGGGCACATAATTGTTTTTATTTTTTATAAATTGATTAATTAATTTCTATTCAAGTCAATTACATATTTACATTAGACTGAGGAATTAGTAAATCAGGAATGGACAAATGTAAAAAGTTAAAATCGTTCTTTTAAATTAGAGCAGTCAAAATTGTACAATTGTCAAACTTAAGTGGTCAAAGTATAATTAAGTCTTATTAAAATAATGGAGTAATACTATTTAGTATGAAACAATTTTTTAAAAAAACACAAGAATAATGTCTATTTATCATAGATTGGTCAAAATATCATTCTCACACGCAGTGACATAACTAGAAAAGAACGAACTATTTTTATGACTCAGTATTTTTTTGGTTATATGTACTTTGTTACCGTTCATTATTTCCCAAAATAATATATATTGTGTGAATTGGCACATCTCATGTTGCACTTCTCAATACGAAAAAACATCTTTTACCATAAATACGAAAACAACTTCTTTTTGGTTTTGAATCATTTGGATGTATGCTTTACATTTTCAAAACAAGAAATGGTTTGGTCTTTCTTCCGTCTAAAAATAATCAAATTTAATTAAAAATGTGTGTAACTAAAAGTTTTTTACGAAATTATTTTTTTATAGTAGGAAATAGTTTTACAAAATAGTTTAGTTTAGTAAATAATATTTGGTTATTATAATTTTTTAAATGATAGAAAATAGTTTAAAAACAATACATTGATCATTAATTTAAAGATCAAATATAAATTGTGTTTAACGACGACATTTTTTTTTGTCTTGCTAATGGGTTTTCTAAGGGCATTGATTAAGGAAAATTTGTCTAAAAATTTAAGTCAAACACTTATCACTATAATAAATACAACATTTTCTAATATAAGTCAAACAATTAACATTGTAATAAATACAAATATTTTTTGAATGCTTAACCAATACTTTAAAGACACTCTTTAACATTCTTTTTTTTAATTCACTGCAAAAAAACCATATTTTTGCTTCAAAACTTTAGCGTCGGTCACGAGGGAGATGTTTGTAGCATCCAGTGTCCATGTGAGAGACGCTATCCAACTTTTTCAAATAATTTGCGTGTTTGATTAATTTTAACCACTAGCATTCGCTTTGGCTAACGTTATAATTGACACTAATTAATTAAAAAAATTCATATTCATATAGTGGCTGCCTTTGGTAAACACCAAAGTTTTTTTTTTTCTTTCATTTAATAGTTATTAAGCGCCGTCTAGCAGACACTACTATAAAATATAAATAACTTTGACGACGCAACCCTAATTTTTCCAATGTTATTTTTCCTCCCTCCCTTCATTTTGTAGTCTCTATCCACATATGTGTGCATTCATCTGACTCCATCATCACTGTTCATTTGACTCCATCGTTGTCGTTGCCTTCACACAACTCCATTTCTCATTGTTGTTTCCCCAACTCTTCCACTCCATCGTTCTTTGTTCATGCAACTCCATTGTACACGCTCGCACTGGCTTACTTCGTTCGCCGCCCATATGACAACTTGTCGTTTGAGATTCTAAGTTCCTTTTTCTTTTTGTCCGTTAACTCTATCTTCTTTCACTTATTTGATTGAACCCTAATTCTTATGTTGCTTTTGTTATAACATAAAGGTTCTATTCAAGCTTCTTGCTTAACAGAAAATGAGAAATTGAAGATGGTTTGAAGAGGCTTTGTCTTCTGCAAAGCGTTATATTTTCATAGCTTTGACTTTTCAAAGCATTGACTTTCATGAGAGCATAAATTATTAACAGTTTCAGACGATCAGATGCTTGATGCGATTATCAGAGACAGACAATCACTTGCTTGTCAAGGTTACCAAAGGTAGATATAGATCAGATGCTTGCTGTGATTATCAGAGCTAGACTAATAAGAGCATTCCTTGTATTAAATAAAGTCACTAGAGGCACTTTTTAAGAGCGCATTCCCCAGACTTAGAATGCGGAGAATATAGTGAAGTCTTGGTTTTCATTTAACTTGGACCAAAGGCATTTAACTTGATTTGAAAACTGCACACTAAAACATAGCATTAATGCTTTAAATAGTTCCCACAAAATAATTTTGTTATCATCAAAATAAGTAAGCGTCCTAGTTCTTCAAACCAACTTGGTTTTAACAATCTTCCCATTTTTGATGATGACAAACATCTTTTTTTTTTTTTTGTGAACAATTTTTACTTTTAATGAGAGAAAAAATAGCAACAAAGTTCCCCTTAAAATATGCGTGTTTTAATGTAAGAGTGATGAGAGATATTCTAACAAGATAGCTGATAAGTGTTAGCAAAAGAAATTAATTTGAAATGGAAAAAGACATTTTCCATAATATTGTTCTCAAAACATATTCTCCCCCTTTTGTCATCAGACAAAAAGAGTAAAAAATTACAAAAGAGACACAACAATACAAAGGGAAAGTAACAGGGAATTACATATTTGGGTTGGTCAACCTAGCTAAGATTAAACTTAGCTTAGTCTTAATGTCCTCCTGATTATTGGTTGTGTGTTCTATAAATGCCTCAACCTTTGCTTCCAGGCGATCAAAGTCTTCCTTTTTGATATACTGGGAATGATCGAACACGGGGCTAGAAGAAGTGGCAAATCAACTTTTAAAGGCAGACTATGCAGATCCTAGAGCAGTAATAATAAGAGCATCCAAGGAGGGTTTCTCAATATGTGGAGTAAGCACATAGAACTGCAATGGTGCTGATGAAGCAACTAGTGGAAGTTCTTGATGAACACCACTAGAGGGAGATGGGTCGTCCCTTGATGTGCCTTCTGATGTGGCTGTCAAGAGCTTTTGGACTGATTGCTCTGGGCTTTCTGAAGTTGCAAGATCCACAGATAGAGGATCTTAGTTGTTTTTCTGAAAGCTGTAGAGTTCTGTGAGGCCAATTGCATACCATGATCCATGTTGTCCTTTATCTTTTTGGTGAAAAATGAGAGGACCTTATTCCACTAGGTTGAAACTATTAGAACCAAGTTTGTTTGAAGAACTATGACCCTTGTTTTGATGATAGCAAAATCATTTTGTGGGAACAATTTAAAGCACTAACATTGTGATTAAGTGTTCAGCTCCCAGATCAAGTGAATTTTGTATGATCCTACGTTGTATCCTCTGGTGATTGGACTAAGATGAAGGAACACTAAAACACCGCTTCTAATTCCTTATGTTATGTCTGGTGAACGCTCTATAAAATGTGCCTCTGGTAATTATAGCAAATACACATAATGCTCTGATTTGTTTGCATCTAATGACTACAACAAACATCTATTCGTCTGCCTTTGGCTAATGATGTATGCTATAATGATAGTCTACGCTTCGAAGAAGACAAAGTTCTTGCGCACCCTC
This sequence comes from Cicer chorassanicum, assembly GCA_037974735.1. Lineage (NCBI taxonomy): Eukaryota > Viridiplantae > Streptophyta > Magnoliopsida > Fabales > Fabaceae > Cicer > Cicer chorassanicum. The sequence goes on along the minus strand of JBBPBP010000004.1, from coordinate 46,228,477 downwards.
TAATAAACAACCTGAATCCACTATGTGTCTGAAGGTCTGTGAGACATGCTCTATTCATCGTATCCTCTACTCCTTCTATTTTCGTACAAAGATACCCATAATCAATTACAAGGACTCGTTTTGACAGGTTTTTAATGGCAAATCAATCTCGGGAGATTTGATACGAAACTACATGATATATGTTGATTTCTTGCAATCAGGACAACAACTAGAAACCGTAAAGATATCTATAAAAGGACGTCCAATCCTTACTTGTAAAGCACAAGAAACAACGCACTACAATAAGCATAATATAGTCGTTGCTGCCCTCTTGTTCTTAATTTTGGTTTAATCTAGTACCGAGAAATATTTTTGACAGTATCATTTTGTAAACACCCTCTTGTAATGGCTGCATCCCTCAGCAACTTGACTATAGTAAGCTAGAAGGTTGAGAAGACTTGAACACTGTCGGTCTGACCAGTAAGTGTTCAGCGAAAGTGTGATTCAATGGTGAATTAGTGGATTAAATCCTTCAAGTTGAAGGGACATAACGTAGCTTCTGTGTTGGTGGTGAACTCGGATAAATTGGTTGTGTTATTTTGTTTATCCGCTCTATTTTCATTACTTTGGTTTAGCGTTTTTATAAACGGTTTTTAAAATAAAACAAAATTGAAACCTCTCTTTCTTATGTTTCTCATTCCACAACTAGCATCATAGCTTGATGTCAAAGTTGAGCACTTAACTGTGTTTGAGTAAAGATTTGTGTTATTATGAATAACTCTTGTGGCGATGTTATAGGTGGAAACGTTAACGTGCCTCTTTTGTTTGATGAAGAAAGATTCGAGTATTGGAAAGACAAGCTCATAAATTTCTATATCTTTAATGATCTTAAACTCCTGGACATAGTCAAAGATGGCTATGAGGCTTCAAAAGACACTATTGGTGTTGAAATGTCTAGAAAGGATATCAACGTTGATAAAAAAAAACAATACAAAATGCATTATAAAGATAGTACCTTCATGATGAATGATATCACTTGCAAAGAGTATGAAAATTGCAACCACAATGAAACAACAAAAAGTATCTTTGATGCTCTGGTTCTCAACTACGAAGGAAATAAACAAGTACAAGAAGACAAAGCAAATCTAGTAGTTAGGAAGTATGTGTTAGAACCAAGATGGTTTGAAGAACAATTCGTTATCTTTTTTTGATAATAACAAAAGGTATTTTGTGGGAACAATTTAATGCACTAATATTTTGATTAGGTGTGCAGTTCCAAGATCAACTGTTTGTGTATGATATTATGCTATATCCTCTGATTTTCATATCAATACAAAGGAACACCAAGACTTCACTTCTATGCTCTACATCTCTAAGGTCTGGTGATACGCTCTTATGATAAGAGTCTGACTTAGTTGTCTCTGAAAATGCAAGCAAGCGTCTAACTCAGTTGCCTTTGGAAATGCAAGCAAGCTTCTTACTAAGTTGCCTCTGATGACTACATCAAGCGTTTGATTCGTTTGCCACTAAATAAATTCAAAACCTCAAGAAAAATTCAATGCTCAGTCAACGTTCATGAAGAAGTCAATTTTTGAAAAAATGAATGCTTTTGATAAAGTCAATGACTCCAAAGAAGTCAATGCTTTGATAAGAGTAAATAAAATGATGGTAGTTAATCATCGAAGAAGACAACCTGTGCACATCCTCTAATAATCATTCAGAATCTGCATGCTCCAATGATCTGTAAAACAATGCTCTTATTATCATATCCTCTGATATCATACCCTCTACTTCCTCTATTCTTATCAAGTTACGAGGAGTGATTTCTGGGATTTAGTTCTGACCTCAACGGTTGAATTTATCTTCAACGGTTCAATTATTGAAACCCATGAAGATACATGATGTATTTTAGGATGAATGTGATGACATTCAAGGAATTCGACAAGTGCAATAACAAAGAGATGGCCAAAAACATATTTGATGCTCTAATTATGACCTACGATGGAAATAAGCAGGTGCAAGAAGCCAAAGTCAATCTTCTAGTTAGTAAGTATGAGTTATTTCAAATGGAGGAAGATGAAGACATTGAGACGATGTTTTCCAGATTTCTGACTCTGGTTTCAGGCATGAGGGTGCTTCAAAAAAACTATACAATTGGATATCATGTAAAGAAAATTATTTGTAGTCTTCCAAGAAAATGGAGACCCAAGATCACTGCAATCCAATGAGCAAAGGATCTAAACAGTCTTCGTTCGGAATAACGGATTAGTTCCCTATGATCTCACGAGATTTAATTAGCAGAGGATGAGCCAATAAGAAGCACAATTCTTCGGCTCTCAGATTCAAAGGCTAGAAGGCTCTACAAGCTGGTGGAGAATTAGAGGATGATGATTTAGAGGATCAGAGTGAAGATTCAGAGGCTGAAGAATTGTCCTTCATCTCAAGGAAGATTCAGCGCATGTGGTACAAGAATAGATCATTCCCCAAAGAGACTTTAATAGTACCAGAACAAGAAAAGAAGTATTGACAAAAAGAAATTCATATGCTTCGAGTGCAAATAACCTGGACACTTCAAAGCAAAATGTCTAAAACTTGATAGAAGAAGTCAAAATAAAGGATCCAAGACCAAGAAAAAGGATTTGATTACATGGGATGATTATGATGAATCCTTTGATGATGAAGAACTTGCAAACATGGCCCAACCAGAGAAAACTCCTTAGGTTAACATATCAGATACTACTTGCGTACACTGTCTAAGATAATACATCTTTTAAAACTAACAAACCAGGACCCAACCAACTTTGGGTACCTGAGAATAAAATAATCTATCTTGCAGATATCCTTAGTAACAAAGTAAAACACCAAGCATGGTACTTTGATAGTGAATGCTCACGACATATGTAGAAGAAAAGTCTATGTTCCAAGATGTGACCCTCAAGAACATAGGATTCATATGCTTTATAGGTGATTAGAAAAGTCTATGTTCCAATAGTGCATCTTCTTAGGATACTTTGAAAGGTCTAATGCCTATAGGGTATACAACAAATAAACATTGATTATTGAGGAATCAATTCATGTCAAGTTTGATGACAAAAAACTTGACCATAAAAAGTCAAAGCTAGATGTAGACTTTGCATATCTACGTACTTCAAAGGAACCAGATATATCATAGGAATTAACAAAGTCAATCTACAATAATGATTCAGAAGATATGCTTGACAACTCAAATAAAGATCATCAGGAATACAAACCTAGATGGAAATACAAATCCTGTCATCCAAACTCTCTAATCATAGAAAGTGCAAATGATCCTCTGAAAACCAGATATGCTTTTAAAGAAACATCTACCTTTGGATGGTTGGTCAAGAAACACAAGAAGGGGGGTTGAATTGTGTTTACTATTTTTAAAACAATTTCGAATGGGTTAAAAACTAAAGTAAATAAATTGAAAAGATAAGATAAAATAGAATGCAAGACTTAAAAAATTTTCTTGGTTCAATATTAACTCAATAGCTACGTCTAATCCCTTCCAATGAAGGATTTAATCCACTAAACATACTGAAAGAAAACTAACACTAGAACATTAGTTAGTCACAATGACTGTGTTCAATCTTCTCATCTCCAACTTTGTAACATCAAGTAATTGAGGAAAGGGTAGCCACTACTCGACTGAATTACATGTTCTAACAATGTCTTCTCAACTTTCAGCTTAGTTCCGTCAAGCCGCTGAGGAAAACAATCAACCATTACTGGGCTTGGTTACAAAAGAAAAAGAGTTTGTTGTTGGAACCAAGTTAGTTTCATACTTACAGTTTTGATGATAACAAAAGTATTTTATGAGAACAATATATTTGACTTCACAGAGTATGAAAGAAATCTTATAATTCAAGAAAATCTAAAATTAGGTTTGATTTAGATTTATAATTGAAGAAAATCTAAAATAAGATTTGATTCAGATTTATAATTGAAGAAAATCTAAAATAATATTTGATTCAAATTTATAATTGAAGAAAATCTTTGACAAAGTTGAAAAGAAGATATGATCAAGATTTGAAGAAGATTTCATCAAGATTTATCTACAACAAAATATGAATAGTTTCAGTATGAAGAATTTACAAATTCAATATGAACAAAATACAAATATAATCAATCTAAAGAATTTACAAATTCAATATAACAAAATATAAATAAAATGAATATGAAGAATTTACAAACTCAATCTGAACAAAATACGAACAAAATCAATCTAGAAGAACTGCTCATATTGGATTCAGAAATAAAGAATTGGCTAAAGAACATATTATCAAAAAACATTTTTTTCAGAACTATTTTTACATAAGATCATTGTTGACCAAGCTAGGAATGAAGATACAATCTATAATTAAAAAGGACTACAATAAAGCCTTGATTTTATTTATAAATAGACACTAAAGGCTGAAGAAGAAGATCATCAAAAATAAAAAAAGAGTAGAAAAACTCATAAGCTCAAAATTTCAAATTCATCTTAGAGTTCAATAAGAGAAACACCTGTTCAAGTTAGAAATACTTTCAAAGTGCTTTTGTATCCAACCCGATAGTGGTTTAGTTCCTTCTTCAATTTAGGGTTGTTAGGAGAAGACTTGGTTGGTAGGGTCAAGGTGGTCAGTTCCTCAAAAGTATGGGGTTGTCAGGTTGTTTTAGAAAACTGACTTGGAGTGTCAGGTGCTTTGTAATTTAAGGAATTTGAATTATTTGATTAAAGCCTTCTGAATGAGGGGCTAGATGTGGGCAAGTTAGTGGTGAACAAGGATAAACCAATGTGTCAAATTATTTATGTTTTCATTATTTTCTGTCTCTGAACCCAATTGCTTCTTATCTAAGTAATTCATAAAAACCAACCAACCTTCATCAAATTGGCAAAAAGTTATCAACTTTTTCAAACACAATTTAACTCTCCTTCTCGAGTTTGCACCTTCAATTGGTATCAGAGTTCAGTCTAAACATTGAGTACTTTATAGTGTTTGGGGAAAGATCCAAGGGTTCAACATGTTTGGATTCAGTGAAGAAACTGCTAAAGGAATCATCAATAGACCACCTCTGTTTGATGGAGAACATTTTGAGTACGGGAAGGACATGTTTAGAAGTTTCTTTATTTCACAAGATTGTGAACTTTGGGACTTGGTAGAAGATGGTTATATTGCTCCAAAGAATACTGATGGTATTGAGATTCTAAGGAAAGAGATGGATGTTGATCAGAATAAGATGTATAAGATGCTATTGGTGATCATGTGAAGAAAATCCTTAAAAGTCTAACAAGAAAATGGAGACTTAAGATCCCTGCCATTTAGGAAGCAAAGGATATGAATACTCTTAAGCTAGAAGAATTAATTAGTTTTCTCACATCACATGAAATTGAGCCCAAGAAGAAGAACAAGACTTTGGCCTTGAAATCCAAGCAGAAGAAGGTTCTAAAGGCAACAACAAAATTAGAGGATAGTGATTCAGATGATCAGAATCTGAACTCAGAGGAAGAGGAGATTGCCTTCATATCCCGAAGTATTCAGCGGATGTGGCACAACAAGAGGAAATCTTTCCCTTAGAAAGGGATGGAAATTTTGACAAGAAAAACATTATCTGCTATGGATGAAATGATCTTAGACATATCAAGGTAGACTGCCCAAATCTGGAGAAAGGGAAACACCATAGGAAAGATTTTAGACCCAAGAAGAAAAGTTTGATGGGTACATGGGATTATTTTGATGAATCCTCTAATGATGAATAGCAACCAGATCTGGCTCTGATGGCTCATACAAACTCTGCCTCTAGATTCAACACAGATTCTGACTATTAAAGTGAATCAATGGATGAAGAAATTGATGTATTTTCTGACTTAACTCGATCTGATTTAATTATGACTGTAAATGATTTTTTAAATAAGAATCACAAATTGTCTTTAAAACATAAAATACTTAAGAAAGAAATTGCAGACCTAACTGAAAAAGTTAATGTCTTAAAGAATCAAAGTGTTGAATTTAAAACAGAAAATGCAGCTCTGAAAACTGATATTACTGAACTTAAAATAAAAATTGCAAATATAAAAATTGATATTGCTGAACTTAATAGATAAAACCTTGAAAGATATCCATGTTGAAATTAACACATATAATTCTGATAAGCATGAAGAAGTATTTCCAAATTTTCTAGTTAATGGTATGAAATAAGCAAATTTGCATCGATGATTTATGGTGTTATTAGAAATGGTAAAAAAAACGGTATAAGATTTGAAGAAACAGTAACTAAACCTAAACTTATTCACTCTAAAGTTTTGTGTACTATTTGTTCTGAGAAAGGTCGCTTTAAATTATCTTGTCTCATGTTAAATACAAGGAAAGATAAGAAACCTTTCAAAACTAACAAACTAGGACCCAATTAGATTTGGGTGCCAAAAGACAAAATTGTTTATGTGGCAGATGTACTAAGCAACTAAGTTGAAACACTAATTGTGGCATCTGGTAAGTGGATGCTAGCAACTTATGAAGGGAAAAAGGTCTATGTCCCAAGACTTGACTCTGGTGGAAGAAGGATGGTCAGAATTAAACTCAGTTCCAAAATTATCAAAGGAACCTGATACATCAGTAGAAACCAAAGTGTCAGATGAACAATTTGAATCAGAAGACTTTTCTGAACACTCCAATCAAATTCATTAAGACTACAAACCTTGACGGAAATTCAAATCCTTTCATCCAGACCCTTTAATTAGAGAATATGAAAATTTAGAATTTGAAAACCAAAAAAGAAGCACTAAAAAGGTTTTTTAGAGTGAAACTGAAACTGATGACATATAGGTTATATCTTTCTTTAATTTTAATTATTATCTGATATTATGTTTACTGTGATAACAAGAAGTTTAATCTTAAAAATTAAAGCTAGATAAGTATTTTGCAGGTTCTCAAATATTTAGAGAAACTAGAAGAATCAAAAAATCTAAACGTTTTGGCATAAACAGAATACAAGTTTGTTTATTCTGAAACAAGCATAAACCACCAGATACAAAACTGGTGTTTTGGGCTGTATTTTTTCAATATTAAATTATCTAATTTATACTATGCTATATGAAAAACAACTAGACCTTGAAAAGTCAAAGCAAGATAATGATAATGTAGGTTTACCCGAAAAAATGAAAGGATATAAAAGAATTAGAAGAAAATGACAAATCTTTAGAGGATGAATCTGATCTAGTCAGAATCAGTCAAGATAAGCCAGAAGGCAGATCTGGATGGAAGTACATGTCATCTCATTCTGAAACTATAATCATTGGAAGTGCAAATGATCATTTGAGGACCAAATCATCACTAAAAGATGCCACTTTGTGTGGCTTACTCTCATCAATTGGGCCTACCTCTATTGATGAAGCATTGGCATATGATACATGGATTCTTGCAATGCAAGAAGAGTTAAATGCATTTAAGAGGAATGATGTTTGGGATCTAGTAACTAGACCAAAAAATAACAAGCTAATGGGTTTTCAGAAACAAGCTAAATGAAAAAGGTGAAGTGGTCAGAAATAAGGAAAGACTTGTTGCACAAGGTTACAATTAGCAAAAGGGCATTGATTACATTGAGACATTTGCTCTAGTGGCCAGTTTAGACGCTATTCATATTCTACTTTCTTTTGCTGCAAATAATAACGTTACATTATTTCAAATGGATGTTAAAAGTGCTTTTCTAAATTGTTATATAAGTGAAAAAGTCTATGTAAAACATTCTCCAGGTTTTGAAAGTTCTGAATTTCCAAATCATGTTTTGAAACTTAGGAAATCTATGTATGGTCTAAAACAAGCACCTAGGGCATGGTATGATATTCTTAGTAACTTCTTACTTAAAAATAACTTTTAAAGAACACAAGTGGATAATACACGTTTTAGAAAATCAATAAGAGATGACATTTTTACTAATCAAATTTATGTTGATGACATTATTTTTGGATCTACTAATGACACTCTTTGCCAAGAATTTTCTAAATTAATGCAGCTTGAATTTCAAATGAGTATGATGGGAGAACTTAAGTTCTTTTTAGGGATGCAAATTCTGCAAGGTAAAAAAGATATATACATTCATCAAACTAAATATACAAAATAGCTTCTCAGGAAATTTTAGATGAGTGATTGCAAACCTATGGCTACAACAATGCACCCTTCTTTTTCACTTCAAAAATATGATTCAGGCAAAAATTTTGACTTGAAAACCTATAGCGGAATGATAGGATCCTTACTTTGAAGGTGCAAACACGAGAATGAGGTTGAATTGTGTTTGACTAAGTTGATAACTTCTTCAATCTAGGGTTTTCAGGTTATTAGGAGAAGACTTGGCTTGTATGGTGAAGGTGGTTAGTTCCTCTAAAGTTTGAGGTTGTCAGGCTGTTTGGGAAGACTGACTTGGAAGGTTAGGTGCTTTGTAATTCAAGGTATTTGACTTAGTGGGTTAAATCCTTCTAAATGAAGGGACTAGATGTAGCCAAGTTAATGGTGAACCAGGATAAATCTATGTGTCAAATTATTTATGCTTTCATTGTTTATTGCCTCTAAACCCGATTGCTTGTTATCTAAGTAATTCATAAAAACCAACCAACCTTTACCAAATTAGCAAAAAGTTATCAAATTTTCGAAACACAATTCAACCCCCTTTTCGTGTTTGCATGCATGACTCAACAATTTATCCTGGTTCACTACTAACTCTGTAGCTACGTCAGATCGTTTCCTATGAATAATTTAATCCACTAAACACATTGAAACAAAACTTACACTTGAGCACTAGTTAGGCACAATGACTATGGTTTATCTTCTCACCTCTAACTTTGTACCATCAAATTGTTGGGGAAAGTGCAACCACTATTGGACGGAATTACAAGTTCTAACAACGTCTTCTCAACTTTCAGCTTAGTACCGTCAAGCCATTAAGGAAAATAATTAGCCACTACTAGGCTTGGTTACAAAAGAATAAGTGTTTGTGTTTGCTGAATTATCTCTCTCACTACATGATGTTTACAAGATAATGCTTTCAGATTTTCTTTCTCAACACCTAGATAAATTTGAACAATTTCAAATTCAATGTTTTGCTTGTTTTGTTGTGTTTGTTTCTCTTTGAAAATGTTGTAAGTTGTTATTGTTTTCAACTTAGAATGCATGTTCTTTTATAGAAGCCTTACTGCATTGTCTTTGTTCTTCATAATATGGATGTGTGTCCATCATGGTATGGCATTGTGTCGTTTAGCATGGAGCTTCATTGTTTATATCAATTGATCTGTTTGAAAATACATATGACCGTTGAACTCAAACTGAAACTCAGAATTTCTACAAGTTTTTGAATTAAGTTTAGATGAAGCAGAAGTACTGGACTAGAGGGACAAAACAATTAGAGGCATGGCTATCGTTGCCAATAGATTTATTAGAGGAGGCAAGCAATCGAACCCAACAAATTATCAGAGGCAAGTTTACCAGAAGTAGTGTTAATAATAAGAGGCAAATTTACTAGAAGCAGTGCTAATAATCAGAGGCAGATGTAACAAAGGCAGTGCACTCCTTGTCTGCATCAGATCTATTCCTCTTCTCAGACGTTGACTTTGTTAGAGCGATGACTTTTACTAGAGGCATTAGCTTTTTCCAACATTGACTATTTACTATAGGCGTTGACTTTTTCCAAATGTCGACTTTTCTTTTGGCGCTAACTTTCACTAGAGGCAACTTAATAGATACAGAGGAAGTCAGACTTTTGGTATATCTCCAGAGACAATTAATTAGAGGTAACTAGTCCGAAGCAGTTTGAGCAGAAGCTTGTTTGCGTCATTAGAGATAGACTTAGCAAAGTATTGCTTGCTTTAACAAAGGCAGACTTAGCAGAGTCTAGTTTGCTTCACCAAAGGCATTCTTAGCAGAGTCAATTTGATTGCTTTACCAGAGGTAGAGTTAGCAGAAGCAAATTTGAGTAGAACTAAATTAGAGGCAGAGGCAATTGTAGCAGTTCACCACTTGAACCATTAGAGGCAATATATTAGATGCGTTTTTTCACAAGTTTTGGAATGGAGAATTTACCAAATCTTTTTTACCAATCATCAGAGGATATATCCTAATATCCTACATAGTAATTGTGGTCTTGGAACTGCACACTTAAATAAAACATTTGTGCCTTAAATTTTTCCCACAAGCCGTTTATGTTATCATCAAAACAAGTAGGAATTAAGTACTTTGAAACCAATTTAGTTATAACAATATCCCCTTCTTTGATGATCACAAACATCCATATTTGTGAATAATTTTTTATTTAAAAAAAACATTTCAGCAAGGATCCTCCTCAGAATATGCATGTTTGATTTAAACTGAAGACATTATTATGACAGTTATATAAAAAAATATACCTTCTCCCCCTTTTGTCATCAGACAAAAAGTAAAGAAAAATAGTAAAAAAATCACATAAACTGAAATCTGTAAAATTATCACAACTTCTGATTAAATTTAGTTTTACCAGACGTAATCATTCTTTAATAAACACAATATTTCAATGTTTCTTTATAAACTCAAATCTGCCCACAACAAGGGGTTTTGTGAAAATGTCAGCCCTTTAATGTTTAATGTATACAAATTTAACGTCTAAAATACCCTTTTGGACATAATCCCTTATGAAATGATGTTTAATCTCTATATGTTTTGCTCTAGAATAAAAAATGGGATTTTTGATGTTGACAGTGCAATGGTTCGTTCTCTTTTGCTCGACCAGGAGATCATATTCTCACCAAGGAAAGTGAAATTTCCACTAGTGCTATTTATTTCTAGCTTATCTCTAGCATAGTCAGCATCATAGAAACCAACTAACTTGTACTTAGAGGAAGGCTTATAACACCAACCAAGGCTAGTGGTGCCTTTCATATATCTAAAGATCCTCTTAACAACTGTTAAGTGATATTCTTTAGGATCAAATTGAAATCTGGCACAAACACACTAAAAAAAATACCAGGTTTAGAGGAAGTCAAGTAAAGAAAGGAACTTATCATTCCTCTGTATACCTTTTGATCAACCTTTTTACCAGTTTTATCTTTATCAAGAGAACAAGTTGGACGCATAGGAGTTGTCATAAAATTACAGTAATCCTTTTTAAATTTTTTAAGCAATTCTCATGTGTATTTGGTCTAGTGAATGAGTACTCCCTCTAGACTTTGATGAATTTAAATTCATAGAATTTTTTTTAATTCTCCCATCATTCTCATTTCATACTCATTCTGCATTAAGTTAGAATTTCCTTGGCAGAGCTTGTGATTAGTTGAACCAAAAGTAATATCATCAACATATACTTGGACAATATGAAGGTCATTTTTAGATGATTTGGTATATAAAGTAGTGTCCACCTAGCCTTTTTCAAAATCATTTTTTAACAATAAATCACTTAATTTTTTAACAAGAAATTACTTAAACAAATGGTTTGGATATTCAATATCCTCAAAACCAGGGGGTTGCTTGACATATGACCGCTTCACCTTTCAAATTCAGTTTGTTTCTGAAAACCCAATTGGTTCTAATTGACTTCTTAGGGATAATGTCCCATACATTACTTCTGTTGAATTGATTCAACTCTTATTGCATAACCATTATCCATCCATCATCTAATAGAGCTTTTTCTTCAGATGTATGTACAATATCAGATAGCGTAAATATTTCTTTAAAAGCGGATCTGGTTTTCAGAGGATCATTTGCACTTGCTATTGTTAGAGAGTTTGGATGAGAATATTTCTATTTCCATCAGGTTTGGATTCCTGATGATATTGATTTGTGGGAGGTTAATTATTTCTTGTTCTTGAGTTATTAGTCATATCTTCTGATTCATTGTAGGCTGGTTTTGGTGGTTCCTCTTATATATCAGGTTTTCATAGGGTCATTTGCTTTTCCTATTATCAGAGAGTCTAGATTAAAGGATTTCTATCCCCATCCAGGTTTGGATTTTCGATGATGTTGATTTAAGTTGTTAGGCATATCTTTTTGATTCATTCTAGTCTAACTTTGTTAATTCCTCTCATATATCTAGTTCCTCTAAAATATGTAGATTAGCAAAGTCTACATCTAGCTTTGAGTTTTTATGGTCAAGCTCTTTTTTATCAAACTTGACATGAATTGATTCCTCAACAATCAATGTTTCTTTGCTGTATACTCTATAGGCTTTAGACCTTTCCAAGTATGCCAAAAAGGTTCACTTTTGAGATCGCGAGTCAAATTTGCCAAGATTCTCTTTGGTATTCAAAAAAAAGCATATGCAACCAAATTGATGAAAATACGAGATGTTGGGCTTTATTCCTTTCCACAGATCATAAGGAGTTTTATTAAGAATAGGTTTAATAAAGATTCTATTCTCAATATAACATGCAGTGTTCACTACTTCGGCCCAAAAGTGCTTAGCAATATTCATTTCGTGAATCATGGTGCGCACCATTTCCTCAAGAGACCTACTTTTTATTTCTATAACACATTCTGTTAATGTGTTGAAGGAGAGGAAAAGTTGTGTAAAATTCCATGTTCTTCACATAATTTTTCAAAAAGCTTATTTTCAAATTCACCCCATGATTACTACAAATCGTTGCAATACAAAACCTTTTCCATTTTTCACTTGTTTGCAGAAGGTAGTGAAGACTTTATGTGACTCATCCTTGTGTTTAAGGAACTTAACACATGTCTATATGGAATAATCATCAACAATAATGACTTGTAGGTTTTTCAAGTTGGAAGGGGAGAAGACTTGATTTATAGGGTGAATGTGTTGTAGTGCCTCAACGGTTTGTAGATTTCAGGTTGGAAGTTGAAAAGATTGACTTGTAAGGTCAAGTGCTGTAATTCATGTTTGAATTTGTGGATAATTTCGTATGTGTTGGAGGACTGGACGTAGCTGGCATTTTATAGTGAACCAGTATAAATCCTGGTGTTTCTCCATCTGCCTTGTTACTATGTTTTATTGCTGCCACTGATCTATTTATCTGTACTAAGTATCCAGAATTAGAATTTTGAAAATAAGTTTTTAATAAGGCAAAAGACAATTCAACCCCCTTCTCGTGTTTATGCACCTTCAATTGGCATCAAAGCTCGGTCTCATGGCTGATCATTTTACAGTGTTTGAGAAAAGATCCACTTTTCAACATGTCTAGTTTTGGTGATGTAGCCTCAAGAGGAAACATCACCAAACCCTCTCTATTTGATGGAGAGCGCTTTGAGTACTAGAAAGATATACTTAGAAGTTTGTTTATCTCACGAGATCCTAATGGAAGACAAGTACACCGCTCCTACCAATGAGGATGGTACTGAAGTATCTAGAAAAGAGATGAATGTAGATCAGAAGAAGAATGACAGGATGCATCATAAATCCAGAACTTTTATGATGAATGCAATCGCATTCAAGGAGTTTGACTAGTGCACCAACAAGAAAATAACTAAGAGCTTGACTATGATGCTTTGGTTCTGACTTATGAAGGAAGCAAGTAGGTTCAAGATGTAAAAGCTAATCTTCTGGTCAGATAGTATGAGCTTTTTTAGATGGAGGAAGATGAAGACATTGAGACTAAGTTTTCTAGGTTTCGGACCTAGGTCTTAAGGTTAAAAGTGCTTCAAAAGAGTTACACAACTGCTGATTATGTTAAGAAGATCCTAAGGAGTCTGCCTAGCAGGTGGAAACCCAAGATCACAACTATTCAAGAAGCAAAAGAATTGAATAGTCTTCGTTTAGAGGAGTTAATCATTTCTCTTAAGTCTCACGAGATTAAACATGTAGAGGATGAGCCAAAGAAGAAGCAGAAGTCTTTCTCTCAAAAAGGTTCTAGGAAGTCCAGTAAAAGAAAGAATGATAACTTTGACAAGAAAAACATCATCTGCTATGAATTCAATGAACCTGGTCACGTCAAGTTAGAATGTCCAAATTTGGAGAAATGGGAGTTCTAGAGGAAATATTTCAAGTCTAAGAAGGTTATGATGGCTACATGGGATGACTTTGATAAATCCTCTAATGATGAAGAGCAAGTTGATTTGGCTTTGATGGGTGATGTTGACTCTGACTCTTAAGTGACTCTATGGATAAGGAAATTGAGATACTTTCTAATTTAACTCGTACTCAATTAATTACTGTTGTAAAAGATATTTTAAAAAATAAAAATCAAACTATTTCTTTAAAACTAAAAACTCTCAGAAAATTTAATTTGAATCTGACTAAACAATACAATTATCTCAAAAATGATTTTGAAGAACTTAAGAGAGAAAATCTTACTCTGAATAATAAAATTATTTCAAAACCATCATCGGAAACTATTTTCAATTTAGTCAAATAGAAAGTAGCATTTCAGGATTTTCTTGCGAACAACATAGATAGAAGCAAGCTTGCATCTATGACTTATGGTGTTAGAAAAATAATAAAATAGAAATAGGATTTAACGAAACAGTGATCAAATCTAAATTTACTCCTTATGATGAGATGTGTATTGTCTGCCCCAAGAAAATGTCACAATAAAATATCTTGTGATATGCTAACACCATGGAAAGACCAGAAATCTTTTAGGACTAAACCAAATTTGGCAACTTAATGATAAAATTGTCTATGTTGTAGATAATCTCAACAACCAAATTAAGACGCTAGTCATGGTACCTAGACAGTGGATGCTAACGACATATGGCAGGAGAAAGGTCCATTTTCAAAGACTTAACTTTGACCAACGGAGGGTCAATGACTTTTGGATTAAAACAAAAAGGCTAGATCATGGACACAACACAATTGGTAGCAACTCTCTTACTTCTATTTATAATGTTTTTTTAGTTAACTGGCTAAAACACAACCTACTGGGCACATGTCAATTAAGTGACAGTGGTTATGATGTAGTCTTTCGTCAAAAGTCTTATAGGGCAATAAATCAGTCTAATGGGTATGTATTGTTTACTGGCCATAGGCAAGGTAACATTGATAAAATAAACCTTTCTATCTTAGTAAAACAAGAGATTAAATGTTTTATGTCTGTGAACGATGAACAACTGATTTGGCACAAAAGATTGGTCCATGCCAATTTGAGGTTAATCTCAAAATTAAACAAATTCAAACTTGTTAAAGGCCTATTAAATCTTAAATACAAATCAACAATTCTTTGCGAGGATTGTCAAAAAGGAAAACAAACAAAAAATTATTTTTCTCCAAAAAACATTATTTCCACAAACAAACTTCTTGAACTTTTACACATTGATCTTTTTGGCCCTGTTCAAACTGCCCCTAGAAGTGGTAAATATATGTTATCATTGTTGATGATTATTCCCGTTGGACATGAGTTCAGTTCCTTAAACACAAGAATGAGTCATATATGGTATTTACTACCTTCTGCAAATAAGTGCAAAATGAAAAAGCTTTTTCAATAGTAAGTATTTGTAGTGATCATGGAGGCGAGTTTGAAAACAAACTTTTCAAAAACTTGTGTGAAGAGAATGGTATGTTACACAATTTCTCTTCTCCTAGAATACCTCAACACAATGGTGTTATAGAATGGAAAAAATCTTACTCTTCAAGAAATGGCTCGCACCAGGATACATGAAACAAATGTTGCTAAACAATTTTGAGCAAAGGCAGTAAATACTACATGTTATATTCAGAACAGAGTCTGTATCCGACCTATTCTAAATATGACTCCTTATGAATTGTGCAAATTTTAAATTCCCAACATTTCTTATTTTCTTCAATTTGGTTGTGTTTGTTATATTTTGAACACTAATTTTAGTCTTGGAAAGTTTGACCCTTGATCACAAAAGTGGACCTTCTAGGGATACTCTGAAAGATCTAAAGCTTATAGAGTATACAACAGGGAGACTCCGGTGACAAGTAGCTTGACCATAAAAATTCAATGCTAGATGAAGTTCCTACTAGTTCTGAAAATCCAGAGGAAACAAGAAGACAAGAGGAAACAGAAAAACCAGAGGAAGCAAAAAACTAGAAGAAGCAGAAAATCCAGAGAAAACAACAAAATGGGAAGAACTGAACAAAACATTAGAGGATAAGACTTACGTCAGAACAAGTCAAGATTCTCTAGGGTCTAGAACCGGATGAAACTACAAGTCGTCTCATCCAAACTCTCTGATTATTGGGAACTCCAACGATCCTCTTAAGACCAGATCAACTTTAAAGGACACTTCTCTATTTGGTCTGCTCTCATTGATTGAAGCTTCCTTTTTTGATGAAGCCGTGGAAGATTAACGACGTATTATGGCTATGCAAGAAGAGCTCAACAAATTGAAGACGAATGGTGTTTGGGATCTTTTACCCATACCAAAGGATAAGAAACCCATTGGAACCAAATGGGTATTCAAGAACAAGCTGAATGAAAAGGGAGAGGTTGTTAGGAACAAAGCACACCTAGTTGCACACGGGTTGATCAGAAAAAATACAGAGGAAAGATTGGATCACTTCTTTTCCTTACTACATCCAGACCTGATATTTTATTTAGTGCGTGAGTGCGCGCGCCAGGTTTCAAGCTGATCCAAAAGAATCTCACTTAACAGCAATTAAGAGGATTTTTAGATACCGGAAAAGCACTACTAACCTGGGTTTGTTCTATAAGAGTTTATTTGAGTACAGGTTAGCTAGATATTGTGATGCTGACTATGTTAGAGATAAGCTTGAAAGAAAAAGCACTAGTGGAAACTGTACATTTTTGGATGATAATTTGAACTCTTGGTCAAGCAAGAGACAAGTCACCATTTTCATGTCAACAACAAAGGCTAAATACATCTCTGCAGCAAGATTAAACATCAAATGGAAGATTACATGCTGTTCGAGAGTAACATTCCTATTTTCTAGTATAATACATCAACAATGTATTTAACTAAGAATCCAATTATGCATTCTAGGTAAAATCATATGGAAATCAAATATCATTTCGTTAGAAGTTTTGTCCAAAAGGAAATTTTAAACATACAGTTTGTTGACACTGATCATCAATGGGCAGACAGTTTTACAAAACCCCTTGCTGAGGACATATTTAATTTATAAAGAAAAAACTAAACTTTGTTTTTGTTTCTAAATGGTGTTCTTATTTATGTATGCATCAACTCTGGTAGAATAGAATTAGTAGTTAAACTTATCTATGCTCTACTCTGATACATTGAATATGTACCGACTTTCTAGTCATTTGCAATTCAATCTTGCTTTTTGTATATGATTTAGGTGGAATTCTCTAACTGACAACCATTCAATCTTTTTCCTGATGACAAAAGGGGGATATAAGGTTTTGTGAACAATCTTAAATCACACTGTATATACTCTAATTTAAAACATTTAATAAGGGGGAGTATATACTTTGAAAAACTGTTATAATGTTTCTTATAACTCTTACATTTAAATACATGCTTAGAGTTATGGGGAGCTTTGCTGATTGTTATTGATTTACTTTGTTTTTATTGTTAAATAAAATTTTCACAAAAACTATGGTTCTATTATCATTAAAAAGGTGGAGATTGTTGGAACCAAGTTGGTTCTACGAACAATTCCTTCATCATGTTTTGATGATAACAAAGGTACTTTGTGAGAATAATTTATTAAGCTAATGATTTCATTGAATGTGTAGTAAAAAGAACCAAGAAACAAAGTTATCAGAGGAAACAAAGATGTTAGAGGAAGTGAAGACATCAAAGTCAAGTGAAGTCAACGCAATGTTTAGACTATAGAACGAAAAGAACACAAGAAATGGGGGGTTGAATTGTATTTTTAAGAACTTTTTACATGGCTATACTTAAAGTAAAGAAGGTAAGAAAAAGAGTAAAAACAAAGCAAAAAGATACAACAATTTATCCTGGTTTACCACCAACACCGTAGCTATGTCCAATCCCTTCAACCTGAAGGATTTAATCCTCTAAATTATCACTGAATCAGATTTACGCTTGAACACCTACTGGTCACACTCATTGTGTTCATTCTTCTAAACCATCTAGCTTAGTACAGTCAAGTTGGTGATGAAGGCATCTGCTATTGGGATAGGTTACAATAAAAAAGGTTTTAGGTTTATCTGAATAAGCTCCCGTAGGGAGTAAATACAATTTTTTGCTTTAGAAATTTTCTTAGCACTAATGTAAAGAGAATGGTATTAAGATTACAGATGTGCTTATCGCTTGTTCCTTGTATGTTGTATGGCGTTCGTTGTTGTGTCTTTTTCGTGGAGGGAGGCGCGTCCTTTATAGAGTACA
The DNA here is from genome assembly GCA_037974735.1 of Cicer chorassanicum. NCBI lineage: Eukaryota > Viridiplantae > Streptophyta > Magnoliopsida > Fabales > Fabaceae > Cicer > Cicer chorassanicum. The sequence goes on along the minus strand of JBBPBP010000004.1, from coordinate 46,210,289 downwards.
ATTAGGGTTTCTAACCGTTGTACTGATTGCAAAAAATCAAGATAATCCATGAAGTTTCGCATCATATCTTTCTAGAAAAGTCTGATCTTGTACTCATTCACTAGAGGGAACGATGATCAAAGAGTTTGAGATCTTTAGACAAGTAGCATATTCAGGATGTGTATCAGATGATGCGCAAATTGCTTTGTCTTCAGAGCATTGAATTTTTCAAAGCGTTGACTTTTTTCATAGCATTGACTTTATCAAAGCGTTAACTTTATTAAAGGATGAAAGTTTAGAGTCAAACGCTTGATGTAATTGTTAGAGGCAGAAGAATTTTTGTTGGGCTTATTAGATGTAGAGGCATAAGAATTTTGGTCATGCTTATCAAAGGTAAAGGCATATTATCAGAATCCAAGTTTAGTTCGTTAGAGGAAAATAAGCTTTGATATTGCTTTGTGCTATTAGAGACACTACAACACAAAGCTGATTCACGTATCAGACTTAGCGGAGAGAGGACAATTCACGTTGTATCTTTGTCTAGTTATCAAAGGACACAGTAAAAGCCTGTTGACCGAACATATGAATTCGAACATGCGCACTTAAATTCAACGTTAGAGCATTAAATTGTTTCCACAAACAATTTTGTTATCATCAAAACAAATTAGGGGTTTATTTCTTCAAATCAACTCGGTTCCAACTATCTACCCTTTTTTGATAACGACAAACATCTATTTTTGTGAACAATATTTTGAGATAAAGAACAAACACAGAGATAAAATGTAATAACACGTTACTACAAAACTCCCTTTTAGAATATGCATGTTCATTTCAGAAGATGAGATATATTATAGCAGAGCATCAATATGCATTAAAAACAAAAGTTTGTAAAAGGAATTATTACTTACGATTTCTCAAAAAAGAAAACAAAAAAAAAATAACACATTCTCCCCTTTTTGTCATTAGACAAAAAGAAAGGAAATAACAAGAAAAAAGAAGAAAAAAAACAAGGGTGTACTTATGAGACACTTGTCAAAATATCGTCTCTTTTAAGAAGTAAAACGTTACATATTCACTAGTAATTGAATTTAAATAAGCCACAAATAAATTCATTTTCATCATAGGCAAGGAATTAATATTTTTAACCAATCACTTTATTTTACCAGAGGCAAGGCATACAAAAGATTTAAACATCATTCTTTGATAAACAAATTTTTTTACATTGTTCTTTATAAGGTTGAATATGTCCTCAGCAAGGGCTTTTGTGAAAATATCATCCCACTAATGATCCGTGTCAACAAGTTTAATGTCTAAAATACCCTCATAGACATAATCCCTAATAAAGTGATGTTTAATCTCTATATGTTTTGCCCTAGAATGTGAAATAGAGTTTTTGTTAAACATATGGCAGAAGTGTTACAATTAGTTGTTGAGATATACTCTACTCCTACTGTAGACAAACAATAGTTCTTTGTCTTTTGCTTGACCAAGAGATCAAATTGTCACCAAGGAATGTGCAATTTCTACTGGTGCTTTTTTTTTTTTCTAGCCTCTCTCAAGCATAGTCAACATCATAGAAACTTACCTAACTCATCCTTGTCAAGAGAACAAGTTGGATGAATATGTGTGGACATTGGTTTACACTCATCCATTTTCAAATTTTTAAGCTATTCTCGGGTGTATTTGGTCTAGTGAATTAGTACATCCTCTGGGTTTTGATGAATTGAAATTCCGAGAAAGATTTTCAATTCTCCCATCATACTCATCTCAAACTCATTCTCCATTAACTTAGAAATTTTTTGGCAGAGATTGCCATTATTAGAGGCAAAATAATATCATCAAAATATATTTGGACAATGAGAAGGTTATCCATAGATAATTTTCTAAATAAAGTAGTGTCTACTTGACCTCTTTCAAAATTATTTTCTAAAAGAAAATTGTTTAGTCTATCATACCAAACTCTTGGAGCCTGTTTTAGACCATATAACGATTTCTTCAGCTTGAAGACATAGTCTGAAATTCATTGTCTTCAGAACCAGGAGGTTGTTTGACATATATTTCTTCATTTATGTAACCATTTAAGAAAAGACTTTTCACATCCATTTGATATAAGAAGATTTTCTTAAATACTGCAAATAAAAGTAAGAGTCTGATAGCTTTTAACCTTGCCACCAGGGCGAAAGTTTCATTGTAATCAATACATTCCTATTGAATGTAGCCTTGGGCTACAAGTCTAGGTTTGTTTCCTACAACTTCACCTTTCTTATTGAGTGTGTTTATGAAAATCCACTTGTTCTGGTTGGCTTCTTTTCTATGGGCCTGGGGACTAGATCCCATAAATAATTTCTTTTGAATTGGTTCAACTCTTCTTGCATAGCTAGTATTCATCCATCATTTGATAATGCTTCTATGGATGTACAATTACAGAGAGTAATCCAAACAGAGATGTATGAGATGACTTGTATTTCAAAGGATTAGTTGTGTTGCCTATGATCAAAGATTTTGTATCAGATGACTTGTAATTTCTTCTAGTTTTGGATTCGTGATGCTCTTGAAATGATTTGTTTGGTGGATCTTCTGTTTCACTTTGGATTGAATTTGATGCTTCTTCAATTTTATCTAGTTCTTTTGAAGTATTTAATTTCTCTGCAATCTGTAAATTGCAAAGTCTACATCTAACTTTGACATTTTATGGTCAAGCTTTTTGTCACCAAACATGACATGAATCATGATGCGTGCCATTTCCTGAAGAAATCTGCTTTTCTTTTCTACAACACCGTTTTGTTGGTGTGTTCTAGGAGAAGAAAAATTATGTAAAATTCCATTCTCTTCACAAAAGTTTTCAAAAATTTATACAAAAATATTTTTCATTTTGCACTTGTTTGCACAAGGTAGTGAATACTTTTAGTTACCCATCTTTGTGATTAAGGAACTTTTCCCATGCTCATTTGGAATAGTCATCTACAATAACGAGTCCATACTTTTTTACCACTTATAGAGGCAATCTTTACAGGGCTAAATAGATCAATATGTAAAAGTTCAAGTGGTCTAGATGTGGAAACTTTAAGAAAAAAAATAAGATTTTTTTTCTTTCCCTTTCTGACATGCCTCACAAGGAACATATGAGTTGTACATAAGATTACGCAAGCCTCTAACTAATTCAACACTTTTTAATTTTGAGATTAACCTAAGGTTGGCATGTCCTAATCTCTTGTGCCATATTAGTTGTTTGTCATTTACATAAATAAGACACTTGACTCTTTGTTTGTTTAAATCAGATAAATTTATTTTATAAATGGTTTTGGTTTCCTTTATCTAGTAAATAGTAGGGACCCGTCTGTTTGACTTATTACCTTACATGACTATTAATTGAAGACTACATCATAACCATCGTCGCTTAATTGACAGTTGATTATGCATTAGTGCTTTTACAAGTAAAACATTCTTAATAGAGGGAAGACAACCACTACCCATTGTGTCATGTCCAATGATCTTACCCTTCTGATCACCTCAAAATCCTACAAATCCTCCCTTCTTGAAGGTCAGGTCTTAGAACATAGACTTTTCTCTCATCATGTGTCGTGAGCATCCATTGTCCAGGTACCATAACTGATGTTTCAACTTTGTTGCTAAAAATATCTGCAAGATATATTATTTTATTTTTAGGTACCAAAATTTGGTTGGGTCCTAGTTTTTTAGTTCTGAAAGGTATCTTGTCTTTCCATGTTTTCATCATAGGACAAGTTATTATGTTGTGATGTTTCTTTTGGCAGTATGCACAAACAATATCAAGTTGATTAAATCTATGATTTTCTGTAGTTTCTTCAAAGCCTATGCTACATTTGTTGTTTCTGCTGACACTATAGATCATATAAGTTTGTTTACTTTTGTCTATGCCTTTGAAGAAACCTTATGATTTTTGTTTAGAAACTCATTTCACATATCTAAGAGTTCACTACGAGATAAGTCAGAGAATACCTCAATTTCATAATCTTTAGCTTTTGAGTCGTAGTTAGTATCTGCCATCAGAGCCCTGTTTGCATGCTCTTCATCAAAGTCATCCCAAGAAGCCATAAGACCTTTCTTCTTGGTCTTGAAGTCTTTCCTGTGGGTTTTTCCTTTCTCAAGTTTAGGAAATTCTTATTTGAAATGACCTGGTTCCTTGCATTCATATCATATGAACTTTCTTTTGTCTATGCTATTTTGGGATCTTCTAAAATCTCACTTTTTTTCAAATGACCTGCTCACTTTTTTTCAAATGACCTACTCATTTTTTTCAAATGACCTGCTCACTTTTTTTCTATGCTATTTTGGGATCTTCTAAAATCTCTTTTGGGCAAGGGTTTATATCTATTGTTCAACATGCACTAGATTTTTCTTGAGATAAAAGACAATTCTTCATCATCTGAATCTTCACTTTGATTTTCCCATTCGTTCTCCTCTAAGTCCTCAGTTGCTTGCAGAGCCTTAGAACTTGTCTTCTTTCCTTGGGATTTGAGAGCTAGGGATTTTGACTTCTTCTTGGACTCATTTTCAACTAGTTCTGTCCTCATTAGCTTTTCAATAGGAAGTTTGTTTGGATTATTGGCTTATGAGGATATTTTTGATGTGGTTGGTAGTATTGTAGCTCTTTTGGAGAACCATCAGTCCAGAAACCAGATTTGGAAATCTAGAAAACATTTTTTTCAATATCTCATCTTCTTCCATCAGAAAGAGTTCATACATTATGACGAGTAGATTAGCTTTGGCTTCTTGTACCGGTTTCTCTCCTTCATAGCTTAGAACTAGAGCACCAAAGATACTCTTAATTATTTCTTTGTTGCTGCATTTTTCAAACTCCTTGAAGGTTATAACATTCATCATGAAGGTAATGGGTTTATGATGCATTTTGTATGGTTTCTTTTGGTTAGCGTCAAAGTTCTTTATCGATATTTCAATACCAGCAACATCTTTTTGAGCTTCAAAGCCATCTTCGACTATGCCAGCTTTTTGAGCTTCAAAGTTCATAATCGTGAGAGATGTAGAAACTTATGAGTCTGTCTTTCCAGTACTCGAATCTCTCTCCATCAAACAGGGGAGGCCTTTTAATGTTTCCACCTGTAACTTTTTCACCACAGTTAGTCATAAGGGATAAAGACCTTTACTCAAACACTGTTAAGCGCTCAGCTTTGAGACCGAGCTCTGATACCAATTGTAGAACGAAAAAATACAAGAAAGGGGGGATTTGAATTGTGATTTTAAAATGTTTTTATGTGGCTATACTATAGTAAAGAAGGTAGTTCAAGTGAACGAAAACAAAGCAAAGAGACACGGTGATTTATTCTAATTCAGCACTAACACAGTAGTTACATCCATTCCCTTCAACCTAAAATATTTAATCCATTAGTTTATCACTAAATCATACTTACAATCTAATAAACCTTCTCACTTAGTACATTCAATTTATTTAGGAAAATAACCACTACTGGGTTAGGATACAACAAAAAGGATTTGGGTTTTTTCTGAATTAGCAAGAGTGTTTATCGCTTGTTGCTTGTATGATGTGTATCTTGTGTACTTTTCTTCATTAAGGGATACACGTCTTTTATAGAGTTCGATTAGGGTTTCTAGTTGTTGTCCTGATTGCAAGAAAACAATATAATTCATGAAGTTTCAAATCGTATCTTTATGGAATTAATTTGGCATAGAAACTTTCCAAAACTGATGTTGTAGTGATTCGGCGTATCTATTTAAGATAGTTGGAAAGCAAATGGTACAATGATTAGAACATGTCTTAAGATCTTCAAACAAGTAGCTGATTCGGAATGTGTATTAGATGATGTGCAATTGCTTTATCTTCTTTGGAGTATTGACTTTTTCAGAGTGTTGACTATTTCAGATGATACATAAAAGTTTAGAGTTAGACGATTAGATGCTTGATGTGATTATTAGAGACATAGGCAGTAACTTTCTTGTTACGTTTATCAGAGGCAGAGGAAGATTATTTCTTGTCACGCTTATCAAAGGCAAAAGAAGATTATCTCTTGTCACGCTTATCAGAGGCAGACGAACATAATCCATGTTGAGTTCATCAGAGACAAATAAACTACGACATTGCTTAGCATTTTTAGAGGCGCTGGGACGCAACATTGTTTCACATATCAAACTTAGAGAAGAGAATCAAGGAGAGGTTGTGTTGTATCTTTGTCTCCGTCCAATAATTGAAGGATACACTGAGAGTCTATTAATCAAAAATTTGATTTCGTACCTACACGCTTAATCACAATGTTAAAGCATTAAATTGTTCCCACAAACGATTTTTTGTCAAACTGAATGTGTTCAAGTCTTGTCATCCTTCTAGCTTAGTACAGTCAAGCTATTGAGGAATACAACCACTTATTGGACTAGGTTAAAGATAGAATGGTTTTAAGGGTTTTCGGAATAACTCTACAAGAGAGTGTTTAGAATGTTGTACTCTTAGAAAATATTTCTCAACACTTAGACAAAGCAAAAGATTAAGATTAAGAGTGTAGAGACGATTGTATTGTGCTTATTGTAGTATGTTGTTGTATATTTTAGTGAGGTTTGCACGTCTTGTTATAGAGAACTTTAGGGTGTTGAGTATGTCACATAGACCTTTATAAAATAACAGAATTAGGGTGTTGAGAAGAGGATGCAGAAATTTGTCTTCTTTAGAGCGCTGCCTTTTTGTTAGAGTGTTGCCTTTTCATAATATTGACTATCTAGAGTGTTGACTTTCCATTAGACGTTGTTGAGTATTGGCCTTTTTGTTAGAGTGTTGCCTTTTCATAATATTGACTATCTAGAGTGTTGACTTTCCATTAGAGTATTGCTGAGTATTGGCCAACTAATACATAAAGGTTTTGAAGAGATAATGAAGAATTAGAGTTGTTTGATTCAAATCATAAATTGGTTTTAAAGGCTCCATTATCCAAGAATAAGACCTTTCAAAACAACGTGCATACTTTTGAGATTCAATATTTGAAGGCAGTGGGAACCAGTGAGGGTGGCTAGTTGTGGCATTCTAGATTTGGTCATCTCAATTTAAAATTTAAGAAACTTAAGCCAGCTTGGGAGCAAGAAAATGGTGATAGGTCTTCCAAATTTTTTGTGCTTGAGAAGATATGTGAAGTTTGCATTGCTGGTAAACAACCTAGGAACTCATTCACATCTCACCTGCCTATGATATCAACAAGTTTGTTGGGAGTTTAATAAGTTATGTGATGAGCATGACATTCAGCATGAAGTCACTACTGAAAAAAGAAATAGAATTGGACTGGACGTGGCAAGTATGTTGAATGAAAATAACTTGCCTCATTCATTTTGGGGGAGAAACTGTTTCTACATTAGTTTATATTCTGTATTTTAATCATGTGCCTGATGAGAGAAAAACAAAGTTGCAAGATAAATATAGACAAATATTTTTAATAGGGTATCATCAAACTGGAGCATACAGATTGTATGATCCTGTCAAAGAAAAGGTAGTGATTGGAAGAGATGTCGTGTTTGATGAGAATGAGAAATGGAATTAGAGCCAAAAGATTGTTGATAATCTTAGTTCAATGGAATAATTCAATGAAGTTCATAGAAATCAACATAATGAAGTAGTAGGTGATAGTGAAGTTACTTATGATGAATATCTGGTACATTTTGCATTATTTACTAATACTAAACCACTAAACAAAGTTAAGGGAAAGGAGAACCTGTGTCTCATAGTCGCAGCAAGCACATTGAAAGAATGTTCCATTTCCTTAGAGATTAAGTTTCTAAATGTTGATCAGAGTTAGTGCATTACTCCAGTATCATACAAACAACAGACATACTAACTAATTATGGCCTTGAAGCAAGATAGGATTGAAGAGCTAAGGAATAAGCTAGGTGTTGTGTCTTTCAAGTTTTTGAATTAAGGGAAAGTGTGGTGTAATTCAAATAAACTTGTGTCAGTTAGCTTATGTTAGCTAGTGGTAGTTAAGCTCGTGCAAGCTAGTTGGTGTTTGTTATGGAGTTAGTTACTAAATAACTAACACAACTATTGCTCATTGTATAAATACATATGATCAAGTGAATAAAGGGAGCACAATTTTGATTCATCGTAATCACTCTTTCATATATTCAAGTGTATAAGCTTGGTTGTTCTCATAAAGTAAACTCTACACTTTCTTTATAATAAAATATAAGCAAAAAACTATGTGATGTGAATCAAATTTTTCTTCGTGCACCACAAAGAAAATTTGATTTGTTGGCTTAACTGAGCCTCTGCTTAGTATCCTTTGAATATCAAGTCTAAATAATCTCATACAAATTGGGTTTGGCTTTGACTAAAAATAAAAGCATTAATAAATAGTTATTTTTAAAATTGAACTAATTATAATTTTAATTACCGATTGTTGATATTATTTCCACAATTTTTTTTTGCTTAAACAATTATTTCTGATTGAATATATCTTAAATGCTAATTTACTCAAAATTCTCAAACATGTGAGTAAATAACCATTGATGTTATAATAATGGGTGCATGAGATACCACATGGATTCAAAGAGTGAAACAAATTTACAACCAATTTTGTTAAACATGTTCATAAATGATAAACATAACTTGTAACATACTTATTTAGAACTTTGTGAACCAACTATACATATAAAATTATTTTCGACCATTAAAATTTCTCTATTAATAGAATATTTTGTTGGATTTTTAATGAGTTCTCTCATTAAAGATAAAATTCTATTTGATATACTCTCGCAACTAAAAAATGATCGTATAACGAACACTTTACATAAGATAAAAATCATTTTTTTTAAACTAACCATCAAACTAGAAGAAAAAAATTACTAAATAAAATTTCTCACATATTCAAATTCAAATTCAAATTCCAACACCTTTGGTCTTTAAACATAACATCATAACCAAAACAAACCATAAGAAATTATGAAAAAGTTCCAAAATATAAGTAATACTAAATGAAAGGTTTCAAATGAATTCATTAGATTATTATCTATAAATCAAGGTCACTTACTTATAAAGAACAAATAACTTCTCCAATTTGATGCAGCAACCTTTATGTTGTTTGCTCCATGGTAGAGCCATTGCTTGCTTCAATAATTTTATCACCATCAAGTTGGGAAACAAATGGCTTTGCATTAACAACACCACAAAAATCTTTTTCCATGTGAAGTTGAGGATTTTGTTGTTGCTCCTTGTTTATGTCCAAGAGATGAAACTTCCTTGAAGATGTCATGGTGCTACTTTGGTTGCCCTGTTTAACAAAAGGTTTAAACATACTTGAAGAATCCACTTTATTAGTTTCCATGAAAGCCTGTTTAGGTTTTGACTTCTCAATCAATTGGACAGAATTTCTTATGTAAGGACAATTCAATTGGTGATACTCTTTTGAATCCATGTCATGAAATCCAATTTGGTGATTATGATAAGGACATTCAAGGCTATCACATGTGTAAATTTTGTTACCTACATGTCTTGCTCTCTTAGTTGCAATTGGCTTAATAACCTTATTGTTGTTTCTTGGAACATTAGCTACAATTGGTAGTAGGTTGTCAATAACCATTTTGTTGCTTCCTTGAATATTTTCTTCAAATGGAATCACACTATCATAGGGTGATAGGTGTTTAATGATAATTTTTTCTTGAACATTTGTTTCAAATGGAACCACATTATCATGTGGTGGAAGGTGTTTAATAACAACTTTTTCTTCAAATGGAACAATTCTATCATAAGGTGATAGGTTTTTAATAACCAACAAGTTGTTTCCTTTAACATTTCCATCAAATGGAACTAAGTTTGAAAAATGTTGGAACTTGTTAACAAATATGCTGTTTCCATCAACATTAGTTCCTTGAAATGAAGCCAAATCAACATTGCCTTCAACATCATAATCATTGGTTTCATGAAACATTTGAGAGAATCCATCCATATTTCCATAATGTGTAGGCACCTCATTAGGAAACTCTTCATTATTTAAAACAGCAGCTAATGTAGCAACCTCCATAGCAGACATTTTGTCCTGAAGTTTCTTAGATTCTCTAACAAAGTTTCTAATCTTTTTAAAATCAGGTGACATGTGTTTAATAACACTAGCTAGAGCAGCAACTTTCCAAACCTTTTTCAAATCATGAGGCTTCCTATAAGGTGGAGGACCAGGATCCTTTGTATAAGCCAATAATGGCCACCATTCTTCATTACCTTTAGGCCACCATGGTGGAACAACACCATTCTCAAAAGGGTATTTCCTTTGTGGTGGATCACAACCATTCATAAGACATGACAAAAGTGTCCCTAATGTTGTGTCTTGAATATCAAGCAAGTTTCTTAGAGATGCATTGTTATTTTCTCCATTCAAGTTGAACATTTCTTTGTTTGAAGTGGAACCATTATACTTGAGAATTGCAACAGGACCATTTCTATCAAACTTCACTTTTTCTTTCCACCAATAGCGAAGATTTTCAGACGCACCACTTATTGGTTTTCCATTTTCAGGAATGATTCCATACACAAATCCATCAACATGACAAACATCAACCAACTTTAACATGTTTTTTAGTACATTGTGTATAGCTCTACTCATTACTCTACTTCCATCTTGGTTCTTTGATGGTCGATTTTTTCCATTTTCATTTTCCTTATTATGAAGCTCCTTCAATTCTTTGATACTACTGCATATGTTCCTTTCTAGTTCATCTAATGTTATTTCTTCATTTCCATTCTCTTCAACACTTGTTTCTGGTGATTTACGTTTTGCAACCTCACCATTTTCCATAATGCTCTTGTATCACTTTCTGCAATATTTAATAAAATGAAAAAGAATTCAACAAATGTAATTCATGTAAGAACATATTAAAAAAATAAAATTAGAAAAATTTGGCTTGACTTAGACTAGCAAATTTAAATAAAGTAATTTGAGTTTTTGATATTTTATTCGATAAAAATATAAATATTTTAAAATAATTTAATTACATTTTTTTATTATGGATCTAATTTTTTTAAATTTGAATGGAATCTCTAAAATATTAAGACAACCCTTGTTATAGACCCTATGGGATGATTTAATCTATTTACACCCTTAATTATGAATGAAGTGATTATTAGGGGTAAATTTTGTATTTTTCAAATGTTAAAAAAATCTTAAAATACAAAAAATCTTAAAATACAACCCATATAATACTTACTAGTTTACTTCTTTCAGTTAGCTCTTTATATCAATTTTGAATAGTAAACCCGTGCTTCAAAAAGTAGTATACGAAATAATAATAACAATAATAATAATAATAATAATAATAATAATAAATTATTCAAACAAGACATATTTGTTGATAATTGATATGAAAATTGGGTGAAAGAGGGTTGAGTTAACCACACACCTCAAATGTCGTACCTTTCAAAACTTTTCCTTAGATTTGCAGTTGGAAAGAATATTGTAATCAAACTCGTACCTGCATCGATGATAATTTTATAGTCATATATATTATCCATACTTTTGGTGAGTCAAAATATCATTGTAACTCTACTAAAAAAACCCTTTAAAGATTTTTTGTCAAAAAAAAAAAACCAAATGTTCTCATTTTAAATGAATCAAAATCATATTTAATCCCAAACTTAATGTACCAAAACCCTTTGACTTAATATTGTTTTAGTTGTTTGTTTGACAAAGAGAGAGATAGATATCATGAGATGTAACACTAAATCTTGATCATTTATAAATGAAATTCAAAATACTATTATATGTTAATAGTGAAAATAAATTAACGGGATGGAATGAACACATCATATGGAAAGTTGATTTTCAACCTCACTTGATATCATTTCATGCATCTTAGTTCAACTTTATAATTTAATTAGTTGTATTTAGTTCGGTATATTCTAAAATTCACCTCTATCCCCAATTGAGTTTAATGTTAATAAAAATGAGAGTCAAAGGGATGAAAAAAGGATTTTCAATCCATCCCACCTCAATCCTTATAAGTAAGTTTAACTTTATAGATTTACCATTATTGTTTCTGATTTGTACAAAAAGCATGTAAAAGGAAAGATGAATACTAACAATACAAAGTATAATTTAAATTGTAATAAATTATAATCATAACCATTTGACATATATATGAATTTGTGTGGTAAAAGAACACTTAAATGTTTGAATGGAAAACATCTAATTAAATTTTATAGTTTAAAATTAAATGTTGAGATTAATGTTTTATATGAAATTCAACTGGTTCTTCTTGGCTATGTGGCTATGGGTTGTGGAAAATGTAGTATATATTAACGGGTTCTTCTTGGGGTGGCTGTGACCACCCTATGTCCTAACGAAGCTCAACCACTGCTGTACTATGATGTTGAGTCCGAATATCATTGATTTAACGGATAGAAGTTTCTCTTGTATTTCATTTAATAAATTTTTTATTATAAAAATAAGAAAAAAAGAGAAATGGAAAAATTTAATGTGATCTTTTATTAAAAAAATCTAAAACCCTAATTTTTGTGTGTCATACTATTATTTAAGTTTGTACATATGAAAATATATGTGTACATGCACATACATAATTTAATATTTTTATATATAATCCTTTCTGACTTTCTCACTCTCTACGTACCAAGAGATAAATAATGAGATGTGAAACAATTTATTTTTGAAAGACCAATAAAAATTTTTACTAAAATTTAATATTAACTTTTCTAAAATTTTGAATGTACATTCGAAGTTGACCATACGGATAATGTTTATGCACGTTTTCACTCCTTTAGGACGCTATCCTATCTCATTTCATATATGTTAATCTCTAACTCATAATTTTAGCAATTACCATTGATGTAGCCTCTTTAGATGAATATTTATTTTCTCAAATCCACCCATGTCTCACCATTTTAATGTTAAAGAAACCCGAATCTAGAGGACGAAAGTGGATTTACATCTCAATTTCACTATTTTTTTACTATTTTTTTATGTTAGTTTAACTTTATTACAATCAACTATTTGGATTTGAATTTAATATACTTGATGTAGAGACTATTAGATCTTGTGAAAAAATGAAATTTAATCTCTCTAAATTTATCCGTCATATCTTTTTCCTACCATTTGGATAAAATGGGGTTTTTCCATTTCTCTTAAAAAAAGGGTTTTTTCCCATCAAAGAAAAATAAATATCCAATGAATAAAATATAAAGAGGTATATATGAATATTGCAATCTCCTAAAAAATTCTTGTTATTGAATTTAACCATCAAGCATAAAACCTTAATTCATTAAAATAAAATTCAATTAAATTAAAAAGTAGCCAAGAGCATACCCGAAAATTTGGTGGGATCAACCACTATACTCGTCGAGAAGACCAATATCAGTCTTGGAGAACGAACTAAGTAAGCAAAGAGCAAGAATTAGACAGAGAATTTTGTGTGTGTGAGCTAAAAAAAAGATTATTATATATTAATAAGGTGGGGTTTACAAATATGGTAACTTACATGTAAAAGAGAATAATGACGGGGAGAGAGAGGTTATTGTATAATTTGAGAGATCTTAATTGGTCCACTATGCACATATAATATGTGAAATGCATGAATTAGTTTGACTGAAATTATTTATTGGTACAAAGTACTACTATAATTCTAGATTTAAATAACATTATAATTTTAAAGACAATATTTTTAATTATCCGACAAACTAGAAAATATCAACGATTGTTTATTTCAATTTAAAAAATGAAGTCACCAACTTCACATAGGTGTGAATATACATTATTAATTAATAAAATAAATATAAATTTAGTTAAGGGAAAAAATTTAAAAATTGAAAGGAAAATGTACATAATCAATTAAAAAGAATTTAAGTTTGATTTTTTAAAGAAAGAGTATAATAAAATATCTATTATTCGGTCATTCTCAAAATAAATGCATTCTAACCTATTAAATGTTGGGTATGAATCAAGTGAATCAGAATTCTCAAGAATAAACCCTATACTGGATCTGTAGAAAAGAGCAACAACTATACTAGGAAAGAAAAAAAGTTGCTATGTTGTGATTGAACACTAAGGTCGTGCTTTCATTTTACATTCAGTGTATATGAACCGTTTTCAAATTCAAATATAGATAAAATATAAAAAAATTAATAAGATATTATATTCTTTTTTTTTCCCAAATCAATATATATCTATTTATATCTCTCATAAAAAATATATCTATTTATATCTATATTTAGGATAAATTTAAACAAATCGATTAATATAAATTGAATTGTATTTCAACAGTTTTAATGAATATTAAATACAAAACATTATTTAATAACAAAAAAACATATATATTGAACGTGCACTTTTTTTTTGAGTCAATGAATGTGCACTTACCTATTTCTTTTGTTTTTTACTAAAAAAATATATATTCATTCAAATCGGTAGAAAATAAATCAATCGACGATAATTAATACAATTCAAAACCTTTAATATAAAAATAAAATAAAAAGATTAATTTATGAACAAACTCACAATACTCAAGTAAATATATAAAACGGAAAAATGTCTTAAAAGGTGATAAAGCCTAAACATATGACAAAACTGAAGTATTTGGATTGCCCATGCCTTCGAAGACATAACGTTAACAACACCAAAGTCATTGATTAAATATGCACCAGCTAGATCAAAATCAATATACTAATTTGAACCAAAAGAACACCCAACAAAATGTGAAATTGAAACAACGCTGCACTAAAATGAAAAACAAAACAGCGTCGCACTAAACCGATGAAATAATCAAAAAAACACGAAAGAAAAATTAAATAAGTGTAGAAATCACTTATTTAAATAAAAAAGAAAAAAAAAACAAATGATTAAGAGGGGGTGATTTTGAACCAAAAATTAACCCTAAACCATCTTGAGTGAAGAAAAGATGAAAGAAACAAAGGATTGAAACTATTTTTGTGTTTGCAAAATAAATATTGTGAGTCATTAGTTAAATATTTTTAACTGCTAACTGTTAAAAAATTTTGTCCAAGGACTTCACTGTTTCTTGCAACTTTAGACATAAAAATATTCAATTGAATGGTGCCTGCCTTTTGGAAACCATTAGTTGATTTAAAATGTGATGGCTTTAATTCCTTATGTTCTATTGTTTGGCTGTCATGAAGGTTTCAGTTTGTTTTCCGAAGTTAACCCTTTGTGGTTTGAAGTTGAAATTTGGTGATGCTCTTCATAAATATATGTTCTTGTTCTAATGTTGTATGCATGGTTGTTCATTTTTACGATAGTCGAGGGTGTATATGGTTGGTTGTTGTATGCTTTGTACTTCTAACTTTTTTAATGGTGGCTTCTTTTTTTTTTTTATAATCTCAAAGGGGAAAAATATATTAACAAGTTTTTGTACGCAAACATTAAGGGATAACATCTCATTACAATTATTGAGAAGTGGTCAATAAGTTTTATCATTATAAAAAGAGGGAGTATGGGAGTGCATGTTCCCTTAGGTATAGACTTAGTTTTATTTTGAGTGGTGTTAAAACTAAACTTAGATTAGATGATGTAATTAGTTTCTCTCAGTAATCTTTCACAACTTAGGATACGAGAACATCAACATTTTAAATATACATTAAAATCAATTTTGAAGTCAATTTGTTCCTTGACATTGTTGAATTTCAAACATGCATTAAAAATCAAGTTTTTCACACATTTTAGTTCTGTAATTCAAAACTGGCTAAGGTTGATTCAAATCAATCTATTAAAAATCAGCTGATTCAAATCACTTTAATTGAATTATGTCGATTCGAATCACTAATTAATATTTTTCAATTTTACAAAGTTAGGACAATGTGATTGGAATCAACCTATAGGTGATTTGAATCGTCACGTTAAAACAACTTTAAATTGGATTTATGTCGACTCAAATCAAAACTATTGTGATTCGAATCACTTACGCATTTTCTAATTTTGAGTGCATCGAATTTGTTTTCTCATTACCTCATATATAAACACTTTTTCGTTCATTCTCATCAAGGAATATCATAACTTTCACTCATAAACTTGTTCGTCACAAAGTTCTTTGACAATTCGTAGTCTCTTTGATGTAATTGATTTTTTAAAAAACTAAGATAGGACATTGTATGCGAGTATTTTGAAGAAATTGATTGGGATCAATTGCAAACTAATTGATGGAAAAAGAAGGAATTTCTTTTCACCTAGAATTTTGGATTCTAGGTTTTATGTAAGACCCGTAGTTTTAATTTGTAATTTTTGTATTTTGATGTGTTTTTATGTTGAATTTTGAGGCTTTTTAGCCAATTTTAATAGTATTTTGTGTGTTAAATGCCAAAAATATCTTTTGAGATCCGTTTAAAATTATTTTGCGAGAAATAATTAATTCTGAGACAGTTTTGTTAAAAGTATCTCTGGTTGCTGAAAATTTTATCTGTCAATTGAGTTACAACGAGAGAAGATATTTTTATCAAAATAATTGAGATGTGAGTGTAGTGATGTGTGTATGAGTATTTAGATATTTGTTGGTTTAGGTTATATATGTGTGTGTGTGTGTGTGAAGGCAAGAAAGAAAATTAGAAACGAGAAGCAGAAACATTTTCCCTCGCTGCCTCGTGAGCTTCTTTTTCTTCCTTCTTCTTTCTCTGTTTCGAAACCATTGTGTTAGTGGTTTTCAAAACAACCTAACACAAACCTCCACTTTTCTTCGACTTCTAGTGAGCCAACATACGACGTTATATGTGAATTTGTGGAAAACAAATTTGATGTGTTTGAGGTGTAGATTTGTGGAAAATGGATTTAAAGTGTTTATGGGTTAAATTGTGGAAGTTGAATTTAATGTGTTTATGGGTGAAATTGTGGAAGTTGAATTTAATGTGTTTGAGGTGTGGGTTGTGGTGATTAATGTCTGGTGTGATTGATGTGTTCATAATTAATATTATGAATTTTTGAGATGTGTTTTATGTGTGGAATTTTGTGGAAAAATGAATTGATATGAGTATGCTCATGCATTTTCATAGTACATGGTGACTGCGATGAGCCATAGTGATAGATTGCACTCTAGAATGTGCTGATCTGTGAGCGATTGCACTCTAGAAAACAGTGTAAGGCCTATGATAAGCGACACTTTAGTATACCGTGATAGCCTGTGAGAGATTGCACCTCGGTAATTAGTATTAAAACATGTGATAAGCGGTACAATTATGATTTACACCCCTTCGAGGAGGGTTTTGGTTTGGAATTCTGGAATCATGCATTTCGGCATATACGCATTGCATTAGGGTGCTTGGCACGCGAGTCATATTTGATATACTGTGATGGTTGTATATACATACTCGGTTGTTGTTTGTATTTGTGCCGTAATTGATGAGTGTGATTGATTGACTTTGTGTTGTAAGTGTTGAATGATTGCGAAGCATTTTTGTAATCGAAATCTGCAAATTTTAGCAGTTGTATTCAGCTACAAGCAGTGTGTAGTCGAATAAAGATATTCAATTTTGCTACTGAGTTATGAATTCGCACTTGTATTCGGCTACGATGGTGTTGTAGTCAAATACAGTTGTGCTATTTTTGCCACTGACTTAGCATTTGTATTCGGCTACGAGGATGTTTTATTCGAATACAAATGTGCAGGATTTTTCACTGACTTCGCATCTCTATTCGAATACAAGGACGTTATAGCCGAATACAGTGGTGCTGATTTTGCTACCAACTTATGAATTAGCACTGTATTCGAATACAAAGATGCTATATTCGAATACGACAGTAAAGTTTTGTTAAAAACTTCATTTTTCAACTTTGATTACGCATGGTTGGCATATGAAAATCCTTTCTAGATGTATGCTATGTTGAAAGGTTATTTTGTGCATTAAAAATTTAAATGTTATGTGATATTTGTTAATTTCGGTTGGTGACCTTTACAATTATTGTGGAAATTTGGGCTTTACCCTCAGATGAGGATCATGATTGTCCTACCGGTTAAGTACCTTGAAGACGGGAGCGTAGTTAGTCTTACCTGACCGTGGCTATGTCAAAAGGATTTTGCGGGCGCGTGGAGATCACCCGGGTTGTATAGTTTTTGGTGGCATGATCAGATTGGATGGCTGTATAGGGGCTAGATGTCTTTCTTTTGTGATTGTAGTTATTTCATTTTGGAAGACTGCACATAAACCTTATATTGTCAGCTTGACTTTTATTTTGATGGGTCCTTGTACCACTTTTGGATGTGACGTGGGGAAGTTTAAATTCTTGGGGCAATACTTTTGTACAGGTGTCTACCGAGAATACCCCACGGGTATGAGCTATGTCTGACAGGTCTCACAGCCTCGGTGTATTTTTCTGCTTAAATACTTTGGACTTTCATTTCCAAACCGTTTCCGCTGTTTATAATTTTGTTGACTTTGTCGTTGTGTTACGACTTAAATATTTTATCCAAAAGTATTTCTTTATTTATGAATTCGAATTTGTTTTTAAAAAAACGGGTTGTTACAATTTTGGTATCAGAACTTTTGGTTATAGATTGTAGGTCAACCTGTAGGTTGGGGGTTGTTATCTGATCATGCTTCGGGGTGATTTATCCGAGTTTTCGGGTTCGGTATAGTTTGTGTTGGTATAGTCGAAAGTTATTTTGGAATTTTTCGAAGTGGTGTTGAGATATCTTCTTTATGCTGGTTTTGTAGGAAACCATGCCACCAAGAAGGAATGACGCTCCAAGAGTCAATGTCAATAGAGATGACCAAATGACGGAAGCTATGAATAATATGGCTGCTTCTGTTGCTGCCAAGACTCTGCGGGATCTAGAGAAAAGGGTTAGAGAGATCTCTGCCGCTGAGTCAAGGGGATTAGATGACTTTCGTCGTTACAATCCTCCCAAGTTTAAGGGTGGTGAAAATTCAGAGAAAGCAGATTAGTTGATCCAAGAAGTGGAAAAGATTGTTGAGATGATTAACTGTCAGGCAGGAGTGAAGGTCAACTATGGAACTTATCTTCCGTTAGGGGAAGCTGAGTATTGGTGGAGAAGTACAAGGCTTTTGATGGGATTGGCTCATGAGGAGGTGAATTGGGAGTCGTTCAAAAGGAAGTTTTTAGACAAATACTTCCCGATGAGTATTAGGACTAAGCTGGGTGATGATTTTCTAAAACTTCATCAGGGGAATATGATCGTGGGCTAATATGCCGCTAAGTTTGAACCGTTGTCGAGGCATTTCAGGTTTTTCCGTGAAGAGGTTGATGAACCATTCATGTGTCATCGTTTCCAAGCTGGATTCAAGTATGAGATACAAGACTTTGTCTTACCCATGGAAATTCAACGTTTCAAGTTCTAGTGGAGAAATGTAGAGAAGTTGAGGATATGAAGAATAGGAGTGCTAGCCGAGTAGGGATTTTAATTCAGGAGGGCATAGTCGGGTTTGTACTTCTAACTTTTTTAATGGTTGCTTCTTTTTATTTATAATTTCAAAGGGTAAAATATATTAACAAGTTTTTGTACGCAAACATTAAGGGAGAACATCTGAATACAATTATTGAGAAGTGGTCAATAAGTTTTATCATTATAAAAAGAGGGAGTATGGAGTGTATGTTCCCTTAGGTATAGACTTAGTTTTATTTTGAGTGGTGTTAAAACTAAACTTAGATTAGATGATGTAATTAGTTTCTCTCAGTAATCTTTCACATCTTAGGATACGAGAACATCAACATTTTAAATATACATTAAAATCAATTTTGAAGTCAATTTGTTCCTTGACATTGTTGAATTTCAAACATGCATTAAAAATCAAGTTTTTCACACATTTTAGTTCTGTAATTCAAAACTGGCTAAGGTTGATTCAAATCAATCTATTAAAAATCAGCTGATTCAAATCACTTTAATTGAATTATGTCGATTCGAATCACTAATTAATATTTTTCAATTTTACAAAGTTAGGACAATGTGATTGGAATCAACCTATAGGTGATTTGAATCGTCACGTTAAAACAACTTTAAATTGGATTTATGTCGACTCAAATCAAAACTATTTTGATTCGAATCACTTACGCATTTTCTAATTTTGAGTGGATCGAATTTGTTTTCTCATTACTTCATATATAAACACTTTTTCGTTCATTCTCATCAAGGAATATCATAATTTTCACTCATAAACTTGTTCGCCACAAAGTTCTTTGACAATTCGTAGTCTCTTTGATGTAATTGATTTCATTTTAAAAAATTAAGATAGGACCTTGTATGCGAGTATTTTGAAGAAATTGATTGGGATCAATTGCAAGCTAATTGATGGAAAAAGATGGAATTTCTTTTCACCTAGAATTTTGGATACTAGGTTTTATGTAAGACCCATAGTTTTAATTTGTAGTTTTTGTATTTTGATGTGTTTTTATGTTGAATTTTGAAGCTTTTTAGACAATTTTATTGGTATTTTGTGTGTTAAATGCCAAAAATATCTTTTGAGACCCGTTTAAAATTATTTGGCGAGAAATAATTTATTTACTTACGAAGAATTTATTATCAGGCAGTTTTGTTAAAAATATCTCTAGCTTGCTTAAAATTTTATCTGTCAATTGAGTTACAACGAGATTAGAAACATTTTCCCTCCCTGCCTCACAAGCTTCTTTTTCTTCCTCCTTCTTTCTCTGTTTCGAAACCATTGTGTTAGTTGTTTTCTAAACCACCAAACACAGACCTACACTTTTCTTCGATTTCTAAGCTTCATTTCACGAAGTAACAGAAAGGAAAGTTGTTCATCTACACGATACGGTGCTAGTGAGCCAACTTAGGACCTTATATCTGAATTTGTGGAAAACAAATTTGATGTGTTTGAGGTGTAGATTTGTGGAAAATGAAATTAATGTGTTTATGGGTGAAATTGTGGAAGTTGAATTTAATGAGTGTGTGGGTGAAATTGTGGAAGTTGAATTGAATGTGTTTGAGGTGTGGGTTGTGGTGATTCATGTTTGGTGTGATTGATGTGTTCATAATTAATATTATGAATATTTGAGATGTGTTTTATGTGTGGAATTTTGTGGAAAAATGAATTGATATGAATTGGTGTGAATTGTGGGATTATGAGGTATATATGTTTGAGTATGCTCTATGTTGAATTTGAAAGATCATTAGTGTTAAATAAGTATTAAAAATGGGGAATCTTTTAATAACTGCATTTACTTAATGGTTGTGGTGAAAAGAGTCAGAGTATGCTCATGCATTTTCATAGTACATGGTGACCGCGATGGGCCATGGTGAGAGTGGTGACCGGATGGGCCACGGAATGATGTCATGTGATTTGTTGGTTCATCTTATCCTTACGTGGATTATCGCGTCGTGCTGATCTGTGAGAGATTTCACTCTAGAATGTGTTGATCTGTGAGCGATTACACTCTAGAAAACAATGCCAATAGGGATGACCAAATGGCGGAAGCTATGAATAACATGGTTGTTTCTGTTGCTGCCAAGACTTTGGGGATCTAGAGAAAAGGGAAAGAGAGATCCGTGCCGTTGAATCAATGGGATAGAGGACTTTCGTCGTTACAATCCTCCCAAGTTTAAGGGTGATGAGAATTCAAAGAAAGCAGATCATTGGATCCAAGAAGTGGAAAAGATCTTTGAGATGATTAACTGTCAGGTAAGAGTGAAGGTCAACTATGTCACTTATCTTCTGTTAGGGGATGTTGAGTATTGGTGGAGAATTACAAGGCTTTTGATGGGATCGGCTCATGAGGAGGTGAATTGGGAGTCGTTCAAAAGGAGGTTTTTAGACAAATACTTCATGATGAGTATCAGGACTAAGCTGTGTGATGATTTTCTAAAACTTCATCAAGGGAAGATGATCGTGGGCGAATATGCCACTAAGTTTGAATCGTTGTCGAGGCATTTCAGGTTTTTCCGTGAAAAGGTTGATGAACCATTCATGTGTCATCGTTTCCAAGCTGGATTGAAGTATGAGATACAAGACTCTATCTTACCCTTGGGAATTCAACGTTTCCAAGTTCTAGTGGAGAAATGTAGAGAAGTTGAGGATATGAAGAATAGGAGGGCTAGGTGATGAGGGAATTCTAATTTTGGAGGGCCTAGTCGGGTGAGTTATCAGGGCAACAAAGGAAAACAAGTCGCTAAGCCCTATAACCGACCATAGAACAACAATAGCTGTCAGAATCACCCGGGGAACCAGAACCTTGAAAGACAAGTGAGGCAAGGGAATCGATGTTTCCGATGTGGGGAAGAGGGACATTATGCTTATGTTTGTACCTCTAAAGGACTTACTTGCTACAATTGCCAGAAACCAGGGCACATGGCACCGGATTGCAAGGCTCCGAAGGTGGAACCAGTTGTGAATGTCACTAGTGCTACTTGTCCTACCGCTAGAGGACACGTTTATTGCGTGGGATCTGAAGCTAGGAATCCATCTAGTAATCTGATCCAACGTGACTGTGAGATTGCAGGTAATACTCTAAATGAACTTTTTGATTCGGGGGAAACCCATTCCTTCATTGCTATGGATTGTGTGAATCGTTTAAAGTTATCTGTGTCGCCTCTACCTTTTGATTTGGTTGTTTCCACACCTGCTAAGACTTTGGCACTAAATACTGCATGTTTACATTGTCAAGTAACTATTCAGAACGGGGATTTCTTGATTAATTTGATTTGTTTACCTCTTCAATCACTTGAGGTCATTCTCGGTATGGATTGATGTCGTATCATTATGTGATTTTGGATTGGGCTCGCAAACTGGTTCTTTTTCCCGAACCAGGAGTTGTTAAGTATCTAGCTGCTAACAAACTCAATGTGGAGGCAAAGATAAATGTGAAAATAGAAGACGTGGTGCTTGTCTAGGAGTACATGAACGTATTTCCAATAGAAATTCCAGGATTACCACCGGTAAGAGAAGTTGAGTTTTTCATTGATTTGCACCTAAGAATCGGACCAATTTCGATTGCGCTATATCGAATGTCACCATTCGAATTAAATGAGCTCAAAGGCCAAATTGAAGATTTGTTGGAGAGGAAATTTATTAGACCAAGTGTATCACCATAGGGAGCTCCGGTGTTGCTAGTTAAGAAGAAAGACGGAAGCTCACGCTTATGTGTGGATTAACGGCAGCTTAATAAGGCGACTATTAAGAATCATTATCATTTGCCATGCATCGATGATTTGATAGATCAGTTGAGAGGAGTCGCAGTATTTTCAAAGATTGACTTGAAGTCGAGTTACCATCAAAGTAAGAGAAGGAGATATTCTGAAAACTGCTTTTAGAACTCGTTATGGACATTATGAATATCTAGTTATGCCATTTGGAGTTACCAATGCACCAGCAATTTTTATGGATTACATGAACAAAATCTTTAGTCCATTTCTAGATAAATTTGTTGTGGAGTTCATTGATGATATTTTGATTTATTCAAGGACTGAGGAAGAACATGAAGAGCATTTACGACAAGTTCTTGAGATCTTACGCGAGAAGCAATTGTATGCCAATTTGTCGAAGTGTGAGTTTTGGGTGGAAGAAGTGAATTTCTTAGGTCATGTGATAACTAAAGAAGGAATCACTGTGGATCCGGCAAAGATTGAGTGAGTTTTTGCTTGGAAACAGCCTCAGATCGTCACTGACATACGAAGTTTTGTAGGACTGGCAGGCTACTACAGGAGGTTTATTGATGGTTTTACGAAGGTTGTAGCTCCGTTGACGCAACTTATTAGAAAAGATCAATCGTTCGCATGGACGGAGAAGTGTGAGGAAAATTTTCAGTTACTAAAGAAAAAGTTGACAACCTCAGCAATATTCACCTTACCTTAACCAGAAGAACCGTATGAAGTTTACTGTGATGCGTCTCACCAAGGTTTGGGATGTGTTCTGATGCAACACAAGAAAGTTGTAGGTTACGCCTCAAGGCAATTGAAGATTCATGAAAGAAACTATCCTACTCATGATTTAGAGCTTGCTGCTGTAGTTTTTGCATTGAAGATTTGGAGGCACTACTTATATGGATGCACGTTCGCAGTGTTCAGTGACCATAAAAGCTTGAAATATTTGTTTGATAAGAAGGAATTGAACATGCGTCAGAGAAGATGGATGGAGACTCTCAAAGATTTTTATTTCACACTACAGTACCACCCTGGGAAGGCCAATGTAGTGGCTGATGCGTTGAGTAGATGGAGTGTATCAGTGTCTTCAACAGTGATGGCTAGACAACAAGAGTTGTGGGAAGCATTTAGAGACCTACACTTGAACGTAGAGTTTGCACCGGGAATTTGGAAATTCAGAATGATTAAGATTTCGAGTAGACTACTTGAAGACATTGCGAATTTTCAAAGTGACGTTTTAATTCAAGAGAAGAGGAACCTAATAGTGCAAGGGAAAACGACTGAGTTTAAGATTGGGCCAGATATAATGATTTGTGTACCAGAAGTTGCGGATCTGAGGAAAACAATTTTAGACGAGGCTCATAAGAGTAAATTGAGTATTCATCTTGGAGCAACAAAGATGTATCAGGATTTGAGGCAGAATTATTGGTGGTCAGGAATGAAAAGGCATGTAGCGGAGTATGTGTCAACTTGTCTAACTTGCCAGAAAGCGAAAGTGGAACATCAGCGGCCTGCTGGAATGTTGCACCCTTTAGATATACCTGAGAGGAAGTGGAACAACATTTCCATGGATTTTATAACTGGATTACCGAAAACAAGGAGAAAGAATGATTCTATATGGGTGATAGTGGATCGATTGACTAAATCCGCACACTTTTTACCGGTAAAGACCACATATAGGTAGATAAGCTGACTGAGATCTACATTACTGAGATTGTGAGATTACGCGGAGTGCCGTCGAGTATTGTATCAGACCGTGATCCGAAATTCACGTCGCACTTTTGGGGAGCATTGCATGATACGTTAGGAACGAAACTAAGATTGAGTTCAGCTTACCATCCGCAAACTGACGGACAGACTAAGAGAACAAATCAATCCTTGGAAGATTTTTTGAGAGCTTGTGTACTAGATGATATAGGAAGTTGGGATGATGTACTTCTGTTGGTTGAGTTTACCTACAACAATAGTTTTCACGCAAGTATTAGAATGGCACCATATGAGGCTTTATATGGGCGCAAGTGTCAAACGCCTTTGTGTTGGTATAAGGACGATGAGAGTATGATTGTAGGACTTGAGATAGTGCAACAGACTACAGATAAGGTCAAGAAGATAAAGGAGAAAATGAAGATTTCACAAGATCGTCAAAAGAGTTATGCGAACAAGCGTCGAGCAGGGTGACCATGTGTTTTTGAGAGTCACGCCTACGTTTGGAGTTGGTAGAGCCTTGAAATCGAAAAAATTGACTCCTAAATTTATTGAACCATATCAGATTTCTGCACGAATTGGACTTGTAGCTTATCGGATTGCTTTGCCTCCAATACTATCCAATATTCACGACGTGTTTCATGTGTCGCAATTAAGGAAATACCTTGCAAATCCGTCACATGTGATCGAACCGGACACAATACAACTAAAGGAGAATTTTTCATTCGAAGTACTACCTATGAGAATTGATGATAGTAAGATTAAGCGATTAAGGAACAAGGATGTTTCGTTGGTCAAGGTGATTTAGAACCCAACTACCGGAGATGCGACTTGGGAATTAGAGAGCAAGATGAGGGAACAACACTCTGAGTTGTTTATCGATGCGTAGTTTCAAGGACGAAACTAATTTTAGGGAGGGAGAATTTAAGACCCACAGCTTTAATTTGTAATTTTTGTATTATGATGTGTTTTTATGTTGAATTCTGAGGCTTTTTAACCAATTTTATTGGTATTTTGTGTGTTGAATGCCAAAAATACCTTTTGTGATCCGTTTAAAATTATTTGACGAGAAATAATTTATTTATGTACGAAGAATTTTTTACCGGACAATATTGTTAAAAATATCTCTAGTTGCTGAAAATTTTATCTGTCAATTGAGTTACAACGAGAGTAGATATTTTTATCAAAATAATTGAGATGTGAGTGAAGTGATGTGTGTATCAGTATTTAGATATTTGTTGGTTTGGTGTATATATATATATATATATATATATATATATATATATATATATATATATATATATATATATATATATATATATATATATATATATATATATATATATATAATAAAAGGCAAGAACGAATATTAGAAACAAGAAGTAGAAACATTTTCCCTCCCTGCCTCGCGAGCTTTTTTTTCATCCTCCTTTCTCTGTTTCGAAACCATTGTGTTAGTGGTTTTTGAAAACCACCAAACACAAACCTCCACTTTTCTACGACTTCTAAGCTTCATTTCGCGAAGTAACAGAGGGAAAGTTGCTTATCTCCACGGTGCGATGTTAGTGAGCCAACTTTGGAATTGATGTCGCGAACAAGTTTTTATCGAAATTAATCACGGTGCCGTAATCAGTTGCTAGGGCTACCGTTGAGCTAAAGGCTCCGTCCAAACTTTTAGTTTGCATTTAGGACCATATATGTGAATTTGTGGAACACATATTTGGTGTGTTTGGGGTGTAGATTTGTGAAAAATGAATTTAATGTGTTTATGGGTGAAATTGTGGAAGTTGAATTTAATGTGTTTATGGGTGAAATTGTGGAAGTTGAATTTAATGTCTTTGAGGTGTGGGTTGTGGTGATTCAAGTTTGGTGTGATTGATGTGTTCATAATTAATATTATGAATTTTTGAGATGTGTTTTATGTGTGGAATTTTGTGGAAAAATGAATTGATTTGAATTGGTGTGAATTGTAAGATTATGAGGTATATATGTTTGAGTATGCTCTGTATTGAACTTGAAAAATCATTAGTGTTAAATGAGTATTAAAAATGGGGAATCTTTTAATAGCTGCATTTACTTAATGGTTGTGGTGAAAAGAGTCAGAGTATGCTCATGCATTTTCATAGTACATGGTGACCGCGATGGGCCATGGTGATAGTGGTGACCGGATGGGCCATGGGATGATGCCATGTGATTTGTTGGTTCATCTTTTCCTTACGAGGATTATCGCGTCGTGTTGATCTGTGAGAGATTGCACTGTAGAACGTTCTGATCTGTGAGCGATTGCACTCTAAAAAACAGCGTAAGGCCTGTGATAGGCAACACTTTAGTAAATCGTGCTAGCCTGTGAGAGATTGCACCTCGGTAATTAGTACTAAAGCCTGTGATAGGCGGTACAATTATGATTTACACCCCTTTGAGGAGGGTTTTGGTTTGGAATTCCGGAATCATGCATTTCGGCATATACGCATTGTATTTGTGCCGTAATTGATGAGTGTGATTGATTGACTTTGTGTGGTAAGTGTTGAATAATTGCGAAGCGTTTTCGAAATCGAAATCTGTAAATTTTAGCAGTTCTATTCGGCTACAAGCAGTGTGTAGTCGAATACAGATATTCAATTCTGCTACTGACTTATGAATTCGCACTTGTATTCGGCTACGAGAATGTTGTATTCGAATACAAATGTGCAAGATTTCTCACTAACTTCGCATCTGTATTCGAATACAAGGAGGTTGTAGTTGAATACAATTGTGCTGATTTTGCTACTAACTTATGAATTAACACTATGTTCGAATACAAGGATGCTGGATTCGAATACGGCAGTGCAGTTTTGTTAAAAACTTCATTTTTCAACTTTGATTATGCGTGGGTTGGCATATGAAAACCCTTTCTAGATGTATGCTAAGTTGAAAGGTTATTTTGTGCATTAAAAATTTAAATGCTATGTGATATTTGTTAATTTTGGTTGGTGACCTTTACAATTATTGTGGAAATCTGGGATTTGCCCTTATATGAGGATTCGAACCGTCCTACCAGTTTAGTACCCTGGAGATGGGAGCGTAGTTAGTCTTACCTGATCGTGGCTGTGTCAGAAAGATTTTGCGGGTGCGTGGAGATCACCCGGATTGTATAGTTTTTGGTGGCATGATCAGATTAGATGACTGTATATGGACTAGATGTCTTTCTTTTGTGGTTGTATTTATTTCATTTTGGAATACTGTACCTATACCTTATATTGTTAGCTTGACTTTTATTTTGATGGGTCTTTGTACCACTTTTTGATGTAACGTGGGGATGTTAAAATTCTTGGGGCAGTACTTTTGTATAGGTGTCTGCCGAGAATACCCCAGGGGTATGAGCTATGTCTGATAGGTCTCATAGCCCTGGTGTTTTTTTTTTTTTGTTTAAATACTTTGGACTTTCATTTCCAAACCGTTTCCGCTGTTTATAATTTTGTTGACTTTGTCGTTGTGTTACGACTTAAATATTTTATCCAAAAGTATTTCTTTATTTATGAATTCAAATTTGTATAAAAAAAACGGGCTATTACATTTTAGGTTTTCATTTTTATTCATGGTTGAAAGTGATAATATTCATGGGAGTTGTAGATTCAAGGTGTTGAAGTCTTCAAATTTAAAGTGTGTGCTACATCAAATTGAAAAATCAAGACCAAATTTGTAGGGTTACAAATTTGAGGTTTTTATTCAAAATTCATCATAATTAGAAAACAATTGGTTTAGAAATGGATTAGGATCATTAGCGCACAAGGAATTTCTGTTGTAACCAATATATTAAATTTTTATTATAGTGGAAGAAAATCTCTCAAAAGTTATGAGGGAACTATATAGTAGGCCATAAGCGAGGACGAGGTTGTTGAACCAGAATAAACTTGGGTGTCGACCTTTCTTACCCTTATCTCCTTAATTTTGGTTAAGGCAATTTGATAATCTTCTTATGAAATTTTATGTTTTTGGTGATTTTTCTATATGTTAATTTTTAAAATTTTAATTTATTAATGTGCAGAAAATCAATCTATAATTGATTGAAAATTTCTTAGCTATTGAGTCATTTGAAATTTCTTTTTGTATAAAAAGAAATTTGAACTAAAATCCAATTTTTACCTAGTTAGTTTTGATACATAGGTAAAATTCATAATCTTGACCGTGCAAAATTTTGATTGACTTATCCCTTGAAATTGAATTGTTGTGTACTTCAAAATATAGTTATTGCAATATAGTTATTGAAGGTGCTAGAAAACATAAGAAAGAGGGTTTGAATTGTGTTTTTCCATTTCTGAAAAATACTTCGATTGCTTGACCCAAAAAAAGTGTTCTTTATCAAATCATTCAACTTACAATTATAAAATAGGTTTACTAAAATAAAGTTGAATCATAAATAACTTAAATTAGAGTAATAGAGAAAGAGAAGGAACACGAGGATTTTTATACTAGTTCACAACAGATTGTTGTTACATTTAGTCCTTCCCAAACAGAGATATTTGGCATTAGTACAAATTCTTCTTTAGCCTCTCTAGACTATAACCATTACAATTACAAGTTCACTAAACACCTTGTAGTCAATTTGATTGTTTTTAAGCCTTCTCAACCTTCTAACTTTGTACGTTCAAGCTGTTGAGGTTCATAAGTATTTTTATACCTCTTAAGGTACATCATATGGATGAAGGAGTTGTAGCCACTATCAGACTGATTTACATTTGTTCCAATTTTTGTCTGAATTGACACAAATATTGTTTCTAGAATTCTAACTCATTGGGAGGATATTACATTTCAAATCCTATATTAAATCAAGTATATAAAACACTTTAACTGATTAACATTAATTCTATAACATTCTACTTAAAAGATTTTTCATTCATTCTTTTCTTTTGATGTGTTCTAGGCTTTTTACAGAATTTTTTCTTAACACATTGCCTTTTTCATTTTTCTCCCTATACTCGATTGATTGATCAATTTCTACTTAAATACCAAGAAATGTATCTGTTAAGAATGTTATTATTGGAAATCTTAAATCAAAATTTAAGGCAAATTAGCCTTTAAGACATATACATATAAATCTTCATAATTGATTCAACGCATCTTCAATTTAAGAAGACAGATCTCAGAAGATGTTATGCACTTCTTCAGTCAAAGGATAAGTCCATTATGATGAGCAGGCGATGTTGGAATGTAGACTTCTTATTAGAGCGTTGACTTTATTAGACATTGACTTTATTAGATGGTTGACTTTATTACTTGTAATATTGACCAGACTGTCAACTTGTTTACCAAAAAGTTTTGAATGCAATGTCATTAGAGTGAGGTTATATTAATAGATTCATTAGAGGCACGTTGAGAGCGCATTTTACCAGTGTCAGATACAACTTCCACAAATTCTTCATGGTCACTGTGAACTTGTTTAGAGAATTCTCTTTTCTTTGTTCATTAGAGGATCTAACTTGTACTAGAATATAGATTTTATTCGATGCTTCACTTAGAACTTTCTTCTTTTGATCTTTGAATCAAATGATCAAGATGGGTATTTTAGTCAGAGGCATTATCATTGTAACGCTATTTTCTTTTGGCTTTAAGTGGACAATCATTGACTTATATTTCTTTTGTCTTTAACGTTTTGACTCGAACTGTAGATTCTCATATGCATATTGCAATACTTCTTATTGCTATATTAGGACTTCCTCTATTAGTAAACACAATTACTTATTTATTAAGTAATAATATTCTTTGTGTTAGAAACTCTTAGATTATTATCTCTAACTTACTCATAACTTATGTTATTTTAAAATAGATAGTCGTTAATATAAATCATTGTCTTCTAACTTAATCTGCACACATAACAAATACAGTTAGAGGATAATTGTTCTTTATTTATTTATGTTTGTTATTATCATATACAAATTGTGTGTAAATTAATTAGCTTACAAGTAAATAGTTATCTAATTAAATCGAAGTTCAATTAGAAAATTGTGTACTTCATTGATTCTTATTGTTCATATTGTGTGTTTTGCTATCAATTTGGTGGCTTCCATTTAATTGATTCCAATAGTGTTATTAAAAGTTGTTGAGAACGATTTAAAACCACTCTTTTTTGCTTGGATATTCTTAACCCTTTCACCATCCTCTAGATTACGCAAAGTCATATCGCCTAACACTATGGTAAAAATTATGATAAATACCAACTTCTAAACATGCTAATTTCTTTTAGACAACTTAAACAAAGTTGCTATTATTTTTTTTCTTTCGAAAGTAAATATGTTTATAAACATGCTAATTTCTTTTAGACAACTTAAACAAAGTTGCTATTATTTTTTTTCTTTCGAAAGTAAATATGTTTATGATTTTATAGAAACTCTAACATTTGAAAATATGTTAGATGTTCTATAAAATAAAAACATATGCGACATTCTTTTGCAATGGTTTTTAAACGATAACTCACACAATGTTGCATCTTTTATCACCTTGATGACATAAGAAATAAAGCTCAAAGAGTACCATTTGGTTTAGTTTTTAACTATTCATAGTAGAAATAACTTGAGTCTCTATGTGTTTAGATAAACTAATAATGTGCAAAAACAACTGATAAGTTGTAAACAAATTTGAAGAAATTCATATAAATTGTTTGGAGAAGATATTTTTATAAAATTTAGAATTGAAATAAAGTTTATAGTTATTTAAACCATAATATAGTATTTAAAAATAATATCCTACATAAAAATAAAATAAAAAACCAATATTTACAATTTTTTTAATGTAAAGTTGTAGTTTAGGTTAGTTGAGATAAAATGTCCTACTAATAGGTATTCACGTAAATGTGTATGATAAATAGATGAATAAGTGTTTAGATGAATTGATTTTTAATTGTCCTTCAACATTCATTAATTAGAGAAAGTTGGTCTTTACAATTTATATTTTGTTTACCAGTATATCATAGATTTTCAGTTTTTATAAGGTAAAGAAATCGAACCATCCTTTTTTGCATAGACCGTCGAGGAAGTTGAAACCGTTTTAGTTAAGTTCTAGAAATCAACCCTAAGTTTGCTGAGAAGGTTCGATTGATCATTATTGCAAGCCATTGTTGGTGTAGAAGGAGTAGAACTTGAAGCCTTTGAGAATCAAGAGAAATGTGGGAGGTCGAGAGAATAATAGATTACCAAAATGTGGGAAAGTGAAATGTGAAGGTAGTGGGTGCTTAAGTGTTGCTGTTTTGATAAAACGCTTGAGTTTCTAAGTTTGAAAGTGCATTAAATGACTTAGCACGTGCTTAGAGAAAGTGTTACGCGTGTCAGAATATCAATTATCATATACGTATGAAAATTGTTCAATAAACAAATTGAAGTCCATTCAACTCGAGGTAGAAAGAATTTCAATTTGTTCTAGGCAAAACATATATGTAACTAGAAGAACTTATTTAACATAGGCAAAATAAACTCATTTTCCAGAGGGAAAACGCAGTTAATTTGCCCAAAGCCAAACTAATATAGAGTTTAGGTTATCATTCCTTTATAAATTGAATAATCAAATTCATCTTTATAAAGTTGTGTCTATCTTCAACAAGGGTTTGGTAGTAATATCTACCCATTGGTGGTCAGTGTCAATAAATTTAATGTCTAAATTACCCTTCTAAATAGTCTCTTATAAAGTGATGTTTAATTTCTATATGTTTTTCTCAAAAGTGTATAGTTGGATTTTTGGTTAAGCAAATTGCGGAAGTATTATCGCAAAAGATAGGAATGTTACTCTCATTAATTTTATAATCTTCTAGCTGATATTTCATCTATAACTGTTGAGTGCTACAACTTATTGCTAAAATGCATTATACTTAGACAATGGATAGAGCAATTGATCGTTGTCTTTTGTGTGACCAAGATATCATATATTCATCAAGAAATGTGCAATTTCGACTAGTGTTTTTTCTCTCAAGCTTGTATCCAGTATAGACAGCATCACAGTAACCTACTAATTTATACTCAAGAGAATTCTTATAAAACATACCAAGATTAGTAGTACCTTTTAAATACCTAAAGATTGTCTTAACAATAGTTAAATGAGATTCATTAGGGTTATATACTGAAATCTTGCGTGCGCACACGCACACTAAACAAAACTTCAGGTTTAGATGCAGCCAGATAGAGAAGATAGCCAATCATTCCTCTATATACCTTTTGATCTACTATTTTACCTATATCATCTTTATTGAGAGAATAAATAGGATGCATGAGGTGAACATAGGTTTGCATTCATTCATCTTAAACTTCTTGAGAAGTTCTTTTGTGTATTTAGTTTGAAGAATATAAACACCTATAAAGCTTTGCTGAATTTGAATTCCAAGGAAGAATTTCAGCTTTCCCATCAAAATCATTTTGCTTAAGAACTTCACCATTTTCATTTAGTTTGTTTCTAGAAATCCACTTGATTCCAATAGGTTATTTTCCTCTAAATTTGGGTACTAGATCTCATACACCATTTCTCTTGAATTGATTGAGTTTTTTTTTTTTTTGCATTGCTACTATCCATTCATCATCTGATAAGGCTTCATCTATTGATGATGGTTCAATTTTAAACAAGACTCCAAACATTGACTTTTCTTTAAATGCAAATATGGTTTTTAGAGGGTCACTCATATCTCCTATGATCAGAGTGTTAGGATGTGATGATTTACATCTCCTTCCATTCTTGGGTTTTGATTGACTTTAACTAATAGATGGAATTTTGTTGCTTGTTCCTGCATTATAGAGTCATCTACTGGTTCATCAGAAAGAGACTTGTATGTTTTCGAAGATTTTTTTGGTTAATCTAAAAATTGTAAATCTGTAAAATCTTTATCTAGCTTTGACTTTTTATGGTCAAGCTTCTTGTTATTAGATTTGACAATCATTATTGTACAATCTATATGCTCTAGGGTGTTCAGAGTATCCCAAAAAAGATACACTTTGGGATCTTGAATAAAACTTTTCCAAATTTTCACTTGTATTCAAGATATGTTGGATTTTATTCCTTTCCACAATTCATAAGGAGTCTTATTCAAAATAGGTCTTATGTAGATTATATTTTAAATATAGCATACAATATTTACTACTTCTTCCCAAAAGTGCTTTACAACATTTAATTCATTTATCATGATGTGTTCCATTTATTACAGAGATCTATTTTTCCTTTCTATAACACCATTTTATTGAGGTATTCTAGGTGAGGAAAAATTATGTAAAATTTTATTCTCTTCACAGAAGTTTTCAGGAGACTTGTTTTCCAATTCACCACCATGATCACTACAAATTGTTGTGATACAAAAACATTTTCATTTTGCACTGGTTTGGAAAAGGTATTAAATGCTTTATTTGACTCGTCCTTGAGTTTTAATAATTTTATCCATGTTCATCTGGTATAATCATAAAAAATTACGAGTTCATACTTGTTACCACCATTAGAGGTTGTTTTTACAGTACCAAATCAATTTGTAAAAGTTCGGGTGGTCTAGAAATGAAAACAACATTCATTGAAGCAAAAGATGATTTTGTTTGTTTCACTTTCTGACATGTCTCACAAAGAACATCTGGTTTATATTTCAAATTAGGCAATCGTCTAACTAGATTAAGTTTTTCAAATTTGAGATCATTCTCAAGTTAGCATGCCCTAATATTTTATATACGTTGATTCTCCATTCACTAACATGAGACACTTTACTTCTTGTTTTTCTAAATCAAACAAATTTATTTTATATATGTTGTTTATCCT
Organism: Cicer chorassanicum; assembly: GCA_037974735.1. Classification (NCBI taxonomy): domain Eukaryota; kingdom Viridiplantae; phylum Streptophyta; class Magnoliopsida; order Fabales; family Fabaceae; genus Cicer; species Cicer chorassanicum. The sequence goes on along the minus strand of JBBPBP010000004.1, from coordinate 46,175,825 downwards.
CTGACTAGTAAATAGTATGGATCCATCTTTTTGACTAATAGCATTACAAGACTTTAGATTGAAGACAACATCATAACAACTGTCACTTAATTGACTTATACTCAATAGGTTATGCATTAGTCCTTTCATAAGTAAAATATTTTTTATAAAGGGTGGAGAACTATTAACTACTATGCATGTACCTATGATCTTACTTTTCTAATTTCCTCCAAATTCCACATATCCTCCATTCTTAAGAGTTAGGTCTTGGAACATAAGATTTTCTCCTATCATTTGTTGTGAGCATCCATTGTTCAGGTATCATTACTCATGTTTCAATTTTGTTGCTAAGGATATATGCAAAATAGATTACTTTGTTCTTAGGTAGCAACATTTAGTTGGGTCCTAGTTTATTAGTTTTAAAAGTTTTCTTGTCTTTCCATGTTTTCAACATATGACAAGTTATTTTATCATGACTTTTCTTAAAATATTAAGAACACATGGTTTATGTTTTGTTGATTTTTGGTTATTCTTATCGATCAACTTCAAATTATCCATTGCACTAGGCCTAATCAAGACGACTTAACCTTAACCTCTGTCAGTCGAGGTAGTACTTGTGGAATAAAAGTGTGCAACTTCTTACGATGGGTATCCAAATTCAACATAGGTTGCTTCTATAGAGATATAACATATATGAATTCAAACTACAAAACAAAAATAATAAATATTTTAAATACACAATAGTATATTTTAAATATATCTATGGAATTAACTAATCTTTTTATGTTTGATACCACAATCTACGAACGATATGATGCTCATATCGCGTAAGGATCAATGTATCATACGACGATCCTCGAGGATATTGTACAAACTCCTCCTAGTTGTACAACCTTCTCCAAATGTACAGGTTCCTCCTGTTGTACAACCTCTTCTTGCATTGACTAGTCTACCTCTTGTACAAACTCCTAATCATGATGCCGCTAGCGTGCAAACTCACTCATTTTCTCGAGCAATGTTGTCGATCGAATCCTTCCAATAGGAGGATCTCTAAAAGGAGATGAAACACAATTTTTTCGTCTCTTCCTCTAGAACTTGCACCCATTGAAATAAATAAATAAGTTAAAATTTAAAAAAAATTGAGTCGTCAAAATTTCCTGATAAATTCTACTTTTTCAGTTGTTAAGGAAATGTTTTTGGGAACAATAGTGTATTTCAGGAAACATGGAGACAAATTTCAATGTACACAACATTGTTCTGAAATTATTTTCATGTTTTTTATAACACACTATTGTTCTAGAAAACTTTTTCTATGTTTCTACGAATAGTAATTTGTATCGAAAAACTTGGAGAAAAGATTTTTGAAACAGTACTGTGTAAATGAAAACTTGTAACAAAGTTGTTTAGTAATTTAGAAAATTTGAGACATATACTCTTTGTTTTAAAACATTGAGTTGAAAATGATGGAAAAGTGAGGTTTTTACTATACATGGATCTATGTGGAATTTTACCTTAAATGTGGGGTAGGGGTATAAAAATAAGGGTATGTAGAAAAAAATTTAATAATTTAAGAGATGGTATGAGAGGATTTGTGGAGGTAAGGGATTTCTCACATTTTTATAGAGAGCATATTGAAAAATAAAAGAAAAATATACTTTTTATGAAGGGAAGGTAATATATTTATGACCAATGCTTTACATTTATTTTGAGATTATTACAAAAAGAGAAGAAAAATGTTTGTTTATTTGAAGTTTTTCAAAATTCATAAATACATTTGTTAGGTGTACCATACTCATCCCTAGCCGATGTTAAAAAATACATATATTGAGAAAGGTTAATCTTTAAAATAAGTTTCAGTCACGTCAAAGAAATAGTCTCTACGTTGTGCACACAAATATCTTTGCTTTATAAAAAAAATGAACAAACACATCGGCCCCTAGTGTCCTACAAATAGTAATGAGTTTTCTTCCATGTATAGATTGTAAAATATAGCGGCATTCGGTAATTCAATTAATAAAACATCTATTATATATCACTTTCTGTAAGTGTAACTTAGATAATAAAAAATCAAAAACAAACTTAACTCATTTCATTAACTTTCAATACAAAGCCGAGGAAAATCAAATAATTGATAATTAGCTGAAGAATTGGCCGCCCTTGCAATGGAGTCTACAACCATATACGCTTGTCGCCGAATAAACTTTACCACAAAATTAATATTACATGAAGTAAGGTTCTTAATATTACTTATGATGAAGTCCAATTCTGAGTCGATCATAGTCATACCGTCAATAACGCCAAAATTAAATGTGTTTTTAATTCTTTTAAAATGAGCTAATTTTAATCTGCAAATTTTTTTGCTTAGTTTTAATTTATTCTTTCGAAAATCTCAATCGACACAAATTTTTTTGATGAAATCATAAATGGAACACAAGAAGTGCTATGCTAAAAAAATGTGAGTAGATTCTGTACCAGAATGGCACTGCTCTGCTTTGCTACACCTTCTTTCACCTTTGAATTATTTCCAATTTGCCATATATTACTCAAACAATGATAAGATATCTTCTTCAGAATTTAAATAATATTTGAATTTATTTATATATATAAAAATCACGAAAACGGCACAAATTCGTGTATCATGTTAGCCACTTCATTCACTATATATCATATAATATATACATATATACACAACAAAGGGGTTGGTGCCTCGCACGTAATTAAAACCGCGTTACGCTCTACCAAACATCAAACACATACACAATATATACTTTGATCACAAACCTTAAAGTGTCGCAAAAACTATTACCACAAAATTAAATTTCACAAACACCTATCATCATCATAATTATCCTTAACCATGTCTTCCTTTAAGGCCTATGGAAAAGTCAATGAATACCAACAAGCCATGTTCGAAGTTCGAAGAAAATCCCGAAAGCGAATAATAATCATAAGCTTATCCACAATTGTTCTAATTGGTATTGTATTCGCAACGGTTTTTGGAACCGTTGCTCATACCAACGGTCATAACAATGACAACAACTCAAACAACGACAACAATGCGCAATCTATTTCGAGTTCCGTGAAGGCGGTTTGTGATGTAACATTGTACAAGGATTCATGTTATAGTAGTCTTAATCCTCTTGTTCATTCGGGTCAGCAGGTTCGACCCGAGGAATTATTTAAGTTGTCAATTCAAGTGGCATTAAATGAGGTTTTGAAAGGTGTTCAATATTTTTCGGATAAGGGAGGTTTTAATGAATTGAACTTGAATGTTGATAAAAGAACAAAGGAAGCTTTGATGAATTGTAAGGATCTTTTGGGTCTTGCTGTTGATCATTTGAATAACTCTTTGTCTTATGGGGGAAAGTCTTCTTTGCTTGATGTTTTGGAGGACCTTGAAACTTGGTTGAGTGCTTCAGGTAAATTCTATATTAATTCATATATTTATATATCCACTATTAAAAAATTTGAAATATCACGGAAATTTATAGATACAAAGATAACGTCTACATTAATATAGTATTACAAATACTAAATTTAAAGACGAATTTTATCTTACTTTTATTTAAATTATACTGCTGTGCACGAAGGCTATTTATATGTTTTCCGTAAGTTTATTAGATAATGTTAATGAGTTGACTTAGTTCCCTCTTGATTAATTCTCAACCATTCAATTCCTTAATATTTCATCCTAAGTGCTATATTTGACTAACACCTCCAAAATTCTTTCTCCCCTAGTACATACAATTTTCCTTCACACATCAACAAATATTATTGAAAATCATTATTTATTCATGTGCTTAAACAGGTACTTACCAACAAACATGCATCGATGGAATTGAGGAGGCAAAGGAATCATTAAAATCAAGCATCACAAACAATCTAAAAGATTCTACACAATTCACAAGCAACAGTCTTGCCATCATCACATGGCTTAACAAAGCTGCAACTTCAGTGAACTTTAGACGCTTATTGAGTTCATCTAACCAAAACCAAGAACCAAAATGGCTTCATCCAAAAGAGAGAAAACTACTTAAAAAAAGTGATAATATAAAACCTGACATAGTTGTGGCACAAGATGGAAGTGGAAAATACAACACAATTTCTGATGCATTGGAACATGTCCCTAAAAAGAGTGACAACAGGACTGTGATCTATGTGAAGAAGGGAACTTATTTTGAAAATGTCAGAGTTGAGAAGACCAAATGGAATGTCATGATCATTGGTGATGGTATGAATGCTACAATTGTGTCTGGTAGCCTTAACTTTGTGGATGGTACACCAACATTTTCATCAGCAACATTTGGTAAGTTAAAGTTACATTTAAGTTAAAATTAATTAATGAAAAATTATACGGTACATTCATCAATTCCACATGATCCATATATTTGGTTTTAAAATTAATATTAAAATGAATTTTCTATTTGCTATCATTTAAAAAATTATAATAATTAAATAATTATTTATCAAAAGTATCAGCAAAATAAAATTTAATTTTTTTTTAAAATTTTCATTACTCATAATAGTAGATATTGAATATTTTTTACAATAAAATGTAATAAATTAATATAATATTTATAAATAATAAATTAATGTTTTTTTATGAAATGATCTTACTTAAAATATAAAAGTCAAAGTATAGCTATTTGATTTATAAAAATGATTGCTAATTTATTGATTTAGAGAACAAATGTATCAAAACACTTAAATTTATGAATGTGCCAGAGAATTCTCTTAATTAATTTATATAGCATTTTTTTCTAATAAATAATCTGATCTTATGTGAGTTTTTATCTCTAAAAATTAGTTTTATCCAATTATACCATTTTAGTTGATAAGGTGTCTAGCTATAAAAATAATTCTTTTATAAAACAGTTTCTTAGCACTATCTCAAAACAACCAATAATTAAATTTGACGTCACGTTATTTATATCTATTTGAATTGCTTCCTGTCACAATCTCACACATTCATGCACTGACGATATCTATTAATATCTATAGTCATTTAATTGAGATAAAATGGTCTAAATTTTAATAAAAATATTTATTTTAAAACAAAATTTAAATACCAAACTTGATATTAGAAATATTGAATCTCGATCCAACTTTCATCAATGTGTTAGACTGAATGAGATTAGTAATCCATATCCAACTTATATGACACATTTTGAATTCTTAAAAAGTGTGTAGACTAGAGTACCTTAAACCTTGTGAATACTGAGTAAAGAGATGCTCCAAGTACACTTCTAATAGTTATATCCAATAAAATGTCCAAACTATACATTAAGGCAATAAAAAAAAAAAAGATCAAAGTTTGTATTAAAGTTATTTTAATATTATCTCTACTTTTCAATAATTTTTCTTTTAAATTGTACTCATACAACAATGTTGAACTAGTGAAGCCATCAAGCTTAAGAGTGACAACTTTGTTAAAAAACATAGGCTTGTTATCTATTATCTTATTCTCCAACAAAGAATTACTCTTGCATAATATTTTAACATGATATGTAAAACTAGCTAACTATATATATATTTTCTCTTTTGTTTGATGCAATATTCAGCTGTTTTTGGGAAGAATTTCATTGCTAGAGATATAGGCTTTATAAACACAGCAGGTCCAGATAAGCACCAAGCAGTTGCACTAATGACAAGTGCAGATCAAGCAGTATTCTACAGATGTTCAATGGATGCATATCAAGACACACTCTACGCTCATTCGAATCGTCAATTTTATAGAGAATGTAACATATACGGAACAGTCGATTTCATTTTCGGAAATTCGGCTGTAGTTTTACAAAACTGCAACATTTTACCAAGAGTACCAATGCAAGGACAACAGAACACAATAACAGCACAAGGCAAATCTGATCCAAACATGAACACAGGAATTTCGATACAAAATTGCAATGTTTCACCCTTTGGAAACTTGAGTTCAGTACAAACTTACCTAGGAAGACCTTGGAAGAATTACTCAACAACTGTTTTTATGAAATCTAACTTGGATGGTTTTGTTAGTCCAAATGGGTGGTTACCTTGGGTAGGAAACTCTGCACCTGATACAATATTTTATGCTGAATTTGAGAATGTTGGTAATGGTGCTTCAACAAAGAATAGGGTTAAGTGGAAAGGTCTGAAAAACATTACAAGTAAACAAGCTAATAAGTTTACAGTTAAGGCTTTTCTTTCTGGTGATAAATGGATTCCTTCTTCTGCTGCACCTTTTAAATCTTCTTTGTAAGAATTTTAATACATATATACAAACTTTGTCCTATTGGAATTTTTGTACCTGTTTTAATACTATATGCTATGTAATTTTCACCAATTATTTTAAATTGTGGAACTCTGTCCTATTGGAATATGGAACTCTGTCCATGATAAATTTATTTTCAGAAATAAAATTTTAATTTCATCCAAAACATATTGATGACACAACCATCCATCACCCCCTTTCAACAATCTTAAAAATGAAACACTTAGATTACATCTATCAAATAATGAATCAAATTTATTACATCAAGAAAAATTCAATAATCTAATGTAAACCTGCAGTATAAGGTATATCAGTATCAGGAAGCCAAGTATCCCCCAAAGTAAAATTAAGGACAGTGAAATTCCAAGCTTGAACAGCAGTCAACAAATTATAACCATGCCATTGTACCCTATTATTAGTTATAGCACCAGGTCCAAAATTATCAAATTCACCATAAAAAAGTGTATCTAACCCAACTGTTCCATTCCATTCTAACCATCCAGCAGGATAAATTAAATCACCAATATAAGATTGCATATAAACAGTCCTTGAATAAACTTTCCATGGCCTTCCTAAATAATTCTTAGTAAAATTCAAATCTTGAGCCAAATCAAATGCAGCATCAATCCTACAATTCTGTATTGAGATTCCTGTGTTCTGATTTGGATCAGTTCTACCTTGCGCTGTTACCGCGTTTTTTTGATTAGGCATTGGTTTTCTTGCGAAAATGTTGCATGTTTGAAGGACTACTGCGGCGTTACCGAAGATGAAATCGACTGTGCCGTAGATGTCACATTCTCTGTAGAATTGTCTTAGTGAGTGAACATAAAGTGTGTCTTGGTATCCTTCGAAACTGCATCGGTAGAATATGGAGAGGTCTGCGTTGTTTCGAACTGCTACTGCTTGGTGCTTTTCTGGACCTGCTGTGTTTCTGAATGTTATATCTACTCCTATAAATCTTTCTCCAGATACAGCTGCATTAAGAAAACAAAATAACTTAGGTAGGAGTAATAAAACAAAGACAACCAACAATGTTAACTTCATGGTATAGTTCTTCTGTTAATGTATTACCTTATTTTATACAGTTTGTTAATCAATTGAGTGATCTTTTAATTTTTTTTATTTTTTTTTGTATTAAGTTAGTCTTTGTAAAAATTATGGTGTTGAACTATTTTTAGTTATAGTTTCATTTCAATCATTTATAGTTAGAGATTTTTAAAATGGTATAATGAATTTTGTTATTAATCATATAAAGAACAATATAAATTTTTTAATGTGATCTCATACATAGATTGAGATAATTTTGCATTTAATTTCAAGAATCCTAAAATCTATCTCATTTGAATTCTCTCTTGTTTAATTATTTTTCTAAAATTTAATTGATGGTTTATGCTCTTGTGATTATTGAAATCAAAATCCTTTAAGAATTCCATGAGTTTATTAAAAAAATTAAAAAAAATTTGAATTTAAATTTTACTGTTTTGAAATTACGACGCTAGGATAAATATTTATTAAAAATAAAAAACGAACTTGACACTAAAAAAAATAAAACATTAATCTGTTATTTTTGTGTAACTTGTCTAAAATAAATTATATATAAATATATAATATATGATTAGTAATTAATGGGACATGTACATGCAATTTTTTTAAAGGAAAGTGGATCAACAAAAAAACCAGCTGTGCTATAAAAAAAATGGATTATAAATGGTTTTCATGTATCGCAATTTGTTATAAGATATAATTCTATCTTTGCAGATGAACAAAATTAATTAAGATTTGACTTAATTCAAAGTCAAATTGGTATTAAAGTTTGGTGTTATAATTTGTAAATATGTATATCAAAATCTCATACAAATACAACCTTCATATAAAGAAAATGTGGCAGCTAAATATTTATTACAATTTTTTCAAAAAATTAAATTTATATGCCTTTCATTTTTTCTTTCTGTAATGATTATGCAATAATTTTTTTATGTAAGTTTATAATAATTTCTCCTCCAAAATTTTATACACGTTAACCATATGAAATAGTATTTTGTTCTTTAGAACAAAGTACTAAATTGAATTTTGAAACCAAAAATAACAGAGAGAAATATTTACTTACCAAAAGTTGAAGAATTAAAAGTTGTCCAACCATCTATCACACTATGATTTCCTGTGATGCAAGTCTTGTTAATACCATCACCAATAAGCAAGATATTTTTCTTATTTTTTGGAATGGTAACATATTCTTCATATAGTCCTTCTTTTACATATATAAGAAAATATCCATCTTCTGACTTTAAATTTTTAGGTGCAGCGTCAATAGCTTCACCTATAGATGTGAAGTTCTCTGTTCCATCAAGGCTCACAATAACATATTCTTTCAGTAGAATTCCTTTGTTTTCACTTTCTTTAAGAATCCTTTCGTTTCTAGAACAATTGGATGAGTTATTGCAACTGTATTTTGTGCGAAGAAGCTGCAGCAGAATAATGTCACGATTTTGATTAGTCCTTCAATTAACAAATTTTGCATTTATAATACATATATAATTTTAGAATTTAATTTATACATACCATAAATGAAATTTAAAGAATTTTTATACAATCAATTAATCACAACTATTAAATAATTAATAATATTTGACTTTTTTTTCATAATTATTTATAAAATTATTTACATGATTGATTATAATTTGTGGATTGTATAAAACTTTTAAATTTTTTGTATAAAATTTTTTATACCGTCAATGTATAAAAAATAAACTTTATAGTTTTGATGACTTTTCCGTCATTACTACCAAGAAATATCATGCCTAAATGTTTTGGATTAAAATTATTGAATGCATGTACCCCAAAAATATTTGAATGAATCTAACAATCATAGTGTTTTCAAGAGTGGCTTATATCTACTTATACTCTAGATCATTAAGGGTCAGTTTGTTACCAGTTATAAAAAAAGCGATATTTATTAAATTTAATAATTTAGAGAGTTTTTTTAAAAAATAAAATTATTTTTTGTTTCTATATCATAATTAAGATGATTTTTTAAAAAGAAATAAAATTGCTTATCAACAATAATTTTCTAGAAAAGCTAATCAAAACAAATTCTTATGAAGTTCATTAAATGAAACTCATATTTTAGAGTCTGGAACTCATAGAGCATGTTAAATAGGTGGTCTGTGGATTCGACCCTCTAAAAATAGGTAGGAATTTAATGCATAAAGTATTTATTTGTTTCTAATTATAAGTTTGTTTTAAAAAATTGTCAAAATATAAGTTTCATTTTAAATTACTAGATATATTTATATTTTTAAAAACAATATATCTACTGTTACTTTGTTGTAAAAAAAATATTACTTTGTTTTAGTGATGAAAAGTCAAATTAAAAACGTCTATGTATACACAAAACTGTATTTTATTAATATGAATATACAATTAAATTCATTACCTAATTTTTTTTAATATATATAAAGGGCAAAGTTGTAATTGTGTTTGGAACATACTATAATAGCATGTGGTATGCATATGAAAAGTTGCTAGCCGGGGAGGGGCGTTACTTGCGAGTTGCACGTGCAGGGTGTTTCCATTACGACAAAACAACGATTAACGAACATGAATCCACGTGACTGATCATCAGGTAGCTAGATACTACTCAGATTTTAATGAAAACCTAGGTTGACCAGAAACGTTTGACAAAAAAAAAAAATAGTTGACCGAAACTAAATCAATCCTTGGATATCACCCAATTAATAATTAGAATTGCCAATATTGTTACGTTATTAACCAAAACAGTAACGAAGCCTTTATAATACAATAGTGCATAGTAAAAATTATTAATTGTATATATTAAGAATAGTGCTTAACTACATTTATTTTTTTTATGCAATAAAAATATGAATTATATAAAGACAAAATACATCTTATAATTCTTTAAGTTACATAAAAATTTTAAAGTTAGATATTTTTAAAACTTTACTATGAGTTTTGTTATCGATCATATAAAAAATTAAATAATAATTCATGTAATTTCATTATTTGGATTAAGAGAATTTCACGTTTAATTTCAAAAATCTTAATATGTATCTCACTTGAATTCTCTTCAGGTTGATTTTTTTTTAAATTGATTGAGAGTTTATATTCTTATAATTATT
>JBBPBP010000004.1:46139008-46165313 GCA_037974735.1 Cicer chorassanicum | reverse complement strand
CACCTCTTAAGAATTACATTACATGAGTTTATTGAAAAAATTGGAAAAATTTTAAGTTTCAATTTTATTGGTTTAAGATAATCAGTGTAAACATTTACAAACATAAAGATAAACTTGACATCCAAAGAAAGATAAATGACTAATTTGTTAAAAAAAAATTAAAAACTGATTTATTATTTTCGTTTAACTTAAAAAATTGTGTGATGTTTTCCCATACATAGATAATCTCTACATTTTATTTTGTATAAGAACTTGTGCATTGAAGCATATTTTAATAATAATAGTATTAAATACGATGAATTTGATTAAATTTTATTTATATTTTAGTCTATCAAGATACCTTTTTACTTATATTTGAGTACAAAGGAAATATCAATGAATATAGATACACAATATTAGATTAAGTTGTTAGATTACAATTTTATGAAGCGCTTGATTTAACTTCACCTTTTAACTTACATGTGTGGGTGAGAATAATTTAGGTAAATTTGGTTCACATTGGAAATAGGAAAATATTTGGTGGCACTCAAACACCTCCTCGATGTTTTGAGAGAGATAATAATAGAGAGACTAATCTGATATATTGATAATGTGATAAAAAGATAGAGATAGAGGAAATATAAAGTGTTAAATGGGCGGTTTATGAAGGAAAATTTGGAGTGTCTAAATATTAGAATTATTAAAAATATCAAGTTTCTATCTGATCTATTATATGTCATAGACTCATTTTCAAGATTTGACTAGATCATTTTGAAAGCTTGACAATACGTATGTTTCACTACTTTTTTTTACAAAAGTATGCACTACTTAAGTTGTAAGTGGTGTGAATTTTGGTAAATAGACAAATAAATTAATAGATCAATGAAATTAGATTTTTTTTAGATATTTAATATGGTATTTCGGAGAATTATCTATATATGATATAATATTTAAATTTTTATTAAATTTTAATAAAAATTACACATGTTTCACATTTTTTAATATTATAAAAATTAAGTTTTTACTAAAAATGATAAAGGTCCACGGTTGGACCTTTTTGAGAAAAGATCCATATTAGACAAATCTATATTAATTACCATAGTTTTTGTTAATTACTTTTGTATGAGTTTTACATGAACATTTTAATCATTAATACTAACTATCGTTTAAATGTTCATTAAACTTTACGGAGAATCTATTTTATTTATTTGTAAGAGCTTATTTAACAACCTAAATAAATTACAAATACAACATGACAACATGTTATTATATTTGTGTGTGTCTGTGTATGTGCTTGAGTGTGTATTGTGTATCTATATGGTTTATCTAAGGTTAATAATATCCAACAAAATAAGAACCTATTGAAATATTAAATTTAATAAGTTTTTCAATAAATAATAAAATAAAGAAGTCATAGACAAAGAAAATAGTTACCTTAATAAGTTTTTCAAGTGGTTGTCTGACCTTGTAAGCCTTAGTAGGAAGACCATGTTTACGAGTCTTATGCTTCTTAATATTTTTGTTCAAGGCCTGCATGGCCAAACCAAGTGAAATACTATATAGTTTCGTGACATTACTCAAAGGCACAGCAAGTACATTAGCAATGTTGCTTTTAGTCACTACCAATCCATCATAACAAGTATAATGATTAGTAGCCACAGCACTAAGATAAGTTTCAACTTTTTCAACAAACTCATTTGTGTTATTGAAAGATGATGAATCAGCTGACTTAAGCTCATCTCGGACTAACTCCAAATAATCTACATTAAGTTGGTTTAACTCACTACAATCGTCTAGCGCCGCGATCTCGGCGTGGTTTAGAGAAGATGATTGGTGATGATTTTTGAGGAAGTCTTTGAATACTTTGGATAGTTTTTTGGCTTGTTTGAGGCTTTGTTTTATTGAGAATTTGCCTAAGTTGTAGGGATCGGAGGGAGATGAACGGATTGAGGAGAGAATAGAACGACACAGTTTTGGATATAATGTTAATTTGCATGCTTTGGATGAAGAAGTAGAAGTAGGAGGAGGAGGAGGAGGTGGTGAAGGTGTGTGTGATTGAGCTAAGAGAAATAAGGGTAAAAGGAGGAATAGGGAGAGAAAGGGAATGAGGGATATTGATGGGGTTGACATTGTAAGGAGAATGAATTAAAATGAGGGTTAAGATTATGGTTTTGAAAATATGATGGGTGATGTTGGAATGAGAGGGATTATTTATAGGCACAAACAAAGATTATTTGTTTTTTTTTTTTTTGAGGCAAAAAAATAAATGAAGCTAAGAGAAAGCGTAAATGAGTGAATGGATTTATTATTATTAAGGAAAAAAATAATAGAGCACGTAGTGAGCGGGGCTGTCAGTTTTTGCATGCAGGAAATGGCGATAATTAATGCATTGGAGACGCTGCGATAACGTGACTTACAATTAATCATTAGTAAAAAAAAATTAATTAAGGGATTGCTGAATGCCTATACACACACGTACGGTAAAATTCAACTCAACACATCTATTCGGTCAAATTAGTAATCGATTCCTTGATTTATATGATTTTATTTACATCCTTTAATTATTAATTTTTTTTGTTCTTTTTAAACTTTTAATTATACTTTAAATTTGTTAGTGTTGATCTTTTTCTATTAGTTTTTGACAAAAAAAAAATGTTATTCAAGGTTATTTTAATCTTACCTCTCTCTGTATCTGAATTACTGATATTGTTGTTTATTTGTTGAATCATAATTTTGTTAATGAAATGTGTTCTTATTGTTAATAATCTATGTTGATTTAAGATTAACATAACTTGTGTTGTTGTTATGGAACAAATCAAGAAGCAAGACATAGGTTGCACTATAGAGAGAGCTAGGTAATTAAAATCAATTAGTAAGGTTAAAAATTGGTGTTGATTTTGATCTTGATTACTAATTAGAGATGTTGTTGTTTGAATGATTAACTTTCGGAATTGCAAGACATTTTCGGATATGAAAAATTATAAATGAAGAATGATTAAGAAGAAGAAAAAGAGCAATCTTAAATTGGAGAAGAAGAACAAAAAAATAAGGAAAAACTATATTTCACTTTAGGTCCCTTAACTTAATTTTTTGTCTCATTTAACTTTTTCGACAAAAACTAACGTAATTGACTTACTTGACTAATATAAGTATAATTAAAGAACCAAAACGGAACGAAAAATAATTAGAGGACCAAAGTGAAACCATAATATAAATTAAGGGACTAAATTAGTAATTTAACTTAAATTTTAGTTCAATTTTGGAAAATTATAGATAAGTTAATCATGATTAATTAAAATTAATTATGTTTACTATTTTAAAAAAAATTAAGTTTCACATAATAAGTTAAGAACACGTAATTGATTTTAATTGATTGTGAATACTTACTCATAATATTATTATATTTAATTTTTAGACAATAATTTATTCATAATTTTTCAAAGACAATACGAGTCTCAACTTAAAAAAAATAAGGTTTAATTGCAGTTTTAGTCCCCCTATTTATACTGATTCATGAAATTGGTCCCCCTATTTTAAAAGTCGACAATTTTGGTCCCTCCCTCTTATTTTTTTAACTAAAATATGAAGACGTGAGATGTTTTGAATAACATGACATATGATACGATGATGTAGAGTGGCTAACACCCATGAAATTGAAATAAAACGTCGTAAAAACTAAACTTTCAACTTTGAATTTTTTTTCGTATTTTTAATTTAATTAATGACATTATGAATAATTAATGGATCTAGATAGTTTTATATCATATAATTGTATGTCACGTTATTTAAAATATATCAAATCGTAAATTTTTAGTTTAAAAATTTGAGGGAAGGACCAAAACTATCAACTTTTAAAATAGGGGGACCAATTTCGTGTATCAGTATAAATAGGGGGACTAAAACTACAATTAAAGCAAAAAACAAAAAGCTTATGTATAAATTGCAAGAATAATTAATGGAGATAAGGCTAATTGGTGTAGTTGGACAAGGGAGGTAAGAAGTTTATTGTTTTTCAAACTATTTACGACATAATTTTAAGGAAAATATTTGATAGACACTCATATACTTATATATCATACATCTTGAGAGATAATGATGTGATATGCTAGTGATATGATTGAGAAGAGTGAGATAGAGACAAAATGAGATTTTGAACTATTGTTTAGAAATATAGAGTGTACACGTATCATTACTCTTATTTTAACCGTTTTGGATACAACCCAAAGGATTAAAGCACTAAGAAGCAACACTTATTTTGCGGCCAACTTAAAAAAGATTGTGCCCGAAAAAAACCCTCACAAATTACGGTTGACCGCAAAAACCCTGACAAATCAAAAATATTTTTTTGGCTAATTGTAATATTTGTGGCGGCCAAAAAAGGTCACAAAATTATGAGAGGGAAAAATAATTTGAATTTCTGGCGGCCAATACCCTCACAATGGACTTGATTGATTGAAAATATCAGCAGAATTTTGTAGCGGCCTATACCCTCACAAAATCACTACGTTTGAGCATCGTGAGGGCTTAGGCCACCACAAAATTATACAGATGCAGTTTTCTGAGGGTCAAGGCCACCACAAAGGCAGTCTTTTGTAACTGCATAGGCCGCCACAAAGGAATTGTACCATTGGGGTTTTCTGGCTATTTTTGGTCGCCACAAAGACCCATTTTTCTCCCTATATATATATCATTCTTCCTCTCATTTTTCATTTCTAGCTTCTCTCTAAATTTTCTCTCTACCTTCTCTTTAAATTTTCTCTCCACTTTCTCTCTACAAATATTTTTTCTCCAACTTTTCTCTCTACCTTCTCTCTTGAATTTCAGTAACTTTTTATTTTATGTTTTTTTTAATGATATTTTTTATTTGAAGTTATTTATTTAATGAATATTACTTAATTTTTATTTTGACAGTGAAGCTGATGATCAAAGGAATTATTATGACGATTCATATATTCGAATAATATTTGCTATTTTAATTTTTGGTTTGTATGAATATATTATACATTATTATTTAATTATGGTGTGTTTAGTTTTTTGTTTGTATGACATAATTAATTAATTTTGGAATGTTTTATTTTGTTTGGTAGTAATAAGTTAATTCATATTTAAATTATATTTTTATTTTTATATATAATATTTAATTTAAATTTAAATTTAAATTTTCAATTTTTAAATTATATTAATATTATTTTTTTATATATAATATCATTTTTTAATATTAATTTAGAATTTTATAAAATAATTTTTTTTAATAAAGTCACCAATTTGTGGCGAGCAAAACGGCCACAAATAGGACAGTTTGTGGCGGCCTAAGCCCTCACAAATGGTAACCAAAAAACCAACTTTTGTGGCTGTTTTAGCCGCCACAAAACTTTGTGGCTGAGTTATTTATGGTTGCCTTAGGCCGCCACAAATGTAGCTGTTGTGGCTATTTTCCTCCATTTGTGAGGGATTTTGGCCGCCACAAAATCAGGGCTTTCTTGTAGTGGTAGCTAACCAAATTAAGAAAACTCAAGTTTTTGTGACATTTTCCTGTAATCAAATCTCTAAAACAACATAAAGAATCAACTCCAACAAATCCTTGTAACTCCTCAATACCCAACTAAAGATGTACCTTACTCCAAATCAATTTAGCAAAATACCATACATAAAAAAAAAAGATTTATCGTCTAAATCTCTTAGAAGAAATAAACACAACAAGCATTTGAAGATCCATGTAAAACACATCTCTTCTCAAGCACTACCCTTGTACGTAAACGCCCAAACAAAAGCCTCCTCCACCAACATATTTGTCGAATCATTAATCGCTTTGAAACAAGATTTCACCGTAAATTCTTGCACCCTATAAAGTGTCCAAAACCTCTAATCCCTTTCATGTACATTCAATGCAATTCCAACAAGAAAATATTTTAAATTTGCAATATGCACATATGTAGCAACAAAATGTCCCAAATTTGATACATCGAAATGCCAATTTCCTTAACACTATCCTCATGATTAGTTGATAATTGATACAAAATAGGATATAAATCTCTTAATAGACAGTTGTCAATTCTCTTGGTAGATTAGTTATATTTAACCATAGTTAATATTAGTTCATTAGTAAATTGACAGTTATATTTCTGTTACAACTAACTATAGTTGAAACTTCTTGTGTATAAACTTTTCCTTTTTCATGAATGAAAGTTATGCTCATTTTGAATCACTCTGAAATATATTCAATCATTTTATGTTATCAAAGCAAAGAAACGTGTTATGCACACCCAATCGCTTTCCCTTCTTTCTTCCCTTTCTTAAACCCTATATCTTTGAGCTTCGCCAATGGTGGACGAATTTGTAACATCACAACAACAATTTGAGGTTGAAACTCCTCAATCCACAAAAGATCCAACTTTCATTGCTACGAGCTTTTACTACCTTCCACTACTAGAAAACAAGCTTTTAGCGTCCAAATTTAGCGTCGGCTTATCGGACACTTTATTGACATAAGACTAACGTTTCTCTGTTTTTTTTTTCTTTCTATTTTACAAGTAGCTTTTGCAACGTATGTTTTATGATTGTAAAATTAGATACACACTTCTATTTCTATATTATTTCAATAAACAATTAAAACCCTTTTTTTTACCCCTAACCTCCATCTCTCTCTATTTTTCTCTTCACTCTCGTTCTCCCTAACTCTTTC
Source organism: Cicer chorassanicum (assembly GCA_037974735.1). Classification (NCBI taxonomy): domain Eukaryota; kingdom Viridiplantae; phylum Streptophyta; class Magnoliopsida; order Fabales; family Fabaceae; genus Cicer; species Cicer chorassanicum. Next base: position 46,158,652 of record JBBPBP010000004.1, on the reverse strand, counting down.
TAGCAGCAACCTTGCAAGCACTGCCATCGGCCCTCCTCTTTCCTTCTTTGTGTCGCCCTTTTACTTTCCATCGCTCTAGATATCTTCTCGTTCACTCTTGATTCTGACCACCTATCGCGACGAATCTACCACCACCATTCACGAACCCACCATCACCATTCTTCTATATTCATCTCTATGTCATTTATCGTTGTTTCTCATTTTCCAATACCAATCAAAACTCATTTATCTTTTTCAACTGAATCGTTGGTATGTTATCAATTGTTATCTTCTTTAGGATTTTTTTGAAATGAAATTTAGAGATTTGTTCTCTTCTATCAATCGAAATTTCAATCTGTTCTCTTTTAATGCCATTTTCATCCTACCAGATTCTCTCTATCTACGATTTCTCTCATTTGATTTTATTGGTGTATATACTCTTAACTAGATCTCCATTTCAATAGGAAAAGTGGCGTTTGGGTTGATAGTATTGGGGAATCTACCCATGTAAGATTTTCATCTTTGTTCTTTCTTTAGTTCTTGTTATAATTGTTGATACTGATAATTAGTTGTTGTCATTTTTCTCTATTGTTATTATTCTCATATTGTTTCTTGTTGGTGCAAAGTGTGTGCTTAGTTTGGCATTAGCGTTGATAGCGTTTCAGCAAGTGTACTGAATCGTTGCAAGTAATAATAAAACGGTAGTACTGAGTGTCGAACTCAAGGATTGCGTTTTACTATTGAATTATATTTGATTACTAAATTGAACAAAATGTTTCCGAATTGATTGAAATAATATTTAAAATTAAAAACAGTAATAAAATTGATCCTTTATAATGAGAAAGATATCAGGGATGAATTTCACTTCGAATCCAACCTTGGTGTCTAATTTGATCTTAGTTACTGAATTTCTTTATTGAATTATTACCGAATTCTCTTTATTATTCTTGCCCTAATGTCTTAGTGACAGAACCTTTAATTCCAAAGTAACCCCTAATTCCTTAGTGGATTTAAGATTAGAATTAAGTCTTACCGTACAGGAATTCTCTTGTTAAACTATTGCCTTTGCAACTAATTTAATTGGTTTCATGACCTGCATCTATCCCTAGACTACAAAGTCATGAATTTCTCATCTCAAGCATTCGTAAAGTCCAATAGTCAAAAAAAAGCTCCATAGAAAGTGAAAAAATGAATTTTTATACATTCAACCGCGTGCCAGGCGCCCCAGGCGCGGAATTTGCGCTTCAAGCGCAAGTGGGCAGATTCAAAAAGGCCAAAATGCGCCCCAGGAGCAGGTTTTTGCGCTTCTGGCGCACAACATCTATTGTCTGACTTAATTTGCATTTTCCCCTCTTTCAAGTCTGACTCCAATTGGACATCTACAACTCCATATATGGCTGAAATACCTCAGATAGGTCATGTTGATTTCTCACCAAAATTCAACACTGCACTAAAATAAAGTAACAACAGAAAACAAAGAAAAATCTCTACTCAATCAAGGAAATAAGAACATAAACCTTTCATTAAATCAAAGAACTAAAATCAACAAAGTATATCAAATAACTCCTTAAATTAACTAATGAATAAAAGATAAATAAGACTAAAAACAATGAAAAGTATGCATATGATGAAAAGTCATCACAACCTCAAACTTAATCTATTGCTTGTCCCCAAGCAACAATTAATTTTAGATTTGATACAGTTAAATGCAAACTTATACTCAATTTCTCAAATCAAATCAAACTCAATTGTCAAAGTCCCATCTACTACAAAATATTCATCATGCTCCATGGTTGCTCACAAAAAAATAAAACACAATTTGTACACTTTAGCATTCATTCATCAAGTTCAACTCTCTCTTCACACAATCTCACCAAAATTTCTCTCAAGTGTTTAGAAAGGGTTTTGAATTTATCACTCCAATCCTAGAACATGCATCACGCTACCATAGGCTTGAAAAAATTTTAGTTAGCAAACACAATGCAACAAACACATACACTTTTGGAGGACTTTCAGGTTGTAAGAGGGCTTAGGTAAGGGTAGGACATTTTGGGATAGTAGGCTTTACTACTTGGAGTTAGGTACACATTTTCAAATTATTCTACCACTTTTTTTTTCTATCACATTTTCATTGTGGAGATTCTCAAATATTGATAAAAGAACCAAGATGTTATTTATCAAAGTACACAAACTGGATTTTTTTCTTTCTTTTTGTTTTGATTTTTTTTTTGTGAGAATCACCACCTCAAACTTAAAAGGTTGCTATCCCATGAGCAACCCCAAACTTAGAACTTTACCGAGACGAGAATTATTTTTTTTTCTACTTAACTCCAAGTAAGGTGATTTAATTAAAGTCATGTCTTTTGCTTGTAATGTGGCTAGTGACCGAAATAAAAGGGCAAAGCTCAAATGGGCTAGCAAAGGATAAAATTTGCATAGGGTAGTTAGAAAGGCTCAAACGACCAAACAAAATTGCCTCAGTGTATGCATAAATCACAAGTGATGCAAGTCAAAATTAGTGCAAGTTCTGAAGGGATAACACATGTCTAGATAATCACACAACAAAGAATTAAAGTGTTTAGGTCCAAAAGCTCGCAACTAGGATAATAAGAGAGAGTATGAACTGTCAAAATAATGCCAAACATGTCATTGAAACATTTAATTTTTCTTTTTTGAATAATTGATGGCAAGTTAGACTTCTACAACCACAAAGTAATCAACAATGTATGCATTAGTGAAACTCGTCGAATTGAGCAATGACATGAGCCAAGAAATAGAATTTAACTTTCAAAATCCCAAACAAAAAGCTTAAGACCAACTTCAAGTTGTTAAAAATTCTTCATCATAGTGCACATTAACACACAATCAAAAAGAAACAAATTCAATTAATGAAAATAAGATTGCAAAAATAAAAGTTACCTCTACCTATAGGTTGCCTCCCACGAAGCGCTTCTTTATGGTCATTAGCTTGACGCCTCAACCATTGTCAAGGTGGCATATATGATAGAAAGAACACATCATCCTTCTTCTTCTTTTTGTTTGGTAGAAATTCCATGAACTTGAGAAATAAATGATGTTGCTTCGATATCCTTTTCAATTGGACATTTATGAACAAGGCATAGATTGAATCTTGAAATTCATCAATCTCCTCTTTTTTCTTTTCCTCTTGCCTTCCTTCTTCTACCGCAACAATGAAATCATCTTCAATCTTCAACTTCTCCTCCATCTTCTCAAACTTAACCACTTGCTCAAATAACCTCTCACATTGACTTTCAAATCTTTCAATTGAAACCATGTTATTCTTCATGAATTCAACCAAAACATCCATAATTTGAAAGTCTTTGTCATATGATTCTTTGGATATAATTTTAGGAGGTAGAATTTGTTCCCAATTGATCTTTTTAATATAACACTCGCGTTTTCTGCGTCTTCGACCAAAAAATCTTCATATTCTATTAATTCGACAAAGTCATCAAAACAAGTTCCATTCCTATGTCCTTCTCCGCAAAAGTCACACCTAAGAGGCCGCATCTGAGGGATCTGAGGGTGATGTTTTAAAAATGTATCTCTTAATATTTGTCCCTCAATCATGCGGCATATACCAGATATAAGACAAGTATCACACTCTTCATATAATTGTAGTAGAATATCATCATTATAATCTTCCATGCTCTACAGCGAACAGTTATCTCAAACAAAGAAGAGACAAACCAATAGCACATGACATTAGCAAGCTCAACAAATAAAAATAGAAATTAAAAGAAAAACAGTTTTTTTCAAAATTAAAAATAAAATAAAATAAAAAAATTTATTATAGAGCAAAAAATTTCAATTAAGTAAATAAATTAAATTCAATAGTGATATGGCAATCTCCGGCAACGGCGCCAAAAACTTGATAGCGTTTCAGCAAGTGTACTGAATCGTTGCAAGTAATAATAAAACGGTAGTACTGAGTGTCGAACTCAAGGATTGCGTTTTACTATTGAATTATATTTGATTACTAAATTGAACAAAAAGTTTCCGAATTGATTGAAATAATATTTAAAATTAACAATAGTAATAAAATTGATCCTTTATAATGAGAAAGATGTCAGGGATGAGTTTCACTTCGAATCCAACTTTGGTGTGTAATTTGATCTTAGTTACTGAATTTCTTTATTGAATTATTACCGAATTTTCTTTATTATTCTTTCCCTAATGTCTTTATTGAATTATTGCCGAATTTTAATTCCAAAGTAACCCATAATTCCTTAGTGGGTTTAAGATTAGAATTAAGTCTTACCATACAGAAAAGTCTACTTCCGTTTCAAAATACGAATCGTAGAACATTTTAATGTTGATCAATCAATAAAAAACATGAAGCACATAGATGAGAAAAATAATTCAATAAACTCATTCATATAACTTGAATTCAAATCAGAAAAATAAGGGTTTCATCTTGTTACACTCATCCCTAACAAATAGGGTTTAGTTACTCATGACAGAGATACAAAAGATAGGGATTATAGAAGAATTACAAGAATGATTCTTGATAAAACTGCTCCAATGATGTTAGAAATGACCGTCTTTGAGTTTCTCTGCTAGGACACAAGTCTCCAAGCTTCCCAATAGTCAAAAAAAGCTCCATAGAAAGTGAAAAAAATGCATTTTTTATACATTCAGCCGCGTGGCAGGCGCCCCAGACACGGAATTTGCGCTTCAAGCGCAAGTGGACAGAGTCAGAAAGGTCGAAATGAGCCCCATGCGCAGGTTTTTGCGCTTCAGACGCACAACATTTGTTGTCTGACTTAATTTACATTTTCTCCTCTTTCGAGTCTGAATTTGGCTCCGGTGTCTTCATGAACGTTGTAGCTATGGATCTTAGCTTTCATTTGCACTTGGTTTGACTCCAACTGGACATCTAAAACTCCAGATATGGCTGAAATACGTCATATAGGTCATGTTGATTTCTCACCAAAATTCAGCACTGCACTAAAACAAAGTAATAACGCAAAACTACGAAAAATCTCTACTTAATCAAGGAAATAAGAACATAAACATTTCATTAAATCAAATAACTAAAATCAATAAAGTATATCAAATAACTCCTTAAATTAACTAATGAATAAAAGATAAATAAGACTAAAAACAATGAAAAATATGCATATGATGAAGAGTCATCAAGCATCGACCTGGTTAATACTATTTGTATGGTTGACTTTTTTAATTTAGCGTCGTCTATCAGACGCTATATTAGTTTTAAGTGACTTCAGTGGATTGATTCTAGTGTCGGATGTTCTCGTTTTGATTTACAGTGTCGAATTTGAGACGGTTTAGGCGACGCTACTTTATCGTAGGATGCCTTTTGATCGATGCTAGTATATAGCTTCCAACCATTTAGCCTAAGCCTTGACACCAACTCTCGTTTTGACTTTTTGTCCTTTAGTGTGAACTTTTGGCCGACGCTAAAAACAATTTTTCTAGTAGTGTTCATCATGCGGAGAACCCAATCGTTGTTCTCGTTTCTTCTCTAATGAATGGAAACTATTACGGCACTTGGAGAAAGAAAATGCGAAAAACTTTTTTCACGAAAAATAAAATCAAGTTAATCAAAGGTAAGATTTTTGCTCATTCCGAAGATGATTCTCTTCCCTATCGTTAGAAATCACACAACATTGAATATGTTGATAATGCTTTCGACTTATGGAATGAATTGATGAGTCATTTTTCTAAGGGCGATGACTTCTTCATGTCTGATTTGCTTCAAGGGATTTACTCTATGAAATAAGGTGAGAAGAGCGTTAATTCTTTCTACATGGATTTGAAGCTACTTTGGGAAGACTTTGAGGTTCGTCGTTTTATGCCTAGTTGCATTTGTTGAGAAATTGATTCCATTAGACCACAACGTGAAATTGAATATCTAATTTGTTTCCTCAAATGATTAGGGGATCAATTTAACACTATTAGAACCCAAATTTTGATGATGGAACCACTACCTCACATTAGTAAAGTTTTCCCTTCTATTTTACAACAAGAACACCAAATTGGGGGAAGTTTACTAAGTGGTCTTCCTAAAGTTCTAATGGAAAGTACCAATGGAAACTCACACTCTAATCAAGATCTTTTCAAAAATCTCGTGGGCAAGACATATCTTCTTCTCATGGAGCGAAAGGTGCACAATAGTAAATCATCTTCATCATCTCCACGTGTGAATCAAGAACATGTAGTTATGTCTTCATACTTTTCTTGGATCATCGATACTGGTGCTACACACCATAATTGTCGTTCTCTAGCCATTTTTACCCTTATGTTCACATTAAACCACTTGAAGTTAGGTTAACTGATAGCTCTTATATTTTTGCACAAATTTAGAGTATAATCATGTTTTCTTACTATTTTATTCTTCATCATAAACTTTACATACCACGATTTAACGTCAACTTACTTTTTGCATACAAACTATCCAATTTTCTCAATTGCAAATTTTTTTTTGTCGCAATTCATGTGGGATTTAGGAAACTCCTTCATTAAAGATGATCGGGCAAGCTATTGTCAGACAAAATATCTATGTGTTGGATTTTACTAAAAATTATAATTCTTTTACTCCTATTCTTTGTAATCACATTGTTTCCATCGATTTTGACTTGTGGCCTCATAGGCTTAGCCATCCTTCTCATACTTTTATACATACTTTATCCAATAAAAGTTGTGATTATTGTCACTTTGCCAAAAAACATAAACTCAGTTTCCCTCTTAGTCATATGAAAAGTACTACTACATTTGGTCTAATTCATATGAACATTTGGGGTCCCCTTTCTACCCCATCTTTCATGTAGATGACTTCACTTGTCAACTTGGTTAGTCTTAATGAAAAACAAGGCGGAAACCAAAACTTTAGTTATGAATTTTGTCAGTTTGGTGAATACACAGTTCAGTTGCAGAGTTAAAATGATTAGATCTGATCATGGATCCAAATTCCTCATGGATTATTTCTATAATGAACATAGTGTTGATCATCAAAGATTTTGTGTAGAGACTTCACAACAAAATGGAGTCGTTGATCGCAAACATAGGCACATATTATTTGTCACTCAAGCTCTCATGTTTCAAGGTAGTTAACCAAATAGTTTTTTGAAATTATTTTTTCGTTTGAAGAAATCCCTTTATGGTTTACGACAAGATAGTCGTCGTTGGTTTGCTAAACTTTCATCTTCTTTACATTCTGTGGGTTACAAACTGTCCCAATTTGAGTATTCCTTATTCACTAAGAAGGTTAATGACTATTTCACTGTTCTTCTTATCTGTGTGGATAACCTTATACTTTATGGGGAATGGTCTTGCAGAAATTTAATATGTCACGACTCATTTAGATGACTCATTTAAAATCAAAGATTTGGGTGTTTTGTGATATTTTCTTGGCTTGGAGGTGACACGTTATGACACCTCTATTTTCATATGTTGGCGTAAATATGCCCTTGATTTACTTCATGACTCTAATTTTTCTGGTTGTAATCACGTTGCCAGTCCTATGGTTCACACTCCTAAACCTACAACTTCATGATGACTCTCCCGCCATTAATGTTAGTAGCTATTGGCTGTTGATTGGGAGTTTATTTAACTTAAACACAAGGAGCCTAGATTTAAGTTACGTTGTTTAACAGTTAAGCCAATAGATGGCTTCCCCAACTACTGCTCATTTGCAGGATGCTCGCAAAGTATTGAAGTAGAATTCAATGTCATAAGGAAAAGGAGTTTGAATTGTGACCTTTTTATATTATTTTCTGTATTTTAAAATTAACTCGTAAGTATTGATATGCGGTCATATGCGATCAAATTAAATTAAGAAAAGGTAATATAGTAAACAACGTAGTGAAACCTTGAATGCCTCACAGGGATCTCAAATATAACGATAACCAAAATTATGAACTTGTAGCGAAATAAATAAATAAATAAATAAATAAAGGGTTTTTAAGTTTGAAAGTAGACTGAATAATTATGGAAAATTATCAATTGATCAAAACATTTATTCTAGGTTTCTATTCTTGTTTGGTCATAAAACTAAACAAGCAATTGCCATTTAATTTTTCCTTTATTTTTACTGGATTAAGCATTACAACATTTGATTAATCATGGAACGAACAAGCATCACAAAACACGACTAATGTCATAATCGAATTCAACCTAAAAATAACTAAGCATTATAGATTCTATCAATTTCTATTCAAACTAAACCAAAAAAGGCCTTCAATCTATTTCAAATAATCTCAATCAAAGGTATAAATCGAAATTGGTATGATTAAGCATCATAACAAAATTCAAATTCTTGCATAAAGTACATCCAGAGATTAGAAATTGAAAAATAAAGATATAAAAACATAAAATGAAATTGCATTAAGAATCGAACCTTAAGAGTCTAACAAAAGTATCCTTAAGAAATGGATTGATGAAGAATTTTAGCCTTCCATAGAGAGTTAGAGCTCGAAACAGAATCTTAGGGTTTGCAAAATATGACAAAAAGGTGCCTCCAAAGGTTCTCATGTAATTATTTAATCTAAATTAACCTAAAGAGCTAAGTCCGAAATCTTTACCAAAGTGGGCTCTAATGATGCTTAACAGTCCAAAAGTAACTAATCACGTGACAAAGTGATCCAAAACCCAAAATCAAACCACCAGCTTCAGTAATGAGCCTTTTATACCATCAATACTTCAATAACAGGTTTCGGTTCCAACATAGAAAATGTAGCTCTGCTTCTCATCTTTCCAACACATCCTAGATCACCTCAATCGGACAACCATAGCCCAAGTTATGGTCTGCAGAACAAGGAAGTGTCAAGAGGCTAGTAAAAACAAAAGATTACTTAAGATAATGACTAAAGTTCGATTATGACATAAAGATGGTAAAAAGTAACTACTAGACAAAATAAACATTGAAAACCACAAAGTACAGACTATAAAAAGTGTATCAAAATGTGTTGATCAAGTATGTTGAATTGAAGTATTGAAAAAATAAGTACTTAAGAATATTCTACAGGATTAGTATATAAGTGAAATAAGATTGTGAGTCAGAATGTGTGTGATTTGTGAAGCATTTAAAGGATAAGTAATGCACACATAATTTATACTAGTTCACTTAAACTTGGACTACATCTAGTTTTCACCCTTGGTGAGATTTTCCACTAAAATGTTTAACAACTTCTTAATTTTTGCACTTACACAATTCAGTCAACCCGACCTTTCTCTATCTTAGCCTTATCAAGCTTACAAATCTTCTTCCTATTTACTCCTGACTAACCAACAATCACAGCTAAAATTTAAGTCTCTTTACACACCAAAAGATGGCCTTAAAAAGTTTATAAATAGAATTTAGATTTTGCATCAAGTTTTCATAATTTGACTTGGATGAAACGTGTCTTCACACACATGTATACTTTAAATTTGATGATCTCTGAGTGAATTTGATGGATTTTTAATCAAGCTCTGTACTTTTGTGATAGTAAGTTATATCTTGATGTAAGTTCTTGGATCTTCATTTCTGTGTTTTTCTATATATATATATATATATGACTTGTGAGTGAGCTTCAGTAAGTTGCAAAGGTATTGATGTGTCTATTGGGCACAAGTTCCAATTCGTGGCAGCCTATAAAGACAAAGATCTTGAGGATTCATGAATATTCTAAACTTTAAGTTAACTTTAGAATGTTTGTTGAATAATTTCTATTTAGTGCAGGGGAAAGAAAAAATGTGTGCCAATGCACATCTTTCCATATTTATGGATCCTTTCATCAATGAACAATGCAAGTACAGTGATATTATCAACCTTTCAGTCACTTTTGTACTTTTTCATATAAACCTTCATATCTTACAACTTTCTAATGTTCATAAAGTTACAATTTGAATTTATTCAAGTTGGACTATTGTGGTCTTCTAGGATGTCAGTTCTCATTTATTCATTTGATAGCTTATTTATCATATCATATGACTTATATAACTTATCCAAGTGAATATTCTTCTTTGAGTTAAATGATCTTGTGAAAATCTTAAAGATTCTTCTTCTTAGTTTTTATGGTTCATTTAAGTAAGATTATCTTATTGATTTAGTGCACGAAGATGAACTTGTTCATCTGATTTATTTCTTTTAGTGTAACATATTGTCTTATATTCAAGACAAAACATTCTGAATTTCCAGTGCTGAACATTTTGAAGTCTATTATGAGAGTGTTTCTTGAATCCTACTTTGTTCTTTTGTGCATAATCTTGATTAATTTTTTGTCTTAATAAAGTCACTTAAAAACACACATTAGATAACAAGATGTATCGAAATCTCTTAATCACTTAGTCATTAAGGTTTGTGTTAAATACGAAGAGGATTGAGAGACATATTGAATAACCCGTGTGTCTCAACTACACAGCGGAAGTTCTTTATATAGACAAACATAATAACAGAAATACAAATAGATAGTAATACTAACGGGCCAGAATACTTACAGCCCATCTAATCTAATTGTTTACATTCTAATATAATATTTTACTAGTGCCATGGCCCTATATTCTGCCTCAACGCTGGATCTTGCAACAACATTTTGTTTCTTACTCTTCCAAGATATTAAATTTCCTCCGACAAGTACACAATACCCCGAAGTGGATCGTCTATCTGTGGGTGAGCTTGCCCAATCGACATCTGAGTAGCCAACTATTTGAGTATGTCCTCTATCTTCATAGATGAAACCTTTTCCAGGTGCACTTTTGACGTATTTAAGAATTCGAATTACAGCATCCATATGTCCTTGGCAAGGAGAATTTAAGAACTGACTTACCACACTGACAGCGAAGGAAATGTCAGGACGAGTAACTGTGAGATAGTTTAATTTTCCAACCAATCTTCTATATCTTCCTGATTAGGTAGGAGTTTGACATTTGGATCCATAGGAGTATCAACTGACTTGGCATTTAACAAACTTGTTTCTTCAAGAATATCCATAGCATATTTTCTTTGCGAAATTACAAGGCCATCCTTGGATTGGGCTACCTCAATACCCAAAAAATAATGGAGTTTACCAAGGTCTTTAGTCTGAAATTGATTTGAAAGATGTTGTTTCAACTGGAGTATTCCTTGTTGATCACTATCAGTTATAACAATGTCATCCACATAAACAATAAGATAGATGCACCCTTGGGATGAGTGACGATAAAATACAGAGTGATCGGCTTCACTACGAATCATACCAAACTCTTGTACTACCGAGCTGAATCTGCCAAACCAAGCTCTAGGAGACTGTTTAAGACCATAAAAAGACCTGTGCAGCCGAAAAACCATGGTGGAAAACTCCCCCTGAGCAACAAACCCTGGTAGTTGCTCCATATAAACTTCCTCTTCAAGATCACCGTGCAAAAAAGTATTTTTAATGTCAAGTTGATGGAGAGGCCAATGTTGAATTGCTGCAATGGAGAAAAACAGTCTGACAGATGCCATTTTGGCAACAGGTGAAAATGTATTGCTGTAATCCAACCCCTAAATCTGAGTGTACCCCTTGGCTACCAACCGAGCCTTAAATCAATCAATCTTACCATCAAGGTCAACCTTCACTGTATAGATCCAACGACACCCGACTAAAGACTTCCCATGAGGTAAAGGAACCAGTTCCCAAGTACCACTGCTTTGTAGAGCACACATCTCATCAAGCATTGCTTGCCTCCACTCAGGGTGGGATAATGCTTCACCTATAGTTTTAGGAATAGAAACAGAAGACAAAGAGGACAAGCAAGTGTAATGCAAAGGAGAAAGACGATGATAGCACAAATCAATATAATGAGGAGATGGATTACGAGTTGTGCGAATAACCTTACGAAGAGCAATGGGAAGGTCAGGCTCAGGTGGCAGGGCCGGATCCAGAGGTGGCGTCGGAGGAGATTCTGGAATGGGAACAGGAAGAGGCACAACGGAGGGTAGGCGACGACGCTGATATGTTTGTAGTGGTCATGGAGGTTGCGGGGCAGACTCGACAGGTTTGGTAGGAGCAAGAGTGGGTGGTATAGGGATAATTACCTGAGGAGGTTCGGGATTAAGGTCCTGATGGGGCTCAGTAGCTATATGGGTAGATTTAAAATAAGGTACAGACTCGAAAAAGGTAACATCGGCTGATGTAACGTATCGGTGTAGTGTAGGAGAATAACAACGATAGCCCTTTTGGGATCGATGATAATCGAGAAAGACACACTTGAGTGATCGAGCTGACAATTTGTCCAAACCAGGAGATAAATTGTGGACAGAACATGTAGACCCAAAGACACGGGGTGGTAGTGGGTGAAGAAGGGAATGGGGAAAGATGACCGAATAAGGGATATTGCCATCAAGGACAGAAGATTGCATACGATTGATTAGGTAGCATGCCGTTATGACAACATCCCCCCAAAAACGGAATGGAACGTTGCCATGGATAAGTAAGGTTCGTGTAGTTTCAATGAGATGCCGATTTTTGTGTTCGGCTACCCCATTTTGCTGGGGTGTATAAGGACATGATGTTTGGTGTAAAATACTATTAGAAGTCATAAAAGTTTGAAATTGATGGGACAAATATTCCCGAGCATTATCACTTCTTAAGGTACGAATAGACACCCCAAATTGAGTTTTAATTTCTTGATAAAATTGCTCAAAAATGGAAAACAATTCAGCTCTATTTTCATTAAAAATAACCACGTACAACGAGAGTAATCATCAATAAAAGTAACAAAATACCTAGACTCTAAAGTAAACACAGTACGAGAAGGACCCCAAACGTCAGAGTGAGCTAAAGCAAAGGGAGATGATACTCTTTTATTGACTCGATCAAGAAAATTACTACGGGTATGTTTCCCTAACTGACACGACTCACAATGTAAAGTAGACAACTTAGACAAACTAGGCACCAGTTTTTGCAGTTTGGTAAGACTTGGGTGTCCTAGCTGAGCATGGATAGTATGTGGGGACTCTGTTGCAGAGCACGTCTTGGAAGATGTAGAAAGGTAATAGAGGCCTTGAGACTCACATCCGACGCCAATCGTCCGTCCCGAACTCCGGTCCTACAAGGTAACATTATTATTAGTAAAAGTAATAATACAGTTATGGGACTGAGTCAATCGACTTACTGAAAGTAAATTAAAAAAGCATCCAGGTACATAGAGAACATATGCAACTGAGATGGAAGGAAGAATTTGGACAGTGCCAACCCCTTGAGAGCGGGTTTAAGTGCCATTGGCAGAAGTTATAATAGGTAAAAAACCAGATGTAGAGAGTGAAGAAAAGAGACCTTTATTACTAGTGACATGATCAGACGCACCAGAATCAAGAACCCAAGGGCCAAGAGAAGATGAGTGAGAGAGGTAAACAGATGAGTTACCAGTATGTGCAACCGAAGTAGGAGAACTAGAGTTCAGATGACTCTTAACCCATCAAAGGAAATCTTCATAATTTGCCGGGGAGCCTTGTGGAGATGGTGTAGTATGAACAGTGGCAAAAGGATCAAGCTGAGTTGCATTTACCGAAGGCGGAGGCTTACCATGCAACTTCCAACAGCGATCAATAGTGTGTCCAAGCCGATGACAATGCTCACATTTGGGACGAGACTTAGAGTTGGATGGTCCTCGACGAGAGCGATTCTGATTGTGTCCTTGAGATGCAAGGGCAGCAGTGTCACCCGGAGCTGAAGTAACAGAATGCTCAACTGGATGCTTTGCTGGTACTCGAAGAAGGATCGCTGAGGTAGTAGACATATCCGGAACAGTAACAGATCCCAGAATTTGATCACGAGTTGAAGAGTACTCCTGGGGTAGGCCATAAAGTGCAAGGAGCATGAAGAAGGTGCTGCGTTGTTCCAGCTCTTTCTTGTGTTCAACTGGATTACTTGCAGCAGGAGGGAGAAGCTCATTAAAATCATGTAGTGCACTATGAACGGTGCCTAGATATGAAGAAATAGAGCCATCTATTGTCTTCGGAGTAATGATATTCAGCAAGCGGTGACAAACTCCATAGAGACGTTGAGTGTCGTTAGTATAAAGAGCCTTTACTTGACTCCAAACTGATTCACACGTGAGATGTACACGGAAAATCGGTTTAACATCTGGGTGAAGTGTAGACTTAATTACACTACACAATTGAGCATTTATCTGTTTCCATTTGGATGTTTCAGTCACAACCACCTTTTTAGGATTTTGAGTGAGATGGTCCTCGTAACCTTGACCAAACATCCATAGTTTGATGTCGGCGGCCCAACTATCATAATTTGATCCAATCAATTTTTCCACAGAGATAGGAGAAGTGATGTAGTTGGTGAAGATGCTCTATGTTTCAGACTGTCACATCATGGTCAGCAAAGAGTGCCAGAAAACGCGTCGGAACCGAAAATACAGGGGCTGTTTGAATTGGAACTCGTATATCCGTAACTCGAAACTCAGAACTGAGGGAAGATATGGAAGCCAGAGACCGAGGCGAGTGCCACGGAAGAAGCGACGTCGTGAACGGTGGCCGAACGCGCCATCACGCGCGGCGGCTGCTGGCGGCGCGTGGATCTCACGCACGTGGAAGCTGGTGGCGCGTGGGGGCGTGTGGAGGCTTTTCTGGTGGCGCGTTTGAAGGAGTAGGCCGATCTGGGGTGTGCGACACTGCTGGTGTGGTTGTTCGTCGAAAAAAATCGTCGGAGACAGCAACAATTGTTACGGCAGTGGCGGCGGAGCGTGGACGGATGGATAACAGATTTAGAAATCAGTGTATCAAAGGTAGGGAGGAGGAAACCGGAGTTGAGAACACGGTTTGCCGGAAAAAATATTCACGGAGACAGTGGGTCCACCGGGTAGTTGACAATTAGGGTTGTCTCTCAAGAGGCTCTGATACCATGTTAAATACGAAGAGGATTGAGAGACATATTGAATAACCCGTGTGTCTCAACTACACAGCGGAAGTTCTTTATATAGACAAACATAATAACAGAAATACAAATAGATAATAATACTAACGGGCCAGAATACTTACAGCCCATCTAATCTAATTATTTACATTCTAATATAATATTTTAACAGTTTGCTATCATTGAAACTTCATAAGGGATTTTGTTCAACCAGAATTCCTTTGCGCATGGTCTCTTTTCCCTTGCTTCTTCTTCTTTGCAGCTTAAGGCTTTTAGCGACTCTGATTGGACAACTTTCCTGGACACACTTCGTTCTTTGACTGGGTATTGCGCCTTCCTTGGTGATTCCCTAATTTCATTAAAATCCGAAAAACAGTCTACTATTTCATGACCCACCACTAAAGTTGTGTACTAAACTCGCGTCAATTGCTTGTGAAATTCAGCTCACTTATTTGCTAGAAGATTTGCATGTCTCCTATGTTTCCCCTGTTGTTCTCTATTGTGATAGCTAGTCTGCTCGTGACATGGTTGCCAATGCAACTTCACAAACGCATAAAAATATATCGATATTGATTGCCACACTATATTTATCTATTGATTGCCACACAGATATTATAGACTATATTTATCTGGTTGGTAAATTAGTTATATTTAACTATAGATAGTATTAGTTTGGTGCATTAGTGAATTAGCAGTTACATTTCTTTTACAACTAACTCTAATTTTCTTTTACAATTAACTCTAATTGAAACCTGTTGTATATATACTTTTCCTTTTTTATAAATGAAAGTTAATTTCTTTTACAACTAACTCTAGTTAAAACCTCTTATATATATACTTTTCCTTTTTCATAAATGAAAACTAAGCTCATTTTCAATCGCTATGACATAATATTCAATTGTTTTAAGAACCCAAAATTTTAATCCTAAATTGCATGAATCAAGTTATGCGCTACTTATTCCTTTTTCTCACCCAAAAAAAAAAAAATCAGCAGAAGATTAAATTAGTGAACATTATATAGATAAAAGTACACGACTTTTAACATCAGTCAATGCGTAATATTTAAGTTACTCACAGTAATGATGACGAGGTTTATACGTTTGCATGCTATGGAATAAAAAGCCAGCCAATGAAAATCATGCATACGAAATTCAAACCTTTCAGGTACGTAGTGGTCCCTACTAGTTTTCTTTCATATTTGAATTGCGTGGAAGCTTCATATATGCATAATGCACATTTCACAAAGCTTTGCCTCTTTTGCATGGGGACTAGATCATGGAAGATAAATACTCTCAAGTCTCAACTTGTTAAAACAACGTCAATTAATGTTGGATTTTAATTTACAGTCAATTAATAGCTGTATTCTCCCAAGTCAACTTAATTCTAATAATTAGCTCACGAGTTTGAATTGTTCCCAATGTCAAATCCTTTAATATAGTACTAAGTGTGATTATAAAATTAAATAAAAACAAGTTGTCAGATCCTCAATATTTAATAAACTTTAATTAAAAATAAATCATTTCAAAAAATTATAATTTTAAATTTTAGTTGAAATAATTTTTTTTATCGTATTATACTTACTTTCTAGACGAATTATAGATTATTAATAGGGATTCATTTTTTTTAATAACTAGAGAGATAAAAAAAAACTAATAAAATTGATAAAGTTAATTATTTCATTCGTCTTACATCGAGTGTCGTATTTGTCCATTTCATATGTATTAAAAAACAATTCTAAACAAAAGAGAAAATAATAATTTTACTAAACTACTCTATTAAAATTGACTTGACTATTATAAATATAAAAGTGAAATATAATATTTTGGGAACAATATACATAACATTAACTAAAAAGATACATTAATTTGAAAATTTTATTGTTATTCTTATATTAAAAACTAAAAATGACATTAATTTTAGTACAACTTTTTTATTAAAATTACCTCATCTAGAAAAAATATAACTCGTGTTAATCATTTAAATTTAAACATACATGCATATAATGAATTACTAATGGTTTTGTCTAATGTAAATATCTCAAAAAGATCTACAGGTAAACTCTTATCATTTTTAGTTAACAAATAATTCTCTAATATTCCACTTTAGATCTTTACTAAAGGTTGATACTAGATTGACCCGTTATTAATATTAATATGTACAAATCAAATTAATTTCACACACCGCGTTCATGTCTAATAAACTATTGTGGACGGTTCTAGACTAGTATAATTGGAAGAGTTTGAATAGGCCTTGCATGTGGAGCTAGCGTAGCATAAATATATGCTTCACTATCTAGGATTATAGATAGTAATGTTTTCCAACTTTATATATTCAATATTATGCTTGCTTATTAAGTGCTATAATAATAGTATAATACTTACACAGTCGAGTTCCACATTCAAATTTTAAAATTTTATATTCATTTTTTTCTTCTAAAATTCTATATTCCTTTTAGAGGTCATTTATATTTTTTTTGGGTACAAATTAATTAAAATGACTGTATATGCATATTTCAATTTCATGTCATCAACAAATGGAATGCGTTTGGGTAAAGTTCGATTCAGCTCAATTCTATTTTATCTGGTGCGACGACTCATATAATAAATTGGGTTTTCATTCAACAATGCAAGTTGGGTCAAATGCAGCAAATTGTTTCATTAAATTTCGTTTTATAAATGCATGTAGGTTATATAAATTTTGCGGTGTACTTAGATTAATTTGTACATATGTTCATAACTCTTTTTTTTACTGAATATTCATAATTTATTTACTTATTAATTTATATATTATATATTTGCAATCGATACCAACATAATGTGACCCATGTGATAGAATTTTGAATTATTTAACTATTTGGTCGGAAGTTCAAACTGTATTTGAAAATATAAATATAGAGAGGTCATTCCAAATGAATCTCAATTACCTAATTTATGATTAATTATATTAATTTTAGTCTTCTAGATAATATATTACTAAATAATTAATAGATAAATGAAACTAATTTGAACTCAAAAATTAAAAGTTGTTTTATATATCATAATAAAGTAGTCATTATATTTTTTCTTCAAAATATAATTCAAACATTTTACTTATTTATTTTAGAATTTAATTATTATGCAGTGTAAAAATATTTTATATATACATTTGAACGATATGTTTTTATATAGAAATTTATATAGGTATTTTATGAAATATAATTAAATATATTATTAATACATTGGGATGTAGTTAGGAAGGGAATATTGCCACTCCCTTTGTTTGGTTTATTTTTCTTCATACAACTAAAACCTTTTTAATTTATGAAAACTAAAAAAATAATTGTGAGCGGACCAATGAGAGGTTTATTTTCGCAATAATGAAACATTTATTGATGTTATTAATCTCAACATCACAAGTAACCATTCTGGACAGATTGCTTACAATTATATCTTACAGTTAAATTCAATGATATCTTACAATTAAATGAGAAAATAATAATACACCATACTCCTCTGGATATTCTAATAACAAGACAACAGCCCTAGATCAAGGTGCACCACTTCTAAAGGCATTATGAGCCTGTAATCAAGACAAACAAAACACCTAGAAAACACATAAACACCATGTTCATAGAGACTTCCTCTGTTTTCACCCACTGCACATGCAACTGGGAAGCTCATAATTTGGCCAGATTGGCACTATGTAAGCCCAATCATGTATGGTTTGATAATTATTCTCTGAGTTTTCTATCTCCCTCTCTAAAAACATATGAAAAGACAATTTTACCCTTATAATTATATATAAAAATTAAAATTTTTTTACCACTCACTTTTCACCTCCACATATTCGAAAATTTAACAACCAATTTTTTAAAATTTTCGAAACTTTGATTGATTGTCAAACTTTCGAAACAATAGGTGAGTTAATTTTTGAAACTTTTGTGTAATTTGAAATTTTCGAAATATATAATGTTTTTGAAACTTTCATATTTAAAATAACTTTTAAAATTGTTAATTTCAGAAGTTTGAAAACTTCTGAAATTGATAATTTTAGAATTTTCAAATTTTCGAAATGAGTGAATTTTCGAAGTTTTTAAAAATCAAATTTTTGAAAAAAAATTATATTTCGAAAGTTTCGAAACCAAATTATATTTGTTACAATATGTTGGAATTAATCACAACTTAGTTGCATGTTATAATGTATATATATATATCATACATATTTGGTGTTAATAATGTGTATATACATTGGAATTTGAATATTCGATGTATGATGTTTGAGGTATGTTCTTGCTTTTGTATTTATGCATCATTGCTTCAATTGCTCAAAAGATCTTCTATAAATAACTGGTGCAGACTGAAGGGTTATGAGAGCCTAGATCGGCTGGTGAATAATAAGTATTTAGATATTATTTAATTCAGCTGATTGAAAATGTGTGAAATGATTAGCTGGTGTAAGTTAATTGAAGGCCTTTTTCAATCAAATATGTACATGTTCCATTTAGTTCTGGATTAAATAAGATTTTTTTTAGTATAATGCAGATAATCTTAAATGCTTGAAGACTATTTTATATGACTTGTTTGATTGTATTTTACTTTTTAGTTTTTGAAAATTATGTTATAAATAAATTTTAGAAAACTGTTTTTAAAAAGAAAATTTAAAAAAAAATCTGTTTGTCAACTCTAATTTTTTAAAACAGTTTTGACTAGAGAATTAAAAAACTGCAAAATGAAAAGTAAGGGCTTGTTTGATTCAAATATCAAAAACTCTATTTTAGTATTTTAAAATTTAAGAAATAAAAAACTTGTTTGGATTACTTGTTTTTAAAAAT
>JBBPBP010000004.1:46101156-46125330 GCA_037974735.1 Cicer chorassanicum | reverse complement strand
TTTTTAAAAATAAAAATGTTAAATTATACATTAAGTATTTTCAAAGTAATATAAAATTTGTGTTTATTTTTCTTTTTATGCTCGGATACATATTTTATTCCTTTAATACAAAGAAAGTATTTGTCTATATAAATTGTTCATGAAAATAAATACATTCATTTCAAAATATTAAACTTATAGATTGGATGAAATATAAATTAGAGCATAGTTTCAATTAACGATAAAAATAATCAAAATCAAGTAGTGATATCTTATAATTCCCAACATTATTTCGTGTTTTTGTTGT
The DNA here is from genome assembly GCA_037974735.1 of Cicer chorassanicum. Lineage (NCBI taxonomy): Eukaryota > Viridiplantae > Streptophyta > Magnoliopsida > Fabales > Fabaceae > Cicer > Cicer chorassanicum. The sequence goes on along the minus strand of JBBPBP010000004.1, from coordinate 46,125,044 downwards.
AAAAAATAACACTTTGAGTTTATTCATTATATACATTTTCCAGAAGGGATTTTTAAATCAAAATCTTTTTGAAAGAAATATGTGACATATCACCTCTATATAAGAATTAGTTATCGAAAATTTAAGTGAAAATGAGATATGAAACATAAAATATAAGAAATAATATTTCGTTCAATTAGTCAAAAAAAGAATAAAGAAATAATAGTCCTCACACTACGCCAAAAATGACATTTTATAGCGCGTCTTTTACAGCGCTTATCAAATACAAGCGCTGTTGTATAATTTTTTTAAAAATAACGGAGGATACAACGACGCTTTTTTTACAAGCGCTGTTGTAGGGTCATATAGGGTCACATACGCTTGCACATAATGTTTACAACTCTTTTACAACGCTTATTTAAAAAGCGCTGTAAATTGAAGCGCTCTCACATAGCCTTTTACATCGCTTTTTGAGCGCTGTAAAAACAAGCGCTGTAAAATGTAGCGCTCCCACCTTATGTTACATAGCTTTTACAGGTAGCTTTTAAAGCGCTTCTTGTCGAAGCGCTGTAAAAGCCTTGCACAAGTGCTGTAATAGGCTTGCCCTTTCACATTTTTATAGGACCTATTAAAGCGCTTTTTTAACAAGCGCTGTAAAATCATTCATTTTAAATAAAAAAAATATTCACTTTAAGTAAATAAAAACAAATTTAATACGTTTTCCAAACCCTACGAACCTTCATCTCCTCTACCCTGCGAACCCGCATGTGCGCCCATCTACAAATTGATTTACCTTGATCCTCCTTTAAAACAAATTGATCAACGTTGTCTCAGGTACTATATTTTATTTATTTTGTTGTTGTCACTAATATTCAAACTGATAAATTGTTACATGATATTAGATATGTTCTCATGATATATATGTTCTGTTTTGAAATCAATTAATCTTGGACCAATATTATAAGATATGTGTATTATATATATATAGGTCATATATATCATACTTGCAATCATGCTTATTGTGTAACTTTGAAATCATGCTTATTGTGTAACTGCATTTATATATATAGGTCATATAAATGGACCGGAAATGGATGTCTACCAATCGATTGACAAAAGAGTATGAAAATGGAGTGAAGGAGTTTATTGAGTTTGTAGTGGTGAATGCAAAAGATCCAAATAGAGTCGTTTGTCCTTGTTTAAAATGTTGTTTTGGAAAACGCGTTAGAGCAGATGAATTGGAAGGACATTTAGTATGGTATGGAATTGATCAAAGCTATACATGTTGGATAAGACATGGTGAGAAAATCAATGGAAACACCCGCACAAATACACATGTTTCAACTAATTTCGACACAGATACATATGAACTGGACCGAGTTGAGGAGAGTGCAAAAGCAGTTGAAGAAGATCTTCGTGATTGTCCTAAAATGTTTGAGAGCTTGTTGAGTGATGCAGAGAAACCATTATATAATGGTTGTACTAAATTCACAAGACTTTCGACGATATTAAAGTTGTACAACTTAAAAGCGAGTAATGGATGGTCTGATAAAAGCTTCACAGAATTACTAACACTCTTAAAAGATATGTTGCCAGATGATAATGAACTTCCCAGTCGAACCTACGAGGCTAAACGAATTTTGTGCTCTATTGGTATGAGTTACGAAAGGATTCATGCATGTCCTAACGATTGCATTTTATTTCGAAATGAATATGAATTACTAAAGGCGTGTCTGAAATGCAATGTCTCTCGATATAAGAAGAACGAATCTACCCCAGCAAAAGTCGTGTGGTATTTTCCTATAATACCAAGATTTAGGCGCATGTATCGCAGTGAAGAAGATTCAAAACACTTGACATGGCATACAGATGAAAGAATTAGAGATGGAAAGTTTTGACACCATACAGATTCTCCGCAATGGGCAAAAACGAGTATCTTGAATTAGGGATAGAGTCGAGAAATCTATGCCTTGCACTTTCTACTGATGGAATGAATCCACATGGTCTTCAAAGCATCTCACACAGCACGTGGCCTGTGATTTTGTTGATTTATAACCTACCTCCATGGTTATGTATGAAGCGTAAGTTTATGATGTTGTCTCTGTTAATTTCTGGACCCAAACAACCGAGGAATGATATCGACGTATACTTGGCTCCTTTAATTGAAGATTTAAAAATTATGTGGGAGACAGGTGTAGAAGTTTATGACAGGAATAAGAAAGAATGTTTCATTTTGAGGGATATGTTGTTCGGCACAATTAATGATTTTCCAGCATATGGTAATTTATCAGGATATAGCATTAAAGGTCAATGTGCATGTCCTATATGTGAAGAGAGTTCAAATTGGATGCGGTTGAAACATTGTAAGAAAAATGTATTTCTTGGGCATCGTAGATTTTTACCTTATAGTCATCAGTATCGTGGGTGGAGAAATGCATTCGATGGAAAATTAGAGGAAGATAGAGCTCCTATAGCACCGACTGGATATCAAATACTTGAAAAAGTACAAGGTTTGACCAATAAATTTGGCAAACCTTTTGCGGGAGAGCTGGTCAAAACTGGGTGGAAGAAAAAGTCAATTTTCTTTGAATTGCCATATTGGAAGTCATTGTATGTAAGACATTTTCTTTATGTGATGCATATTGAGAAAAATGTATTTGACAGTGTTATTGGTACGTTACTCAATGTAACAGGATAGTCTAAGGATGACATCAATGCAAGATTGGACTTGGTCGATATGGGAATAAGAAATGAATTGGGTCGCGTAAAGAAAGGAAATCGCACATATCTACCTCCAGCTGTTCAAACTCTATCTAGAAAGGAAAAAATGGTTTTGTGTAAATTTCTACACGAAGTTAAAGTTCCAGTAGGATACTCTTCAAACATTAAAACTTTAGTTTGTATGAAAGACCTCAAGTTAAAAGGTTTGAAGACCCATGATTGTCATATTCTAATGGAGCATTTGCTACCAATAGATATACGTTCAATTTTACCTGAAAAAGTTCGCCAAGCCATAACTAAATTATGTTTCTTCTTTAGGGAAGTTTGTAGTAAATTGATCGATCCTCAGAAATTACCGACATTGCTGAGGGAAATTGTTATTACTTTGTGTGAGCTTGAAATTTATTTCCCACCCTCGTTTTTTGATATAATGGTTCACCTTACTGTTCATCTTGTTAAGGAGACACAACTTTGTGGGCCAGCTTATATGAGATGGATGTACCTGATAGAACGATATATGAAAATATTAAAAGGGTACGTAAAAAGTAGAAGTCAACCAAAAAGTTGTATTGCTGAACGGTACATTGTCGAAGAAGCTGCTGAATTTTGTACTGAATATATGTCCAATGTTGAATCCAAAGGGCTTCCTATGTCTCGTCATTCGGGAAGAATATCAGGAGAAGGGATAATTGGAAAAAGACTAATGACTATATCAAGGACAGAATGGGAGCAGGCACAATTATGTGTTCTGCACAATGATGATGAGGTTCAACCGTATGTTACATACACATGGACCAGTTATCTAGTTTGAACATGAATAAGAATCAAAATTGGATAACTCGAGAGCACAATCGAAGTTTCATAACATGGTTAAAAAATCATATAAAGTCAAAGTTTGATGTAGACCTCGGATCAATTTCACAGAGATTGAGGTGGCTAGCAAATGGTCCAAGTTTACATGTCTTTTCTTACACCAGTTATGTAATTAACAACTACACATTTTATACCAAAGAACAAGATGATCAAACCACTATGCAAAATAGCGGAGTCACTATTGTAGCTAAAGCGATGCATATCTCAAGTGCAAAAGACAAGAACCTAATATATGCAAATCTATCATATTTTGGGGTTATCATATTTGGTTGCAAGTGGGTCGATAATAATAATGGCGTTCAGATTGATGAGTCAGGGTTCTTGCTTGTCGATTTTAATAGGGTGGGATACAAAGATGAGCCTTTTATTTTAGCGTCGCAAGCTCAACAAGTGTTTTATGTCTCTGATCTTGCTGATGATAAATGCTTTGTTGCCCTATCGATCAATAAAATAAGTGATGATAACAATAATGATGAAGATGTTGGTAATGATAACAATAATTGTATACTGATTTTCTGCTTATATTGGGAATTTTTCTTGAACTTGAACTGATCATGTAATTTAGCATTGATATATATATATATATATAGGTATTATTTGGAATTTTTTATTTATTATTTTGTAAGAAAAAATTATTATTTGGAAGAAAAAAAATAATTAAACACAATTTGGAAGAAAAAATAACTTAACTAATTTGGAAGAAAAAATAATTTAACTATTTGGAAGAAAACAAAATTATTTGGAATTTTTCTTGAACTTAACTGATCATCCCAAAATAATGAAGTGACATAGCCATTGGACATAATAAAACAAAGAGGCATTTTATATATAAAACCCTATTACAGCGCTCTTTTGGAAAAGTATTGTAATAGGGTTTAAAAAAAATAAAATAAGGAGGTCTTTTAAAGCGCTTTCTTCATAGGTGCTGTAAAAGGGTCACATAGCGTTTGCATATAATAAAACAAAGAAGTCTTTTATATATAAAACCCTATTACAGTGCTCTTTTGAAAAAGCGCTGTAAAAGGGTCACATAACCATTTATTTTTAGTAACCCTTATTACGCATTTTTGCGAACCCCGTAACCCTACGATTGTTTCGTCTTCGTTCGTCTTCTGCGATGTTCTTGTTCTTCTTTGTTACTAACCGAACCCTAAGAACCCGTAACCCTAAGTATTTCTTCGCACTTTTCAGGTATTGTATTTATTAGTTTTTTTTCTCACTAAAATGCATGTTGAACTTATACTGTTACGTACTTAGACTACTGCATGTTGAACTTGTTGAAGTTATACTGAACTTGTTGTAGATAAATGGCTACCAACAAAGATTTAGAATGTCAAAATGAAGAAGTTGGCAACACCAAGACTTACGAAAATGAAGTCAAACGTGGTGCAACCATAATGCAAAATGTTATAAAAGCAAGAAGGACTTGGCAAAAATTTGAGTATACTTTGTTTGTTGTTTTCTTTGTTTTTTGTTTATACTATACTTTGTTTGTTGTTTACTTTGTTTGCTGTTTATAATTTGAGGAACTTACTATATGAGTTTATTAGGTGGGATAGAATGAGAGTGGTTAGCCAATTGACCCCAACAGTTCAATGTTTGTAAGTTATATTGGGGCTGTTGTTCGTCAGAATATACCCATCACAATAGATTATTGGAGAGACAAGGCATTGAAGGATGCAAAAGATGTATTGTAGGCTGATATACAAGAAATTTTTTACTCCACTTTTTTACTTATAATTTTTACAAACTGATTTGAAGTACTTTACTCAAACTATATCTTTATTTGGTTTGCAGACACCTTTTGATGTTGACGAGGTGAGAAAGAGTTATGTGCTGAGAGTTGCCGGGAAAATACACCGGGGCTTTAGATCTCACCTCTCAAATTGCTATCTAAGAGACCGAGATAGAAATACGAATGCGGAAGCTCCAAAAATATATAAACATTATATATCAAATGAGGAATGGAGCGCATTCGTAGCAAAACGTTTGGACCCCGCGTTTGTTGTAAGTGATTAATTTATTAGCATTTGTGTTTTATTATTCATATTCATAACGTATTTTAAATTTTTACAAGATTGTTATTTTTTTTATATAGAATATTAGTAAGGCAAATCGCGAGAGGGCAAAAATTATTCCCCACCCATACAAGCTCGTATGGGATATGCATAGCTACAAGACAACCAATCCGATCAACCGTTGGGTCATCATATATTGTGGAAGGAAGCTCGCATAAATAAAGACGGAGTGGTTGATAACGAAAATGTTCAAAAAGTAATAGAACTTTGTGTGAGTATATTTATCACTTTAATATTTTTTAATATTGTATTTTAAAAATGATATTGAACTTATCTTTTTAATCCTACGTGCATATATTTTAGGCGAATCTCGAACAAAGTTCGGAAAATCAAGAGGACATCAAGGCTAGTTGCAGGGACATACTAGGTAAAGTGTTTAATGTTCCTGAATATTCTGGCCGCGTGAGGGGGAAAGGATTTGGCGTAACTCCTACAAGCTATTTTTCACAAAGAGAAGCGCCAAAATCCATCTAACGAGGAAGTATTAAAGAAGATCAAAGTATTAACAGAACAAGTGGCACTGTTGGTGAAGACAAATAAAGACAAGCAACTTGCGGATCAGTTCCAACGTGAAAATCAAATGGAGAGTGAAAACGCGAGTTGCAACGTTGGTTTCAAAAGTCTTCCGGAGGTAATTAATTACTTAATAAAATAAGAAATTCATTCAAGCTAATTGCTTCACATACTTATGTATTAATTAACCATTGATTTAGGGTGTCACTCCATGCGTGTTGTACTTATCCTCCCTTACTCATCGGAAGGTCGGAAAAAGAACATTGTACAATACTCTGGGCGAAGTATTGCACAACACACTGATCCTTGTGGGCCATGTCAAAGTATCACCAGTTATTGCTTTGGAACCAAATGCACCGTTGCCTATACCGGACAACGATGCAGATCTGAAGTATTTGGGCGAAGCAATTGGCAGTTACGTGGCATGACCCAAACATCTTGTTGCCCTTGATAAGGTATGTTTAAGTAATTGAAATGTATGTTTAATTGATTATATTTAATTGCTGAATTTTTTCCGATGTTAACTTTAATTTCACATTTATTTATATTCAAACAAAGTCTAAAGGGAATGAAAAGAAGATTCCCAGAAGCGAAACAGTCACATTGCCCGAAAAGGTTTGTCACATTTATTCTGTAAGGTTTGTCATTTTTTCAGATTCAATAAACTAACAAACTGATTAACCTCATTTTTTCAGATTCAATAAACTAACAAACTGATTAACCTCCTTTTTGCAGATTCAATCCAATAAACCACCTACACAGCAAGCCAGCTGCCGCACCACAACTGGATGTTCGTGGTAAAAATAAAGCCAGCAAACTTCAAAAATTGGAGGGTAATAAAGTTGCAAACTGCAAAAGCTGAAGGGTAATAAAGCGGCCAAAGTTTCTGCTCAAAAACTGGATCGTGTAAACTCAGTTGCTGCTCCTGCTCCTAAAATAAGTTAGCCACGACTTGCTCGATAGGGTCGTGTCTTGACATACAGACAAAAAAAAAAGGGCAGCAACGATTCACGAATAATAAGCATGGATAAAGCTATATTCGGAGATGAGTATGAAGAATTTCTAGAAAAAGAGCACATATACGAACTTTTCGACAGTAAGGAGCTGGGTGCTACTGTCATCAGCTTATACATGCAGTAAAAATTACTTTTAATTGCATTTATTTGTAATTAATTTAATTTATTGGTAGTTAATCTAATTCGAAATTTTCATTGAAGGTTTTTGTATGAGAAGCTTGTGTGCACGCGCAGATTGTCAAATAGATTTTCATTTTTGTCTCCGCATAAGATTTCGATGCTTAAACACGATCCAGTGAATGTAAAGAAATACGTTGCAGATATACTATTAGAAAATAAAGAGAAGGATAAGTTGTTCCTTGCACCATATAATTCAGGGTACGTAATTATATATTCTTTATTTATATCTTTTTTAATTTATGAGATCTTAATTTATTAGTTGTGTAAACCAAATTTTTGTTGTTGTAGGGCACATTGGGTTCTATTTGCAATCAATGCAATCTCTGAAGTTATATACTACCTAGATCGCTTGCACGACCATTACAACAGTCACCCCAAGATAAAGACTATGTTCGACACGTAAGTAATATTCATTTATTTTTTACACATATATATATATATATATATATATATATATATATATATATAAATAATGTGTTTGTTAATGCTATAATAATCACATTTATTTTTTCGATAGTGCTTTACAAGTTTTTCAAGCTCAAAGAGGTGCTACAGTGTCGAAGCAAAAGTCAAATAACATCACATGGATCCCAATAAAGGTTTGAAATATATGCTTTTAAAATTTCATTTACAATCAATGCACAAATAATTATTGACTTATATGTTTTATTTTATAGTGCCCTTGTCAAACTAACAACATCTACTGTGGGTACTATGTATTGCGATTCATGAAGGAGATTGTTGATAAGAATCAAATTATAATCCTAGAAACGGTACGGTATTTTCATTATTTAATTTTCATATATAAACTATGTATATATTTGATTCTAACTTATTTATGTTCAATTTTTATATCGAACAGAACTTTGACAATTTCAGTCCAACATACTTCGAAAGAGATCTAATTGAAATAAATGAAGACTAGTGTCAGTATGTGATTGAAATGAAGATTATTTGATTTGCTGGGAAATGGCATGCTGCAAGGGATAGTTATATGCTGCAAGGGGTAGTTCTGTTCTGAAATGTACATGTGAATATGTATATGAATATGTAATTTGTTCTGTGTTGTTATGTAATTTGTTGTGAACTGGTTGTGTAAATATGTATAGTTATAAAGTTAATTTGATTGTGAAATGATTGTGTGAACTAATTGTGAGAACTGATTGTGAACTGATTATGGATGAAAATGATTTTGGAATAAAAATTAAAAGACAACGCTTTCTAAAAAAATGCCATAAAAAACCAAAAATCGCTTTTTTAAATTTACAGCATTTTTAATAAAACTAAAATAAGAAAAATAAAAACAAAACACCTTTTACAGCGCTTTCTCAAAAAAGCGCTGTAAAACGTGCATTAGAATGCACCTACTACAGCGCTTTTTTGAAAAAGCGCTGTAAAAGGTGCATAACAATGCATCTATATGAATGCACCTATTATAACGCTTTTTTGAAAAAGCGTTGTAGAAGGTGCATAATAATGCATCTATTGAATGCACCTATTACAGCGCTTTTTTGAAAAAGCGTTGTAATAGGTGCATAATAATGCATCTATTGAATGCACCTATTACAACGCTTTTTCACATAAGCGCTGTAATAGGTGCATGCATATGAAGCGCTATTGCAGTGATTTAAAAAGCGCTGTTACAAGGATTTACAGCGCTCTGTAAAACAAGTATAACAAGCGCACAATATATCCACCTATTTTATACCGCTTTTTTATTTTAAAAAGCGCTGTTGTATCTTTTTACAGCGCTAGATACTACGACGCTTATTTTTTTTGAAAAAATACTGTAAATGGCTTAAAAAAACGCTGTAAAATACGCTTTTTTGCGTAGTGTCTCTTTACCGACTGGACGTCCTATGAGAAAGCAAGTATTTATACCAAACATGTGAGTTGTGTTCATTAATTTCTTTATTGGCTATATTTTCTTAATGTTTTGGTATTGTTGATAAGGATTGAGTTATTTTTGTTTTGTTACAGGTTCATTTCTTCTTTTTTGATGGAAAGGTAATATATTTTAGACTTTAAGTGTTGAGATTTTTGTCAATCACCATTATTATTATTATTATTTTTTCTTTGTAATTCTCCATTTCTCCTTTTTTTTAACCATTTATTAGCGTGAATATGATTTTTAATTTTTCTCTGTAAAAAAAGTATGTTTAATATTTCAATTTCTTTATTAAGAGTGTTTGACTATGTCATAAAAGTCTTATGTATGGTTATACAAAACTAGAGCAAAAAGTGACACTCTTGCACGGCATAAGACTTCTACGTTGGTACACTTTTTTCTCTTCTCCAATGTCTTCTTGATTTATTGGCCAAAGGTAATTGTGCCTTTTCTTTTTCTTCATTGGTTGATGTTTATTTTCATGCTCCCTCTTGCATGGTATCATGCAATATTGTAAGTACATTTTTCACGAACATTTTATTAGATATCTTATTTAGTTAAATTGGTTAAGTAGTTTGTTAGTTAATTATATTCACTAATTAGCTATTTTACACTACAGAGCTAATTGATTGTACAAGTTTATGTAATTCTTGATGTAATTCATTTTCTCAATTATTAGTACTATTTAATTTATTTTTCTCTATTTATCTTTTACTAATAACTTAAATCAAGAATCGTAATATACATATATTTGTTGATATGAAGTTTTTTTTAATTTTTTTTGTACATTTATAATTAGACTTATACTTTTTGAATTAGTTGTGCAATTTAGAATGTGATGTTTTTGTCAAGCATGATCCTCAACATAATTTACCCAACTAGCATCTGTATATTCTTCTAAAACCGAAGGATATCCACTATAGATTAAACTAGAGTTAATAGTTCCTTTAAAATATTTTAATATTTTATTAATAGCATGCCAATGTTCTTTACTTGGATTGCTTGCATACCGACTTAACCTTCCAACAACATATGCTATATCAGGTCTGGTACAAGTCATGACTTACATCAAACATCCGATTACCTTTTATATTCTTGATAGTGTTGACCAACTATCACCAAACCATGACACTTTTGTCATTTAATCTCTTCACATTGTATCACATACAATTTATAAACATCTCAATTATCACATACACAAACTTTTATGTCATCCTACTTTTTACTATATTTAATAAGTATCTCAATTTAAAATTCTAATTCTCTTTTCAATATATCCAAATCCAAGATATAACGCACTGAATCCATTAAATATATATTGCCACAAGCTAACAAAGCATGATCACAAAAATTTCTCATAATCAAATATCATAAGGTGGGTCCAAACATGTAAGTGGTCTACTCCTTAACAAATAAGAATTCATTTCATTTCTATTAAATAAACCATTTATTCATAGTTATATTATAACTAATACATACATCATGAATTCTATTTGTTAATTTAAGTTTCATATTTAAATATGTTCTATGGAAAATCCAAATAAGTATCACAATAGATAATAAACAATGAATAAAATCATTAAGACTTTCTTTTAGCCTCTGAGATGGTTTTCATCCTAGCTTGATCTGATCAAAGGTTCAACTTCTTTTTCCTTCATCTCCTTATCAAATATTGGATCTTGCTCAACTTCACTCTCAAGTTGAGCACCTTCCAAACCTATAGTCACTCTTGTATTATTGTTGTCATCCTTATTGCTACTCAGTTTCCAACCACTCTCCTCATAACCTTCTTTGAGTTTGGATCAAACAACCTATATGCACCAGTCATATGATATCCTACAAATATCATAGGTATAGCTTTTGCATCAAGCTTTCTTCTATTATGCTCAAGAACATGTCTATAACATAAACATCCATATATTCTAAAGTGATGCACGCTTGGTTTTCTTCCAAGCCAAGCCTCTTCAAGAGTCCTTTCAATGAGCCTCTTTGTTCGACTCTTATTAAGGATATAAGCAGCTTTGTCGTACTCAACATTGCCATTCTTAAGAGGTGAAGGAATTTATTTGGATTGCAAGTCTAGGAGTCAAGCCCATCGTTACATTTTATTCAAATGTGACGATGTCCAATGTTTTATAAGGTAAATAAATAGACTTGTATTTGTAGGTTTTTAACGCATTAAAGAATTGTTTTACAATTACTATAACAATGTACTTTTATTTGTAGTGAGCATGAAAATGAAGATGTAAATGTGAATAAAAGAAAGAGGTGGAGCAAAGCAAAAAGTCAAGGGTTAGATTTTGTCGAATGGTTTAAGAAGCGTGCCTTGTTAAGCGATGTATCTGACAAACTTAAGAAGCTATCAAGAGGACCAAATAAAATTGTAAGACATTTTTCTGGCTATGTAATTAATGGATACAGGTTTCATACAAAACACCGTGATGCTAGACGTAAAACACAAAATAGTGGTGTCACACTGATGGCAGTAACTGAAAGTTTTGCATGTACCAAAGATGAAAATCCAATAATACAATCAATAACTTACTATGGATCAATTACTGAAATAGTTGAGGCAGATTATTATGGTACGTTGAAGTTTGTGTTATTTAGATGTGATTGGTTTGAAGTTGAAGAAGACAAATATGGCTTGACTTGTGTTTACTTAACAAGAGATGTTACATGGACGATCCTTTTGTATTGGGCATCTCAAGTCCCCCAATGCTTCTACATTCAAGATCCTTCTAATCCAGATAGACATTATGTTATGAAGTCTGTTCCTAGGGATTTTTTTAACATGAACGAACAATTAAATTCAAATGGCCAACAACCGTATCAATGTGATCCGTTTGACCATCCAGTTAATCTAGCTGCAAGTGATGAGACTCGTGAAGTTGAATTTGTTAGGAATGATATTCCACCAACGATTATTGTTAATTCTTTACGTGAGTCATCTGAAAAAGAATCTGATGACGATTCTAGTTTTGATGAGACTTTTTTGAACTAGTTTATTATTCATTAATTTTTATTTACTTATAATGAATGTTTTTTGGACTGGTTGTTACAATTATTTGAACTTCTGTTTATTTACTTATAATGAATGTCTTTTGACACTTCCTATTGTCCTTGTTACAATTATTTGGACTGCTATATTTAGGATTGCTTGTTACTTATTTGGACTGCTTGTTAAGATTTGGACTGCTATATTTAGATTTGGACTGCTGTTTTTAGGGTTGCTTATTACTTATTTGAACTGGTTGTTACTTATTTGAACTGCTGTTTTTAGGACTGTTGTTTTAGGACTGCTTGTTACTTATTTTGACTGCTTGTTAAGATTTGGACTGCTTGTTACTTATTTGGACTGCTGTTTTTAAGACTGCTTGTTAAGATTTGGACTGCTTGTTACTTTTTAGGACTGCTGTTTTAGGAGTATTGTTATAGGACTGTTGTTTTAGGACTGCCTGTTATTTGGACTGGTTGTTAATACTTCTGGTGTGCTGTTTTAGGAGTGCTGTTTTAGGACTGATGTTTTAGGATTGCTATTTTAGGACTGTTGTTTTAGGACTGCTGTTATAGAATTGCTGTTTTAGGACTGCTTTTGTAGGACTGTTGTTTTAGGAGTATTGTTATAGGACTGCTGTTTTAGGACTGCTATTTTAGGACCGCCTGTTATTTGGACTGGTTGTTAATACTTTTGGATGTTATTTCTTCTGTTTGATTGCAGGAAAATGAACAAAGGGAATGCTTTTCGGCTTGATATTCAAGCTAAGTCCAGCATTGACTTAATGCGCCAATATAGAGTCAAGTTAGAAAATGTTAAATCTATAAAAGAAAGCAATCCAAAGGTAGACAAATCGAAGCAATCATTTGAAGTTGGGAAGTCAATTCAAACACAACATAAAAAGCCAAACCAAAAGGTAGTTGCAATCCAACCAATTATTGAACCATCTAAGAAAATTGTTGACAAGAACAAAGGGGTTGGTCAAAATAATAATATAAAGAGACAGCTTTGGTCTACAAAGGCTCCTTGTCTTGAAGGTACAATAGAATCACAAGTCTCGGAGAAAATTGGTGACAAAAATAAAAAATTATGTCAGAATAGTAATCTTAAGAAGCAACTGAACTCTACAATGGCTCCTAAAGTTCAAGTTCCAACGGAATCAAAAGTTTATAAGAAAATTGAGGAGAAAAACAAAGGAGTCCATCAAAACAATAACCTTAAGAGGCAAGTTAGCTCTACCATGGGAAATCAAGTTCAAGGATCCACGGCACATCAACAAGCCTATAAGAAGAATAAAACTATTCCAAAATGTCCAGCTATGTCACTTGCCAAATATCTCAATAAGAATAAGGAACAACATGGAGTAGAGGATTCAGGAGATGAAGATATACAATAAAATGAAATGGAGGAGGGTATCAACTATGAAAGTGAGGAAAGTGAGGGAACCAATGGTATATATGTTTTTGTTGAGTATATATTGGATATAAAAATTTGCAATTTTTTTTTACTTTTTTAATTACTATTATGTGGTTTATTGTCAGGATTAATAAAAAAACGAGGAAAGATTATATGTCAGAAAATTCATTCACGACAATTCAAAGATAGGCAAGAGATCATCTTGAATGAAGAAGGACAACCGATTGGGCCTGATGAAAAGACAGTTTCTGAACTTAGTAGCTTTTTGGGGACAATCGCAAGAAGTTCAGATTTGTGTCCTCTCACTTTCAATAATTGGAAGGCTTTGATTAGGAGTTGGAAGGATCTAAATATAGATCCTGTGTGGGATTATCTAAATGTACTTACTTTTTAATTTGAATGTATGGGCCAGCATACTTTTATAAATATAGATCCTAATATGTTTCTTTTATTTTTGCAGCAAATACAAAATTCCAGAGAAAGGAAGGAAAGCTGTATTTGCTATTTAAAATTATGCTTGGAGAAGATACAAATGTTTTCTTAAAAAGGAGCATTTTAGTAAGTACAAAACCACGCGTGAGCGGTTAAAAAATCGTCCTCATGAGGTACCAGAAGAAGACTTTAAGAACTTATTGGAATATTGGAAAGAAGACCACAATCAAGTAAGATATAATTACTTGTTATATATAGTTGTTGTCACACATTTGTAATTTTATAAAAAAAAAAATTTGTGAATGAATATAGGAAATCAGTCATCAAAATGCCAAAAATATAGCTCAGCTGAAATACAGGCACCGAATGGGGAATAAAGGCTTTGCAGTTATAAGGGAAAAAATGGTATTCTTTTTTCAAACATTGTAAGTGAATATTTAATTATGTTACTTAAATAAAATTCTCGTATTCTTTTTTTTTTCTTGGTTTAGTGTCAAAGTAATGAAGATAAAGAGCCTCCCACTCAAGCTGAAATGTTTATTGCTACTCGACAAAGTAATAAAAGAAAGAAGTTGGATCAAGAAACCAATCTTGCAATTGTAAGTTTAACATAATGTGTAATTTATTTACTATTATTTATGTATACAATTATTCATTTAATATTATTATTTATGCTAGATAAAGCTTCAAGACTTGATTGAAAAAGATGGACAGTCATCTTCAGAAGCCTTTCAGAGTGTGTGTGGCAAAGAAAAACCTGGGAGATTTCGTTGTCACGGAAGAACTTCAACACCAACTCTCTTGAGAAGAAATGAAGAAATTGAAAAACTTAAAAGAGAACACGCTGAGGAGATAAAACAGTTTAATGATAAGATACAAGAGATAGAGGAGAAACAACGTAAGGAAATGGAAGCAATGGAAGGAAAATTTCAGCTTATTCTTAAGACAATGTTGAACCCAAACACTGCAGGATTGAATATAGAGGCTTTAGCAACTTTTTTATCAACTCCAGCTGATGCTAATAGTACTCTACGTTCTTCTACATCAACACATGCTCCTAATAATAATGAAGTAAGACTGAACTATATTACGGTTAGAAATATTATTGTTAGAATTATATTTATAGTATTGTTAGAACTATATTACTATTAGAAATTGTACTGTTAGAACTATAATGATATTATACATTTAACTTTATTTACTGTTAGAAATAGGTATTGTTAGAACTATATTACTTTTAATAATTGCTACTGTTATGTATTGCTCTCACATACATGTGTCCTGGTTTGACTTTATAATCACATTTATAGAATTTAACATTTTTTCATTTACTCATGATTTAACTTACTGAATATATTATTTTTATTTTGTAGATGAATGATGGTGATACAAATGAAGAATTTCAACATTTCGAAGCACAAGATGAAGAGATAGACGTTGATACTTAAGTTTTCTGTGTATTTTTTTTATAAATAAGGATTTTTTTTTGTTATTTTGATTGTCTCCTTATCTCTAGAATTTAAATTAGAGAAATTGAATCACTGCGAATATATATCGTATGAATGATATTTTGTTCGTTTGCTTCACACATTGTTAACATAGACATATCATAAATATGACAATGAACATTAACTATATATATATATATATATATATATATATATATATAGTATTACAAAATTTTATACTATTGCAATTGTTATATTTTAAATTTATTATAGTATATTACAATAATTTTGTATTATCGCAATTATTATATTTTTAAATTTATTATGGTATTACAATAATAATGTTTTACTAAATATCTTAAATTATTGTATTTTAGAAAAATATTTTATTAAAAAAAAAAGTTTTTGGAACGGTTTTAAAGTGTGGCCGTAACTTAATTGAAAAAGGAACCTACAAGAACGGTTTTAATTTGGCAACATCATAAAACCGTTGTCGTTGTCAATTTGAAAAACCGTTCTCTTAGAGGTATCTACTAGTACGGTTTTTTAAAAGCGTTGTTGTTTCTAAACAAACCGTTGCGTAAGGCAAAGGCAACGCCTTGGTTCTCCACGGACAGAAAACCGTTCTCGTAGATTACGACAACGGTTTTTTACGTTAAGCAACGATTTTCATGCGTTGCAGTAGGACAAAAATGTTGTAGTGCAAGCACATAATCATATTGTACTATTTATAATGCTTATTAGAAGTGATATGTTTTGCCCAATTTATTTTAATGTTTTTGTGTTATTTTTTTTATTTTAATTGGATTGGTTTTGTTTGTTTCTTATTACAATTAAGATTTGCAGTGAAGATAAGGAATGACACTACTCATTTCCAATAGCAGATACTTTTGTGCCATATTCAAAGAGAGGAGATAATATGTTACATTATGTTTCTTTATTATCTCAACTTTCATATCTTATATTTGAGCTACTTCTACTATTACAGATTCACCACATATAGTAGGTTTGCTATTACAGATATTAATAGCAAAGTCAAGATGTCTACTTAACAACCTTTAGTTTCTATTTGCAATCATACTTTTGTAAAATATTTATGTTCCTCGTGAAATCTGCGGTGGAGGAGCCATGGGAAGTGGATTACATAATTGATAGAGGTGAGATAAGCACACTCATAAGTCATTTCTTCACAATTGAGTGAAGAAACACAAATTGTGTGGATCCCACCTAATTTTTTCTCTAATGGTATCCTCTTTCATCAACTGGATGAGAAAAGTGTCTTGTATATGTTCTAATGTCTTTTACTGCCACTTCCCTCTATCATAAATCACCCCCAACCGATCATAGCCTAAGTAATTATTTTTTACTCACACTAGCAAGAAACTCGTGTTATTGCACGATTAGTATGTCGTTGGTATTCTCTATGTGTTTGTTAGTGTAAGCCACTACAAGAAATAAAAAGAGTTTTTGACGATTAAAAAGGATATTTGCGGCGGTTGTACCCGCCACAATTGCACACTTGTGACGGTTTTATAACTGTCGAAGATTCGTGCGTCGCGAGGCTATTTTGCGACAGTTCTAAAAACTATTGTTCCAACCGCCTCCAAGTAATATTTGCAATAGTTCAATCCGTCTTTAAACGCAACTGTTGTTTTTGTTCCTACTGAGTATTGCGATAGTTAGCAACCGCCTCTAAGTACTCTTTGCGACGGTTTGAACCGTCGCAAACTGATATAATTTTGTTTTATTTTTTCAGTGACATTTTTTGTTTTTATTTTCAGTGACATTTTTTGTTGTATTTTTCATTAATTTTATTTTGATGGTTTATTAAATAACAATTAATCTTAAATTAAAACAAAAAATATTTATAAATATTATGCATATAATTAAAATACACAAAACTAATTAAATTAATGACTAAATCTCATTCATATAATCTATTAAAAAGTAATAACATAACATCCATACATAGAATTTTAAAATTACATCAAAAACCAAAACATTAGTAAAGAAATTGAATATACAAAATAACTACATCAAACTTTAAAATTCATGATCATGACGTTGATGGCTAGACTCTGGAACGTCTACTATTTCTAAGCGATTCTAAATTTGCTTCTTGAAAAAAAGAACATATATTTATATATATTAAACTCAAATTCAACTAACTTTTTCACACAAACTCAATACTTTATTGTTAACATCAAACTAATTAAATTTAAACAAGATCAAACACTCAAAATCAAAAGATGCAAGCATCAAACTAATTCATTGATTTGATAGTAGTAATAAACAACTCAAACACAAGATAAAAATAGCAACTATGATTTTATTACAAGAAGTCTTTCGAAATAGGTAATTGGCTGTATACAATTACCTAAGGTGTCTTTATGGAAGTTTCTTCATTTTGGTTATCATGAAGATTTGCTAACTTCACCAACTTCTCATTGGCCCTAACTAGAAAGAGAAAGCTAAAACAAATAGGCACAAAAATATCCAAGATCAACAATCAAGTTGAGGTGAAATTGCAAGCGCATAGCCAAACCCAACACCAGGAACAACTGTTATGTGAATTTTCTTTTCCATGTCCAAGTTCATCAAACTCACCTTGTTCAAGACTTATATAGATTTTAAAGCAAATTATGAAATGATATTATTCTAAAAAATATACACTCATGATTATATAGTCTACACTACCTTATAACTATTAGATTACATATAGGATAACAACTAAAGATTATATATATATATATATATATTCAAGGGAAGTAAGAAAGTTTATAAAATAAAGTACCAACAAAGAATGTCCTACCCCATGAGTTTTGTGATTAATACAAAGATAACAAAAATACCTTAATAGTAATTAACTTCAAATCTCAATAACTAGATGTTCAATATCATTTTCTCTTATTCAAGCAGATGTTATTACCTCAAAAATATCATATGAAAATATCACAAAAACAAAATAAGAAAGTGTTGTCATCTTATCTGTTAAAAAAAGTGTTATCCTCTTAGAGAGTGGGAAAAAAGGGTGTCATTCTATTATAAAATTCCTCACTATATAAGGTCAAACTCAAGACTTTAGATATTAATTTCGAGTTGACTCGACTGCAAACTCAAAAATGAAACTAAGTTTAGCAAAACACTAGTAAGAATAAACTTTATGTCTCAAATTTATTATAAGGTAGATTCCTTGAGTATACACCATTCCTATGCTAAGAGAATTTGTATTTAACAAAGAAAAAAAAGCTACAAACTAGTCTAAAGGGCATTTGCAAATCCAACAGAAGCTTGTAATGACCATTATCTAACTATCTAAAACAGCCAGAAACAAAATCACTATACAAAGTGAATACTGAATAATGTACATAGAAATTTAGATATGATAAATCATGACATTACAAAACCAAAACTAGAGATATAATACACAATAGAAAGTACTAAAAGGTAGGTTGTGCCAAGAATCCACACAATGATTGGTTGTCATTGCAAAGCAGAAAAAGTAAAAAGATGAAAAGAAACAAAGCAAAGATCATGACAAAAAAATTCTATAAATAAAACATGTTTGCCTTTGCCAAATTTCTCAAGTTAAGTGCTAATTGAGAAAGAGTCTTTATAGAAGACCCATCTTCTTTGATGTCATTATTAGTAGCTTCTTTCAACTCCTTCATTCTATCGCGCATTTTCCCACCTTCTTCCCCTTCCATGAGACACTTGATCACTTTAACAATCTCTACCCTTTCCACAACAACATTCATTCTTTGCTCAACAAACAAAGTCGACGTGATAAGCGGCACACCATGCATCACACTCTCAAGAACAGAATTCCAACCATAGTGACTCAAAAACCCACCAATTGAACTATGACTAAGGATTTGAATCTGAGGTGCACTAGAGAGAGTCACGAAGAAGCGTCCTCATAAGAGAGAGAGGTAGGAAGCAGCGCCGTCACTGGAGAGAGGCAGGAAGCAGCACTGTCATCGAAGAGAGGCAGAAAGCGGCATTGCGCCGCGCCGGAGAGATGTGTTGAGATTGTTCCTTATTTTTCTTTGAATGCTTGGCAACAATCGCAAAAGAGTCATAAAGCGGTTTCACAAAACAATCGCAAAGATATTTTAGAGAAAGTACATTTTATTTTTTAATAATTGATAATAACAACAAAAACATATGTCATGAGAGCAAAGTATTCAATGCCTGTTAGAAGCCTATGAGATGCAAAGAAAACCCTACACCAACAAAGAAAAAAATTTGGTGAAGACTAAATCAAACTTTGATGTTATCTTTCATTAAATCATTCTAGTAACACCAAATCAGGTTCTGCAAATCAGGAACATGATGCAGAAAAAGGAATCAACAACAGCGAATTTAAGAGATGTAGAAAAATGAATTAACAAGAGCGAACTTGAGAGATGCAGAAAAAGGAAATGAGAAGGAGATTCATACCTATGAAGCTTAGAACAAAATGCAGCGGCGGTGCAAAGCAATACGGATGGATTTGAGTTGAAGTTCAAGTTTGAGTACGCAGAGCTTTGAGTTTGAGCACGAGAGGCTTCAAGGGATTCTAAGCTTTTCGCAAGATGAGTCCTTTTGGGGTTTTTATGCATCAAGATGGATGAAGGCACGATTTTAAGAAATATTGAAGAAATGACACCGGATGTAAAAAGGAACGCGCGTTTTACAACAAAACGCAACGGTTGTTCATAACAGCCGCACCACCTGTCGCAAACGAAGAATGAGAGCGGTTTTTTTACAACCGTCACAGGTCTTCTGTCGCAATAATTTAAAATTCTTGTAGTGAGCCTAGAGGCCAATGTTTTACTTTTGAAATTAGAACTTGTATCGTGCTTTTTATTTATAATATAAAAAATTTCTATTATTATGTGCATTTAATATAATAAAATCCTTGAGTGAATTTCGTTTTGATAAGACATTGAGTGGACGACTCGATTGTGAGATGTTATAGAACTTCACTCTCAAACATATGTAGTCGAGTATTATTAGAAGGCGACAAAAATACAATCGTGACTATTATGTGCGTCGATAGATAACCTGATTTCATGGGTTGTGGATATAATATATCAAGTCACAACATAGGTATACATTAGGACGAATGTATACTGGATTGACCCTCCATGAGAATACTGCATAATGTATTATGTAAGTGTCATAAGTTATTCTCATAATGATAATGGTGCATGTCACCCTTAGACTTGAAACCAATATGATTCCTAGACACTAGTGGAGAAATAAGATTTTATAGTAGTATTCTGCATCAAGTAACATAGACACTGATGTGGAATGAGACACGTTGGAAACTTTGAAAATTTTGTGAAATAAAATAATGGTTTTCACATAGGCCAAGTGAAATACTGAGGGGAAAAGTTATTGAATTTTTTTAAATAGTTTTCTCATCGGGGGTGAGAATAATCGAGGGGAAAACTTGTACATATAACATCGGTTGTTTGGTGGATTGAAGAGAAAACTTTTATAAAGTTAAAACCCTAACTATAACGTTAACAGTCACATGTGCGCTTTCTTTTTCTTTCTCGTCCTCTCTAATGTTGTTCCCCTTCTTCTCATTTCTCGTTCTATCATTCGTTGTCGTTCTCCACCGGGTCATTCGTCTTGTTCCTCCTTTCGCGTCGTTCTCCACCAATTGCGCCTCAGTCTCTCGTTATCTTTTTATATTTTTTTCGTTATGTCGTGTGTCCCGTTCAACACTGGTCGTATTCACGAAGTTGTTGTTCTCCTCCTTCGTTATCGCTCATTATTACAAGATATACAAGATGAACTCGAAAAGGTAAATTTCCAAAACTTATAGGGGTGAAGTTGTGTTGATTTTTTTTAAGGTTTGAAATTGTGTTGATTTTTGTTGGTTATTAATAGTTTTTGGGCTACATTTTGTCTAGAAAAGAGAAAATAAGTTTTTGTGACTGTTTGCGGGGTATCAAAGTGCCGCAAGGTTATTCATTAAATGTCAATAGGAGGTGATTGTTTTATTGTCGTTAAATGTTATTTGTAACAGGACAGTTATAAAGTCGGTTGATTGAATATT
Source organism: Cicer chorassanicum (assembly GCA_037974735.1). Classification (NCBI taxonomy): domain Eukaryota; kingdom Viridiplantae; phylum Streptophyta; class Magnoliopsida; order Fabales; family Fabaceae; genus Cicer; species Cicer chorassanicum. The sequence continues at coordinate 46,103,447 of JBBPBP010000004.1, read as the reverse complement.
CAATGAGACAGGTTGGAGAGACATGAGTGTCCTAGATGAGGTTTGATCCTACCACATAACGGGAATAATATATGTGAGTCCCTTAATAGAGTATGACTGTTAGCTGATAGTTAAATCGTCTTTTAGGATATATGTTTCAAAAGAATTCCTAGCAAATCCATCTTGTGAATGTCTATAGTGTATTAGGTGATCGGAAGGAGTGGCACCATCACATTTTGCTATGATGCCATTGAATGAGGCACTTCAACTTATGTCCGGAGCATTTTTGTGTGGGGTCCACGTTGAATGTGAGAAAGCTACAATAGCTTTATGAATTGTTTGGTGGATACATATGAGTTTCTTATGGACCTCCTTTTAACATCTTTAGATGGATCTCTCCAAATGTTTTAACATATGGTTTACGTAGCTTGCTTGCTCTTGGAGTTAAGTGGATAAGTAGGAAAATAATAAAATTTGCAAGGGAAGATGTGAAATTTCTATTCTAGTGATTTCAATTAGTAAAAAGACATGGCATATTAAATGTTATATTATGTGAATTAATAAAAAACAAAAAACAAATTTATGAGTAAAAAAATGTTTATGCATGATGAATACTATTGGATCCAATGTTAATTTTTTTTTTTAACAAAGTAACTAATTTACATGTATGTATGTATGTATGGGGTCTAAATTAGAGTATTAAAACACTGACATTGAACAACTTTTATGCCACACTTACAAGACCAATTAAAAAAGAGCAACTGGGATATGCTCATCCAACATGTTAATTGCCTAGTGAATTGAAATATGTATAGATTATTGTATTCGATTGGAAGGGTATTTGATTGTAGTAGTTGAACTTCTTACTCTCTTTAATCACTATGTAATGCAATGTAAGTACTTGTATAATGTAGTAATGTACTTGTATAATGTAGTAATGTTCTCAGAATTTAGAAATACCTTTACTTGTATAATGTATTTCCCCACACAAAAGAGAGACTAGTTAGAATTAAAAGTGTAACACTTACAAATATGTTTCATTCTAAGAGAATAAAGTAATTACAATTCTTGTATGTCTACCTGTTTCATTTTATATATTCCTTCATTTCTCTTTAGCAACTTAGGATGTTGATAAGTATACATATAAAAGATTTTGTTGAAAACCAGTAATTATGGTTTCGTTAAACTCAATGTTTCTCTTTTGATATGCCTTGTTATATATCTAGCTAATAGCTAGGTTATGCATAGTACACAATCAAACATTATAATTGCAAATAAATTCCTATATAGTTATAGCTATCATACACAATGTACAAGTAAAAATCATTCATATTTCTAGGAGGCTATAGTCACAGCTTATGAACACACCATCATAATAAAGGCAAAATAGAAAATAAAACCTATAAGATGGTATTTGCGATCGAGCTACTACTCATGACAAAGATTCAATTCACGAATAACTATAAACAAAAATTGTATTCGTGAGCGGAGCTATGATGAGTATGATTGCGGTAAGAGCTATTCGCGATAGAGCTTCAATTAATACGACATTGGTCGACGACAGTGGGCACTGCTGCTATTCGCGACACTTGGCTCTCTGATTTCAATTCAGTTCTAATTTTATGTTTTAGATTTCTTAAATTTTAGGATTATTTATTGGGTCATGCTAACATTACATTAGCATTTGCCTTATTTAATATATGTTTTGTTCATTTAATTCAGTTTCGAAGTAAATTAAATTTTGGTCTAGTTATAGTTTGGTTCTCATTTTTATCGAAAAGCTCAAATGACAAATTGTTTTAGCAAACACAGTTTGGTTCTCAACTTTTATAGATTAGTTCAACTCTAAACAATTTAGTTCAATGTGGTTCTCTAGTTCAGTTTAGTTCTGGAACTTTTTTGGACAACTCTACTTGCAATTGCAAGACCTTCTTCTTTAGTTAGTCAAAAACTAAAGATCTTATTTTAATGATTTATCGTGTAGCTCTTTTATATTTTAGAATATTATTATTTGGTATTATAATTCATTTTTTCTTTTAATGTATGTCTTTTTGAACTATTTGATATTGTAGTACATGAAGTAACTCATTTTAAACTATTTGATATTGTAAGACATTTATAGGTAAGAAATATTGTTATTTTTTGAAGTACATGCACTTTACCATTAAGTGGTATTTCTTTCGTTTTATAATAAATGACACTTTAGCAAAAAAACAATTGTTTTAAAATAAATATCATTCTCAATTTTTAATATAACTTTATTTTTTTCCTATACTATTATTTAATAATTAATATATATATATATATATATA
>JBBPBP010000004.1:46086239-46101002 GCA_037974735.1 Cicer chorassanicum | reverse complement strand
TATATAATTTTGAAAATATTATCATAATCTGTATTAATAATAGTAAAAAATTCAATATATAATTTTAACTCATAGTATCCATACACTCTTTTTTCTTCATAATATCATAGAATTTTTTATTCATAGTATCATAGAAGTTGTCTAGTTATATTTTGAATGATCAAAATTATCTGAAAGAAATGTAAGCAACTTTTTTAAAAAAAAGTTGATGTTGGTTTGAATTTTTGCTGTGGTTAAAATTTGTGAATTAGTTAATATAGCGGCGGTTCTCAAATGTTCAAAAAAACAAAATTCAACCTCGCATAGCACAGCCACCGCTATAAGTTCAAAACCGCCGCGCAATTCTTCTACTGGTGGCTGTTCCAGCAGTTCACTTTAACTGCTAATATAAACCCTGCCGATGGTTAAAACTTCCAACGCTTACCGACAACAACCGTCGCCACTTAGCTAGCTAATAGCAATAGTAGTGTGAAATTTTTTTGATTTTATCTTTCAGATTTTTATGAGAACGAATTTAGTAATTTAAAATTGGTTTAAATATGTTTTTGGTTTCTGTAAATATAACTTTTTTTTTATTTTGGTACTCGTAATTTTTTTTAGTTTTCAAAAAACATTATATTTGGTCGTTAAGTATATGTTACAAAAACGTTAACCGACAAAGGGAAACAGTTTTTTGTCGTTGTAAATATAACACTTTTGAGTTTTAGTCTCTAAAAAATATTTTTCTGAATTTCATCCCTGCAATATTCAAAAATCTCCTTAAATATAAAATAACACACAAATTGATCTTTATTAATAATAAACTTATGCCAAGTAATGTTTAAAATATTTTCACTTCGATAATTTCAAATTTATTAATCTTCAATTTTATTTATTTATTTATAAGTATTTAATTAATTTTCATTTTCTGTTTTAAAAAAATCACTAAAATCTTTTGTTTTATTTAATTATTATTATTAAATTAATTATATAAGTATAAAATAATGATTAAAATAACTTTAGATTTAAGTTTTATAATTTAATTAAAATCTCCTTTTACGCATTATATTTTTTTCATTATAACTTAAAATAAATAAAATATATATTAGGTGATAGATTTATTTTAATCAATATTTTATACTAATATAATTGTAGTTAATATTATATTAATTTAATTTTAATTATAATATTATATTATATGTTTATTTTGTTGAGACAAAATCTCTCTCAATTGATTTTAATGATAACAAAATTACTTAAGAGATTATGATTGTGTTTAAGGACTAATTTGTGCTCTTGAGTGGATTTATAGTAGAAAACAGGTTATTAATCATAAAGACTAAAAGGATGAACATATGAGACAAAACCATCATATTTGCAAGCAAGAGGATGGGTTGAACCTACGTGAGGATGGCCTCGCAAAAGCATAGTATACATCCAGCAACGTAACCATGATTCTTAATCAGGTTAAAATGACAAGATTGTAACCAAGAATGACTCAATAAAGCATATTTTCTAAAGAGGTCAGAAAGCACATTTGGACTAGTACGAGGATAGGCTGTTCTAGGTAGAGGACGGCTAGTACTAGGTAAAAGGTTGAACAATTTGTCACATCATTCTTCAAAAGTTGAATTCAATCCTTGTACTCCACGAAATCAGCCTGCTGTAGCTCACATAGTCAGAGAAATAGTCGTTTCATGTCTTGAAGAAAGAAAAAGAAAAAGGCTACAATGGACCAAGTACCTAGGAGGTTTGAACCTCAAGGCTGAGGATGGACTAACACTGTTCAAGACAGCTGGATGGCAGTTTTGTAATTTCAGCTCAATGACCATTGGACTCTTTGATGCATCCTCCTCAACGGTCAAGAAGTGTTTTAACACATGGAAGAGCTGTACAAGAACTCTATAAAAGGCAGCAAGCTCTCCATAATCAAACACACACCAATATTGCAGAAAAAGATCAAGAATCTTAAGTTTATCAAAAGCAATATTCATTCTCTCTTCAAACTTTCTACATTCATACACTAGATCTTTGAAATATCTTTTTAGAAAGTGTTTAAGAAAAGAGAGAGCAATCATACTCATATCATTCTGTAATTTTCAAGTAAGTTGTACTTGAAAATATTTGAAACTTGATTGTAAGCTTGGTGAAGCTTGAGAATACACAAAGTGTAATCATCTTCGGTTAGAGGTTGATCTGATTGAGTGTTAGTGAAATCTCACAAGAGTGTGAGGACTGGACGTAGCCATATTTGGGTGAACCAGTATAAAATTTGTGTGTCTATCTCATTTTACTCTTCCTGCATTTATTTTGTTTTTGATTAAAGAGTTTGAATTTCCATCCTTTATCGCATCCTCTCAGAGAGGACAGAAATTCATAAGCTCGTTAAAATAATTTTTAAACGCCAAAATCCCTATTCTACCCCCTTCTAGTGATATTTAGCTCCATCAATTGGCATCAGAGCAAGGTTCTCTAGAAATATTACATCTAACAGTGTAATAGAAAAAGATCCAAAGGAAAAATGTCAAAAGCTAAGTATGTTCCTGAAGGAGGATCCTCCACCTGACCTCCTTACTTTGATGGTACAGATTACTACCACTGGAAAAGTAAGATGAGATTGTTTTTCATATCACAAGATAAAAACATGTGGTCTGTTATTGAAAACGGGGATCATGTCATCAGAATCAACAACACAGATGCAACCTCCGACGAGAAACCTCAAGCACAATGGACGACTGATGAAAATGCTAAGGTACTCCTAAACTCTAAAGCTCATTTATTTCTAACGTGTGCTTTGAGCAGGGAAGAATATGATAGAGTGGAAGAATGCAAAAACGCCAAGGAACTCTGGGATACTCTAAGGATTCATCATGAAGGATCAAACCACGTAAAGGAAGCAAGGATTGACATGGGAGTAAGAGAGTTCGAGTTATTTGAAATGAAGGAGGATGAAACGATTGATGAAATGTTCTCAAGGTTGACAATCATACTTAACAACTTGAGATCTCTTGGAAAAGTTTATTCTGTTCAAGAGAGGATAAGAAAAATCTTAAGGAGTTTACCAAAAGAATGGAGGCCAATGGTGACTGCCATCACAGAAGCGAGAGATTTGGCCAACATGAAACTAGAGGATCTGGTTGGAACTCTAAGGGCTCACGAACCTCTGTTGCTGGCTAACAAACCAAGCAAAAAAGAAAAAATGATAGCTCTAAAAGAAAGAAAATGAAGACTATCTCTAAGGGCTCACGAAGCTCATCTTCCAAAAGAGCTAAAGAAGCCACAAAGAAAGAAAATGAAGATTATCCTCTATCTGAGGAAGAGGAAGAACTTGCTCTAATTTCCAGAAGAATCCAGAGGATGATAAATCGTAGAGGACAGGAAAAAAGGTCTCCTCAAAAAGAAAAAACTGACAAAAGTCATATCACTTGCCTTGGATGCAACAAGCTCACGTGGGATGATAGTGATTACTCATCCTCGGAGCAAGAAAAGGAAGAAGAGGCCAACCTCTGTCTCATGACAAACTCAGAAAATGAAAAGGTAATCATATCTGAACTTTGTCCTAATTGTGAACAATTAGAAATAGAATTTGACAATCTTTTGAATGACTCAAATACTTTATCTCAAAAATGTGGTTTTCTTAAAAATCAACTTTATGAAATAAAGAGGCAAAACGAGGAACTTCAAGCTAAAAATAAAAAATATGAACAAACCATTTTAGACTTGCAGTTATCTCATGAGAAGTTGTCTGAACAAATATCTAGTGTCAACAAAAGAAATGTCAAAACTCATCCTCCAGAAGAGGATGCAGAAAAGGAAATTTTGAAAATAGAGGTTGAAGAACTCAAAAATGATCTTACCAACTTTGTTAAATCTACTGATACTTTTCAAAAGATAATGGGATCACAATCTGGAATCTTTGAAAAAATTGGTATTGGATTTAAAAGTTCTCAAAAACAAAAACTCTATGAAAATTTTTTCGTTCCAAAGAAACAAGAGGATAGGCCAAGATGCACTTTTTGCAAAAAACTTGGACATACTTTCAAAAGATGTTATGCCAAGAAAAAGGCAGATAACATAAAGAAATGATGTTCATTCTGTGGTAAACATGGACATCACGAATCTGTTTGCTATCATAAAAGAAAATTCCTCACAAGAGGACGAACTAACCACCAAGGACCCACCTCTATATGGGTACCTAAGTCACTATTAAACTCATCCTCAGGTACATCATCTGATCAACAAAAGAAAGTCATGGTTCTTGGACAGTGGCTGCTCAAGGCATATGACAGGGGATAGACATTGCTTTATTTCCTTGGAAATAAAGGATGGAGGATCGGTCACATTTGGAAACAATGAGAAAGCTCAAATAAAAGGTATCGGTATCATTGGTAATAAAAATTCTGCCAAAATTGAAAATGTTCAATATGTGGATGGTTTAAAACATAACTTGCTTAGTATTAGTCAACTTTGTGATAGTGGTTTTAAAGTTATTTTTAAACCCAACCTATGCGAGGTTAAACACTCATCCTCGGGTAGAGTTTTCTTTTCCGGTTTTAGAAAAAAGAATTTATATGACCTATATCTTGATGATTTGCCTATTGAATCTTGTTTTGTATCCATTGAAAAGGATAAATGGGTATGGCACAAACGGGCTGGACATACAAGTTTAAACACTATTTCAAAATTGTCTAAATTAGAATTAGTTAAAGGCCTTCCAAAAATTGATTTTGAAAAAGACAAAATTTGTGAGGCTTGTGTCAAAGGAAAACAAGTTAAAAGTAGTTTTCATTCTAAAAATGTTGTTTCCACAAACCATCCTCTTGAGCTTCTTCATAAAGATATTTTTGGTCCTATTAAAACTCCTAGCCTTAGTGGAAAAAGGTATGGATTTGTAATTGTTGATGACTTTTCACGTTTTACTTGGGTCTTATTTTTAAAACATAGAAATAATGCCTTTGAAGCTCTCCATTATTTTTGTAAAAAGATCCAAAATGAAAAGGGATCAAAAAATTTCTCCGTAAGAAGTGAACATGGAGGAGAATTTGAAAATGAATCTTTCAAAAATCTTTTTGATGAAAACGGTATTTCCCACAATTTTTCTTGCCCAAGAACTCCTCAACAAAATGGAGTTGTTGAGAGGAAAAATAGAACTTTGCAAGAAATGGCTAGAACTATCTTGAATGAAGCCAACATTGAAAAATATTTTTGGGCTGAAGCAATTAATACCGCTTGTTATGTTCTAAATCGTGTATCCATTAGAAAGATTTTAAACAAAACTCCATATGAACTATGGAAAGGAAGAAAACCAAACATCTCATATTTTCATATATTTGGGTGTTATTGTTACATCCTAAATAATAAAGAAAATTTGGGAAAGTTTGATTCAAAATCTGACAGATGATTGTTTTTGGGATACTCCACTTCGTCTAAAGGTTATAGAATATATAATCTTAGGACTCAAACTGTGGAGGAATCCATGCATGTTATTTTTGATGAGTTTGATGACTTGTGCTTAGAAAAAATTGATAAATCTGAGGAAGATGAACCTTCATCCTCCAACGCACCCAGTCCAAACGAAGAGGACGAATCTGCTCCATCCTCTCAGCAACCTCCACGAGGATGGAAGACAATCACTTATCATCCTCCAAATCTGATTATTGGAGACACGGCTGATGGAGTAAGAACAAGACAGTCCCTTCGTGGAAATGAAGCTACCATGGCCATGATATCACAAATTGAACCAAAGAATATTGATCAAGCTATTTGTGACAAATCATGGGTTGAAGCCATGATGGAAGAACTCTCACAGTTTGAAAGAAACAAGGTATGGAACCTTGTACCTCCTCCACTTGAAAAATCCATCATTGGAACAAAATGGATTTTCAGAAACAAACTGAATGAGGATGGAGAAGTAGTAAGAAACAAAGCAAGGTTAGTTGCTCAAGGCTACAATCAACAAGAGGGAATTGACTACGATGAAACATTTGCACCGGTTGCAAGACTTGAAGCTATACGCATCCTCCTAGCATATGCCACCCATAAAGGTATCAAACTATACCAAATGGATGTCAAAAGTGCCTTTTTAAATGGCTTTCTAAATGAGGAGGTATATGTTAAACAACCTCCTGGATTTATTGATGAAAAGAAGCCCAATCATGTTTATAAACTCTCAAAAGCTCTTTATGGTTTAAAGCAAGCTCCTCGAGCTTGGTATGAGAGGTTAAGCTCATTTTTAAAAGAAAATGGTTTCTTAAGAGGACAGATAGATACAACACTCTTCAAGAAAACTATTGAAAATGATTTATTAATTGTGCAAATTTATGTTGACGATATAATCTTTGGGTCTACAAACGAAAAAATGTGTGAAGATTTTGCCAACCTCATGCAAAGTGAATTCGAAATGAGTATGATGGGAGAATTAAAATTCTTTCTTGGTTTACAAATCAAGCAATTAAAGAATGGCATCTTCATATCTCAAGAAAAATACACCAGAGATTTGCTTAAAAATACAACATGAGTTCAGCCAAGAGTATGGGAACTCCTATGCACCCATCCTCCATGCTACACAGAGATGATGAAGGAACTCCAATATCAGAAAAGGAGTACAGAGGAATGATTGGATCATTGTTGTATTAAACTGCAAGTCGTCCTGATATAGTATTTGCCGTGGGTCTATGTGCCAGATTCCAATCCTCACCAAAAGAATCACACCTCACAGCTGTGAAAAGAATTTTAAGATATCTTGTTGGATCAATAGATCTGGGTTTATGGTATAAAAAGTGTCAAGATATTGACCTCACAGCATACTTCGATGCTGACTAAAAAGTGGAAAGAAAGAGTACAAGTGGAGCTTGTCAATTCCTTGGAATTTCTCTCATCAGTTGGTCATGCAAGAAGCAAAGCACCATTGCCCTTTCAACTACGGAGGCTGAATATGTATCAGCTGCTCAATGCTGTTCTCAAATTTTATGGGTAAGAAATCAACTTGAAGATTATTCACTAAGGTACACTAAAATTCCTATCCTCTGTGACAATACTAGTGCCATTAATCTTTCCAAAAATCCCATACAACATTCTAGATCTAAGCATATAGAAATTAAACATCATTTCATACGAGATCATGTTCAAAAAGGAGATATTGAATTGATGTTCATTGATACTGAAAATCAACTAGCTGATATTTTTACCAAACCTCTTCAAGAGGATAGGTTCAAGGATATTTTGAAAAAACTCTCCATCATTAATTTTTCAAAAATTAATTGATTAATTGTTTTATCCATTGTGTCATCGCTGCATGTCTCTTTTTTATTTTGTTTAATTATTTAATTGTCAAATCCCTGAAAGATCAAATCTGATATTTGAATATGAGGTTAAAGTTTAGAGGATGGCAAGTAACCAGAGGATACATCATCCATTTTGATGTATCTGCATTTAATAGCCTCAGTCCTTGCGTGCACGCGCTTCTTTTCCCATTGGGTCGTCCATGTGGCACTGTTCCCGTGTTCCAAGCAAGCATTAAATACTGCAGCAGCTACAACTATCATTTCCCAAGACGCATGTCTCACACGCCTATCTTGTACACCACGCTTATCTCAACATTAAATGCATACCTCAACCTCCTCCTTCTCCAACGGTTACATGTCCAACCTCTTCAAGAGGATCAATTTGAATTTATTTTAGAAAAACTGTTTGTTGTTACCCATGCATCAATCTCTGATTAAAATTGGTTAAGAAATTTGTTTTCTCTTATTTTTCTATTCCTTATTTTTTTATCTTTTATTTTATTTTATTTTCTTTTTGTTATTTTTTATTTTTTATTTTATTTTATTTTTGTTATTTTTTATTTTTATTAATTTTATTTTTTATATATTTTTATTATTTTTATTATTTATTGTTTTTATTTTTTTTCGTCCTCCTCATTTCTGATTTTTTTTTAAAAACAGCATCCTCCTTCCAATATGAGGATGAACCCAAAATTCAGAAAGTGAAAAGATGTGCACGTTTCTCATTGATGTCTCTCTCTCTCTCTCCTATACATCTCTTTCCAATGAGCATTAAATGAAAAACGGCTACTTCTCTCTTGGAACTTCAAACCTTCATTAACCCCTAATGAATGCCTAATAACTCTTTTTCAATGGTTACAAAATCCTTCAAATTATTTGATCAAACATCCAAAAACCACGTTTATCACTCAAAAAAAAAAAACTCTGATCATTTACCCTCCTCTTGGAGTGGGTCACCAGCCATTCATCCTTCTGTCTTGCCTCTTCAACCACCCTTCACCTTCATCCTCGTCTGACGAGCCATCCTCCCTAGAATAGATTTATGACTCTTAATTTTTTGATGCTGCCAAATTCAGGGGGAGAAAGATTATGATGTTTTGTTGCTATGTTTTGATGATTATGATGTTTTGATGTTTTTTTGATTAATGTTTTGATGTCCTGCTACTATGACTATGGTATTTTGATGTTTGATGATTAATGTTTTGAAATGACTATGCCATTATAACATTATGGTTTGAAATATCATTATGATCTTTATTCTGTTAGATTCGTATTTCTGGCATACATTCAGGGGGAGTAATAATTTTTAGAACTTAAAAATTTTAAACAAAAAGATTACTCACTTCAGGGGGAGCATAAACATTAAATCTCATCATGCATTCATATTTAAAAATCATAATCTAAAGAATTTCGTCATCATCAAAAAGGGGGAGATTGTTGAGACAAAATCTCTTTCAATTGATTTTAATGATAACAAAATTACTTAAGAGATTATGATTGTGTTTAAGGACTAATCTGTGCTCTTGAGTGGATTTACAGTAGAAAATAGGTTATTAATCATAAAGACTAAAAGGATGAACGTATGAGACAAAACCATCATATTTGCAAGCAAGAGGATGGGTTGAACCTACGTGAGGATGGCCTCGCAAAAGCATAGTATACATCCAGCAACGTAACCATGATTCTTAATCAGGTTAAAATGACAAGATTGTAACCAAGAATGACCCAATAAAGCATATTTTCTAAAGAGGTCAGAAAGCACATTTGGACTAGTACGAGGATAGGCTGTTCTAGGTAGAGGACGGCTAGTACTAGGTAAAAGGCTGAACAATTTGTCACATCATTCTTCAAAAATTGAATTCAAACCTTGTACTCCACGATATCAGCCTGCTGTAGCTCACATAGTCAGAGAAATAGCCGTTTCATGTCTTGAAGAAAGAAAAAGAAAAAGGCTACAATGGACCAAGTACCTAGGAGGTTTGAACCTCAAGGCTGAGGATGGACTAACACTGTTCAAGACAGCTGGATGGTAGTTTTGTAATTTCAGCTCAATGACCATTGGACTCTTTGATGCATCCTCCTCAACGGTCAAGAAGTGTTTTAACACATGGAAGAGCTGTACAAGAACTCTATAAAAGGCAGCAAGCTCTCCATAATCAAACACACACCAATATTGCAGAAAAAGATCAAGAATCTTAAGTTTATCAAAAGCAATATTCATCATCTCTTCAAACTTTCTACATTCATACACTAGATCTTTGAAATATCTTTTTAGAAAGTGTTTAAGAAAAGAGAGAGCAATCATACTCATATCATTCTATAATTTTCAAGTAAGTTGTACTTGAAAATATTTGAAACTTGATTGTAAGCTTGGTGAAGCTTGAGAATACACAAAGTGTAATCATCCTCGGTTAGAGGTTGATCTGATTGAGTGTTAGTGAAATCTCACAAGAGTGTGAGGACTGGACGTAGCCATATTTGGGTGAACCAGTATAAAATTTGTGTGTCTATCTCATTTTACTCTTCCTGCATTTATTTTGTTTTTGATTAAAGAGTTTGAATTTCCATCCTTTATCGCATCCTCTCAGAGATGACAGAAATTCATAAGCTCGTTAAAATAATTTTTAAACGCCAAAATCCCTATTCAACCCCCCTTCTAGTGATATTTAGCTCCATCATATTTTAATTATATTATATTAAATTATTTATATTATATTATATGTTTATTTTAATTATATTATATAATATTATAATTAAAATAAAATTAATATAATATTAATGTGCGCTTTCTTCTTCTTTCTCGTCTTCTCTAATGTTGTTCTACTTCTTCTCATTTCTCGTTCTATCGCTCGTTCTCGTTCTCCACCGGGTCATTCGTCTTGTTCCTCCTTTCGCGTCGTTCTCCACCAATTGCACCTCAGTCTCTCATTATCTTTTTTTATTTCTTTCTTTATATCGTGTGTCCCGTTCAACACCGGTTGTGTTCACGAAGTTGTTGTTCTCCTCCTTTGTTATCGCTCATTATTACAAGATATACAAGATGAACTCGAAAAGGTACTCCTCAATTTTTGTTTTCAAATTCGTTGATATCATGAAGCTTCCATTATTCGTTCTTAATGTGTTTAATTCGACTCTGGTGAATCCTAGGATCCAATTTCCAGAACTTATAGGTTTGAAGTTGTGTTGATTTTGTTGGTAGGTTTGAAATTGTGTTGATTTTGTTGGTTATAGATAGTTTTTGGGCTGCATTTTGTCTAGAAAAGAGAAAATAAGTTTTTGTGAGTGTTTGCGGGGTATCAAAGTGTCGCAAGGTTATTCATTAAATGTCAAGAGGAGGTGATTGTTTTATTGTCGTTAAATGTTATTTGTAATAGGACAGTTATAAAGTCGGTTAATTGGATATTCAATGAGATAGGCTGAGTGACATGAGTGTCGTAGATGAGATTTGATCCTACCACATAACGGGAATAATATATGTGAGTCCCTTAATAGAGTATGACTGTTAGCTGATAGTCAATCGTCTTTTACGATATATGTTTCACCTAGCAAATCAATCTTGTGAATGTCTCAAGTGTATTAGGTGATCGGAAAGAGTGGCACCATCACATTTTGCAATGATGCCGTTGAATGAGGCACTTCAACTTATGCCCAGAGCATTTTTGTGTGGGGTCCATGTTGAATGTGAGAAAGCTACAATAGCTTTATGAATTGTTTGGTGGATACATAAGAGTTTTTTATGGACCTCCTTTGAACATCTTTAGATGGATCTCTCCAAATGTTTTAACATATGATTTACGTAGCTTGCTTGCTCTTGGAGTTAAGTGGGTAAATAAGAAAATAATAAAATTTGTTAAGGAAGATGTGAAATCCCTCCTAAAATACGTCACTAAATTTTGTGATAAGGAAATTAGAGAGAGATTTTGTTTTTTTTTTTATCGCTAATTTTTATCACTAATTTAATTTTTTTCTATTCTAGTGACAGAAAACCTTTTCAATAAGTAAAAAGACATTGCAAATTAAATGTTATATTATGTGAATTAATAAATAAAATAAAAACAAACAAATTTATCAGTAAAAAAATGTTTATGCATGATGAATACTATTGGATCCAATGTTAATTTTTTTTTAACAAAGTAACTAATGTCACATGTGTGTATGTATGAATGTGTGTATGAGGTCTAAATTAGAGTATTAAAATACCGACATTGAACAACTTTTATGCCACACTTACAAGACCAATTGAAAAAGAGCATCTGGGATATGCTCATCCAACATGTTAATTGCTTAGTGAATTGAAATATGTATAGATTATTGTATTCGATCAAAAGAGTATTTGATTGTAGTAGTTGAACATTTTACTTTCTTTAATCACTATGTAATGCAAAGTACTTGTATAATGTAGTAATGTTCTCATAACTTAGAAATACCTTTCTTGTATAATGTATTTCCCCACACAAAAGAGAGACTAGTTAGAATTAAAAGTGTAACACTTACAAATATGTTTCATTCTAAGAGAACAAAAGTAATTACAATTCTTGTATATCTATCTGTATCATTTTATATATTCCTTCATTTCTCTTTAGCAACTTAGGATGTTGATAGGTATACATAAAAAATATTTTGTCGAAAACCAGTAATTGTTGTTTCGTTAAACTCAATGTTTCTCTTTTGATATGCCTTGTTATCTAGCTAATAGCTAGGTTAGGCATAGTACACAATCAAACATTATAATTGCAAATAAATTCCTATATAGTTATAGCTATCATACACAATGTATAAGTAAGAATTATTCATATTTCTAATAGGCTATAGTCACAGCTTATGAACACACCATCATAATAAAGGCAAAATAGAAAACAAAACCTATAAGATGGTATTGGCAATCGAGCAACTACTCGTGACAAAGACTCAATTCACGAATAACTATAAACAAAAATTGTATTCGTGAACGGAGCTAAGATGAGTATGATTGTAGCAAGAGCTATTTGCGATAGAACTTCAATTAATGACGACATTGGTTGACGACAGTGGGCACCGTTGTTATTCGCGACATTTGGCTCTCCGATTTCAATTCAGTTCTAATTTTATGTTTTAGGTTTCTTAGATTTTAGGATTATTTATTGCACCATGCTAACATTACATTAGCATTTGCCTTATTTAATTTAGTTTCGAAGTAAATTAAATTTTGGTTCAGTTATAGCTTGATTCTCATTTTTAACAAAAAAAACTCAAATAACAAATTGTTTTAGTAAACACGGTTTGATTCTCAACTTTTATGGATTAGTTCATCTCTAAATAATTTAGTTCACTGTGGTTCTCTAGTTCAATTTAGTTCTGGGACTTTTTTGGACAACCCTACCTGCAATTGCAAGACTTTCTTCTTTAGTTAGTCAAAAACTATAGATCTTATTTTAATGATTTATTGTGTAGTTCTTTTATATTTTGGGATATTATAATTTGGTACTGTAATTCATTTTTTCTTTTGATGTAGGTCTTTTTGAACTATTCGATATTGTAGTACGTTTTATCTTTTGAAGTATCTCATTTTAAACTATTTGATATTGTAAGACATTTATAGTTAAGAAATATTGTTATTTTTTGGAGTACATGCACTTTATTATTAAGTGGTATTCCTTTCGTTTTACAATAAATGTCACTTTAGCCAAAAACAATTGTTTCAAAATAAATATCATTTTTAATTTTTAATGCAATTTTTTTTACTTCCATTTAATAATTACTATATATATATAATTTCTAAAATATTATTATACTTTGTATTGATAATAATAAAAAATTCACTATAAAATTTTAACTCATAGTATTCATACACTATTTTTTCTTCATAATATCCTAGAATTTTTTCTTTATAGTGTCATAGAAGTTGTCTAGTTATATTTTGAATGATCAAAATTATTCAAAAGAAATGTAAGCAACTTTTTTAAAAAAAGTTGATGTTGGTTTGGATTTTTGCTGTGGTTAAAATTTGTGAATTAGTTAATATAGCGGCGGTTCTCAAATGTTCAAAAAACAAAATTCAACCTCGCATAGCACAGCCACCGCTATAAGTTCAAAACCGCCGCGCAATTCTTCTACTGGTGGCTGTTCCAGCAGTTTACAATTTAACTGCTAATATAAACCCTGCCGATGGTTAAAACTTCCAACGCATACCAACAACAACCGTCGCCACTTAGCTAGCTAATAGCAATAGTAGTGTGAAATTTTTTCGATTTTATCTTTCAGATTTTTATGAGAATGAACCTAGTAATTCAAAATTTGATCAAAAATTAAGTAAATATATAATTAAGACTTGTTCCAACTTAAATTCTTTTAAATAATTTATTGTTCATTAACCACTTAAAAAACTCAAATTCTTTCTAATAATTTGTGGTTAGTTAACTAGTTAAGTTGAACTATTTAGTTTGCTGTGTGAAAATGTGCATAAATTTTTTAATGAAAAATAATATATATCTCTGCATAGTTACCCACCCATGTGTTGAATTAGACAAGTGTTGGAAAGTTAGAATGAATGAGAAAAGTGTACTATTTTGTTATGACTCGAAAGTCATATGCGTTACCTTGGTTTGATCAACAATAGTCAGTTGAATGCAATTGTAAATCTATGAAATAGTAGCATCCAAAGCTGCCAACCCACTAACTGTAAATAAATCACGTTCCAAATCACGTGACGCCCCCAGAAAAATAAAAATCAATGTATACCTAATCTTTTGCTGATTTAGCTTTGGGACTTGTAAGCTGAATTAGTCAAAGATTTCGCACATGATCATGACGCACTTGCAATGAATCCCTTGCCGATTTTTCACATTTTTAGTCCAAACTATAGTGTAATAAATACAAAAATGTTTTGTACACTCTTTTTTTTTTTTATACATGCAATACTTTTTTTTTTCACTGAATGTTGGGAATATGTTGTGATTAATCACTTTATTATTAACCATGTATCACACCATTTATAGTTCAAACTTAGAATTTTAATCACTTTTTACAGTACACTCATTGCCTTTTTGCAAAGATATAATTTGTAGGGAACTAACTTTGATGCTTCCGCATACAAGGCTAAAACTCACCGAATGTTACATAGCAATAAAATATAAACAACTATATATATTTTTGATAAAATACACTCCACTATTATTTAATATTATTTAAGATATACAAAAACAACGTATTAATTATTTATCTTTTATTTGTATCAAGCCCGTTTTTATTTTTTGTTTTGCGTCAAGTTAGTCTTATAAGATTCTAAATGTTATCGTTGATCTTAATTTTAAACAACAAATTTTAAATTTAATTTTTTTTTCTTCTATTTATTCAATAAACTCATGCAATTCTTAAGAGGTTTTGATTGCAATAATCAAAAAAATATAAATCAACAAACAATCATAAGAACATAAATCAATAATCAACTTTTAGAAAAATAATTAAACGACTGAGATGCATTTTTTTTTTAAATTAAACATGAAATTCTCTTAATTCAATTCAT
>JBBPBP010000004.1:46067365-46086004 GCA_037974735.1 Cicer chorassanicum | reverse complement strand
TTTAGTCTCCGTTAGAATATTGACATATATTTTTTAATGATTTTTATATAGATATGTTTACAAGATTATAAAAAGTTTGTTCCCAAAAATGAATTTAAAATTCAATATCTAGGTTCATTTTTTTCTTGAGTTTATGACATTTAAAAAGTTTATACTTAATTCATCTTAAGTTAAAAAAAATTAAATTTATATGAAGAAACTTATTATAATATTTTAAACGTGTTTATAAAAAATTATTCAATAATTTAAAAGTTCAAAAACAATTAAATATGTTTCTTTTTAACATGGACTAAAACTACTTGTAGAAAATTTTTACAGAGACTAAAAAATGTAATTTTTTAAAAAACCTAAAAACAAAATTTCAAATTTTGATAAAAACTAAAAACTTATTCCATCAGTATTTATATTAAAAAACATTACACACGCATTCAGTCCAAAAACACATTACACACACATATATATGTAAGAGTTAATAATACATATGTCCATAACTCATCGTTACAAAACATAGATCAAGCAAGTGAAAAACATCCCTCCAAGTCAACAAAGACCAACATGAAATCCTTGTCTACCTTAATCATTGCTATGATCTTTACCATAACATTGATCCTTTCACTTGAGGTGAATATAGCCAAAGCTAGAACTTACCCATCTTCATCCCTATTTTCAAAAATGTATCCATCATTCAAATCTCTCTCACATAAACAAGGTTCAAAATCAAATCAAGAGCGTGAAGCAGTTGCTAGCCTTAGAGGAATACCACCTAGCAGACCAAATCCAACACAGAACAAGTAATTAATATATTCCATTTTCTTCATTACTCATTGTGTTTTTCCAATTATATCTAGAAATTGACAGCAAAGGGTGTGTGTGTATCAGGTTAAAGCCTAGAATTAAAGACTGAGCTGAGAAATTTGTAGTGGTGGCACATGGAGCTCTGTAGATTCAGATTTGTAGCATTAACTCTGTTTCTCTAGTTTTTTTGTTTTTTTGTTTTTTGCTTTTTTTTTGTCTTAGCTTTAGATTCTTAGTTTTGTTAGTCATAGTGATATATATAGTTGAGTTTAGATTGCAATTTATGTTGTCTTAGTTTGATGTTTTAGATTAAAGAGAGTATAGGAGATAATGAGTGTAAAGGAGAAAAATAGTAGCCATCAAATTGTGAAACTCAAAACTGTTAGTTTTTAGCAGATTAATTTTTTTTTGTTTTATTTATTTTCTTGATCTGGTGCATTAACGGTTACATACGTAGTTTCTTGTACTTAGCGTAATATTTGGAATTTGACTTTTTTTATTTTTATTTGTGGGTGTATTTGATAAATGACTATTTTGGAACTCCATTTTTACAAGTATCATCTTGTAAGCTTTCATTGAGGTTTATACACGGTCCTATGCCAAAAATAAAATTTATATTTATAAAACAGCACTTTGTTTTACTAAAACAAGTTTCACTATAAATTAATTCTTAAAAATCCTTTAAAATTTTAAGGATGATTGACAACATTTTTCAGAAATATAAATTAACAACCTTCTTAGTATTTACGGATGAGAGAAAACAAATATATTCTCTAAAGTTTAATTTATCGAACCAATATTAATTAATTAAATTTTTATCTCAACTATAAAAATAAAAAGAGTGGTTAAATACGAGAAATGTTATTCATCGTAGATACAGTTATATTATAAGGGTGAATGTGTGTTCCTTTAGTCATTCCTCTCTTGTAAATGGGTTGTGCTCTCTACCATTCAATTTTGGGCTTAATTAAAGACGGTAATTAACTTTGGTCCTTTCGAGCCATATTCATTTGCTAATTTTTACATAAGAAGCTCAACCACTCTAAACTCCAATTGATTTAATTCAACTGATAGTGATAAGATAGTTTAATATCTAAGAGGAATTTAAGTAATAAAGATTCTAAGAACTCCTACGTCATCAACAAGAATGTCGACAACTTCGATTTTTTCTTCTCCAACACCTGATCTTTCCCCCACTTGTAAGCTTGCGTGACAAGTTCATCCTTGTATCGCTAGTTTCATCAACTCTACATATGGAGGAGTTGATTTTAACTTAGATCTTGGCCCAATTTAGAGTATATGAACTTTTTAATTAAAATGTTTGTGGTTATTCACCACATTCAAGAATATATATACGTGAAATTCTAAAATTGAAGAAAAATTATATTTATTGTCTAATTAATGACAATCGTAAAATAATACACTTCCGTCTTACGGTGAATGTCTCTCTAATAATAAAAAATTATTTCAATATCAATGTCATTTACACTTTTTAAAGTAATTTTAATTATTTTTTCTATATTACCCTTTAATGATTACTATATAAACAATTTTCAAAACATTATTATATTTTACATTGATAGCGACGAAAAACCCATTAATGTTAAGACGAGTAATTTAATAAAATAATTTTTTTTAATTATTATATTTCTTAATATATGTGTAAAAATTTTAAACGAAATTTATTACAAGAAAGAGATAATGCTATTTGAGATTCTTTCAACATATTTTGATCAACTTCAAAAATCTCACATTTATTAAAATTGATACATTCTCTGTTTTTATTGTCTACATTGACAATCATTGTTCGAAAGAACTATTATATATACTCTACTATAAAGAGTATATTTTACTTAAAGCTAAACAACTCCAATAATTTTTCAAACTCCACCATGAGGAGTATACTTCATTTGAAGAAAATATCTAAAATATTTATCATATTCTACCATAAAAAAAAATATTTTTCACTTGAATTTAAACAACTCAAAGAATACATGTTTGAAAATCAAATCGAAAAATTATCGGCCAAGTCGAAAGTAATCAAAATTGGATCAAATATCGAATTGTTGTAGGTAGCGATTTAAAGTCTGACCGGAGTCCAACTGATATTGATCAAATATTCTAAATTTTATTTTTAATATAATGTACAAACTAATAATAAACAAAAATAACATAACTTCACCCATTAAAAACTAATTTTAAAAACTGATATTGATCAATGATTATTACACTATTCTATTTTTTATTATAACTTTTTAAAAATAGAATTTTAAAAATAAAGCTTCAAATAATAAATTAGTTCAAATAATTTATTATAAAAAATTATTTTAGGTATTTCATCTGTTTATTATAATTTTTTCTGATAACAAAAAAATTAAAATAAAGATTAAAATGAGAAGCTATTTCCAAAAGTTTCTCATAAAAATTATTTTTTAGAGATACATTTGTTAAGACAAACTCTCAAATTAAGTTGTGATGAAAATAAACAAATGTTAATTAAGTATGTTAATTATGATTATAAATGTTATGTTAATTTAATCTGTGCTCTTGAGTGTTTTTATTAAAGATAGGAATCAAACAAAGCAAAGAAATCAGATGAAAAACTAAACTAAACATTCTTAATCATAAGTTATACAACACGGAGAATGTTCTGCAGAATCAAGATTGACTGTCGCAGTCACTTCACCAATCTTTCTCCAGCACTTTAACAATGATTTTGTCTTAATTATTTATACCAATTTCATCAGTACATGCCAAGGAACAGATAGGAATCATTATTACTTAAAACGGTTCTCGAATCACTAAGAAAAATCATCATGAAGATAAGCATGTCAAAAACGGACTGTAACTTTCTCCAGTCTGGAACTGCCAAGAAAGTTGAAACAAGACTGAAGATCAAGATTGATTATAAATCCTCATATTGTCCAGAAGACCATCAGACCAGATTGATCATCAAACTCCACCTTGAGTCAACGTTCTCCGTTTTTGAGAAGAACAATTTAAGTTTCTGCAGAAGAAGACTTCTTTGTTCTGTAGAAATTATTCACTCCTTTTCAAACAGTTTTGGATCGAATCAAGTTTCCAGATCAAAGTCCAATAATCATCAAGTATTTTCGAAGCTTAATGGGCCATCAAAACGCGCAGGAAATATGTGAGTGATTAAGCAAAACGGCCCAAAACAGCAAGGCCCAAAACTGTCACATGGATGGTGTATTTTTCAACAGAAAGGTTGCTTGTGTCAGAGGAAAACAGAGCACTACCAACAGCTCTTTCTGACCAGAATTAATTGCCCAAATCGTCTATAAAAGCAAGGCAAACTCGCGAGCATCATCCAGAACTTCAAGTGCCAAGAATTCTCATTAAATCACATTCACTTGCATTCTTGAAGCTATCTCATTCACAAAAGAAATCAGGCTGAAATTGTTTCATACTTCCAGATAAACTGACTGAGTTCTTTCATTCTGAATTTATTCTCAAACAAGAGTTGAGCATATTCAGATTCAACCAAACCTTTTAAATCATTATTGTGTAAACTCATAACTATAAGGATTGTTTATAGTTTGAGAGTAATTAAAAGAGTTAACTGTAAAAATCCTAGCAGATTAGTTAGGTGACTTGATTGAATCATTTCTGGGTGGAAAGGAAGTGTAGTTACAGATTAAGGTTGATCTTTAATTGTGTAACCAGAAGATTGTTCTCCGTTCGTTGAACACTTAGTGAAAATCTCACAATTGTGAGGACTGGACGTAGGCCACGTTGGGTGAACCAGGATATATCTTTGTGTGGTATCTCTTCCTTAACTCTATTTACATTCAGTTATTTTTATTACCACAATTAAATAAAGAAACTAAAAACTGTGTTTTTAACTAATCAAAGAACGTTCTCCGTTTTCTGTTTCAGAACCAAGAACGTTCTCCGTTTCTGTTTTCATAACCAAGATCATTCTTGAGTTATTTTTTCTTAAGTTTTTAACAGGAAATTTTAAATAGGCAAGATTACAATTCAAACCCCCTTCCTTGTAACTTGACATTGCTACTTCAATTGGCATCAGAGCAAGGTCTCTAAAAGAAACACTTTAACCAAGCGCTAGAGAAAAAGATCTAGAAGAAAGAATGTCAAAAGCAAAATACATTGTTGAAGAAGGATGTAACAGCCCGATTTTTTTTTTGTTTTTTTTAAACAAATTCAAATTCATAATAAAGAGATAAATACATTTGGATAAAATATTTAAGTCGTATCACAACGACAAAAGTCAACAATAATCAAAAACAGCGGAAACGGTTTTGAAATGAAAATCCAAAATATTTAAAACAGAAAAATACACCGGGGCTATGAGACCTATCCAACGTAGCTCATACCCCTGGGATATTCTCGGCAGACACCTGTACAAAAGCACTGCCCCAAGAATTTTAACTTCCCCACGTCACGTCAAAAAAATGGTACAAGGACCCATCAAAATAAAAGTTAGGCTGACAATATATGGTATAGGTACAGTCTTCCAGAATGAAATAAATACAATCACAGCAGATAGACATTTAGCCCCTATACAACTATATAATCTGATCATGCTACAAAAAAAACTATAACCCAAGTGATCTCCACGCGCCCCGCAGAAATCCTTCTGACACAGCAGTGGTCAGGTAAGTCTAACTCCGTTCCCATCTCCAGAGTACTAACTGGTAGGACGATCCTGATTCTCATCTAAGGGCAAAGCCCAGATTTCCACAATAATTGTAAAGGTCACCAACCGAAATTAACAAACATCACATAGCATTTAAATTTTAAATGCACAAAATAACCTTTCAACTTAGCATACATCTAAAAAGGGTTTTCATATGCCACACATGCATAATCAAAGTTGAAAAATGAAGTTTTTAACAAACTGCACTGTCATATTCGAATAAAGCATCCTTGTATCCAAATACAACTGTGAAAATGACATAATTTTCAATTTTGAAAATGTTTCGATATCATTCAACGCTTACCACATAAGGTCAATCAATAACCCTCATCAAATACGGCACAATTACAAACCACAATCAAGTATGTATATACAACTATCACAGTATATCAAACATGACTCGCGTGCCAAGCACCCTAATGAAATGCGTATATGCCAATGCACATGATTCCGGAATTCCAAACCAACACTCTCCTCGAAAGGGCGTAAATCATAATTGTACAGTCTCTCATAGACCAGTACTAATTATCAAGGTGCAATCTCTCACGGATCAGCACAATTTACTATCGTACAGCCTCTCACAGACCAATACTAATTTTCTATGCGTGCAATCGCTCACAGATCAGCACGACTTACAAGAGTGCAATCTCTCACAGATCAGCACGACGCGAAAATTCCCGCAAAGATAAGATGAACCAACTATTCACATGGCATCATCTCGTGGCTCATCACGGTTACCACTATCACTATGGCCCATCGCGGTCACCATGTACTATGAAATGCATGTGCATACTCTAACTCTTTTCACCACAACCATTAAGTAAATGCAGCTATTAAAAGATTCCCCTTTTTTAATACTCATTTAACACTAATGATTTTTCAAAACTTTTCACAGAGCATACTCAGACATATTAATTCATAATCCAATAAATCCACATCAGACTCAATCTACAAACCACATTAAATACAACAATCCAAATTCCACAAATCCACTCCAAATCACTACAAATTACTCATTTTCAAAACTCGTCATATTTCAACCACAATACACCCATTAATTTCCATAATTGCAAACATGCATTTGCACCAAATTTATTTCCTCAAACACATCAAAACAATTTCACATAAAACACCTTAAATTCATTTTCTGCAAATCCACACATCAAACACGACAAATTCAATCAATTCGACTTCCAAAATTTCACACCAAATTTAATTGTGACTCATCCGTGTTCACAACTCCACATTTCAAACACATTAAATTCAACTTCCACAATTTCACCCATAAACACATTAAATTCATTTTCCTCCAATCTACACATAAAATACATCTCAAAATTCATAATATTAATTATGAACACATCAATCACACCAAACATAAATTACCACAACAACATTAATATCTCAGAGTTCTCCCCACCGCTAACTCCGTGCCAACAGCCTCGATTCATTTTCGAGACTCAAGGAGCTAACTACATAAACATAAATATTTGTAACAATTTGTTCACAACTAAAGTTTATCCAACCTCAACAAAATTCTAAAATTATATCTTTTTCACACATCAAACTTTTACAACCAAATAATCTACATTTTTTAGTTAAAATTAAATAAAACAAATATTGTTCAAATCACACGTACGCACACTCGACTATTAAAGCACCAAAATTTTTAGTTAATAAAGTACTCTAAACTTTTTCTTTTTTTTTAAATTTCAACTTTAGTTCAAACTCATTTATTTGAAAATAACTCATTTCGTAACTCAAACACGTCAAAATCAAATTTTTTTTTGTTAACCATTACTAACAATATCGACCACATTAATTCAATCTCAGTAAATCGCACACAATTCACATCAAACTACATCTCAACCGCGTCAATTTTAAATTCCGCTAATTTCCGCATAAACGAATTAAATTCATTTTCACCATTTTACACATCAAATACACCAAATTTATTTTCCATAAAATCACATATAATGTCCTAAATGCAAACTAAAAGTTTGGAAGGAGCCCTTACCTCAACGGTAGCTTTATCTGCCGATTACGGCACCGCGATTAATTCCGGTAAAATATTTTCTTCGCACGACGCTTCCAAACTAGTTCACTAGCACCGTAGCATGGCAATGAGCAACTTTCACTTCTGTCACTTCTCGAAATGAAGCTTAGAAGTCGAAGAAAATATAGATTTTATATTTGTGGGTCTTGAATTTCTTTTGTTTTTTGAAAACTTAAAGAAAGCTAAAGGAGGAAGAAAGGAACTGAAACTGGCTAGGAAGGAAACGTGCCGCCTTGCTTTCTCTGACTATATATGTATATAAAGCTATCAACTAATATATATATATATATATATATATATATATATATATATATATATATATATATTATGTACTAACTTACCTGCTAAGTAATATATTTTATTAATTTAATAATATATATATATATATATATATAATTAAACCAAATCAATAAATATCTAAAACTCTCACACACATTTTAAATTATTTTGATAAAAATATCTACTCTCGTTGCAGCTCAATTGACAGGTAAAATTTTCAGCAACCAGAGATATTTTTAACAAAACTGTCCGGTAATAAATTCTTCGTACATAAATAAATTATTTTTCAACAAATAATTTTAAACGGTCTCAAAAAGATATTTTTGGCATTTAACACACAAAATACCAATAAAATTGGCTAAAAAGCCTCAGAATTCCACATAAAAATGCACTAAAATTCATAATTTACAAATTAATATTAAGGGTCTTACAAAGGATCTTCAAACAGGCCACCATATTTTGATGGAATTGATTACACTTTTCGAAGAACAAGATGCGGCTGTTTCTAAAGTCTCAAGACACAGGAATGTGGCGCATCATTACAGATGGAGATTTTCATTCCAAGAACTGATCAAAATGATTCAAACTCTACCAAGAAGGAAGAAATCGACTGGACATCTGGAGACAAAACTAAGGTACTCTTAAACTCTAAAGCTCAATTATTTTTATCGTGTGCTTTGAGCAGGTCTGGGATACATTACAAATTCATCATGAGGGAACAAATCATGTCAAAGAAACAATAATAGACATCGGCATAAGAAAATTTGAGCTATTCGAAATGAATGAAGGAGAAACCATCGATGAAATGTATTCAAGGTTCACACTATAGTGAATGAAATGCGATCTCTCAGAAATCAAAAAGAAATCAATGAGGGCCACATAGGATAACTCAGATGAATCTGACGAAGAAAATGATGAAGAAGCCAACATATGTTTAATGGCAAACGCTAAAGAAAATGAGGTAACAAATTCTGAACCCTGTATCTTGTGTGAACAAATGGAAAAAGAATTTGACAATTTATTAAATGATTCAAACTTACTTATTCAAAAGTGTAGTTCTTTAAAAGATAAATTTTATAAAGAAAAAGAAGAGAAAGAAAAAACTCAGGCTCTGAATGATAAGTTGAAAGAAATCATTCAAATTTTGAAAGAATCTCATATCAAAAACTTTCACACTGAAAAACAAGAAAGTCAAGAACATTCTGCACTTCAAAAGGAGAACGATCTCCTTAAAGCTGAAGCTGAATTCTTTAAAAATGATCTGTTAAACTTCATTAAAGCTACTGAAACTTTTCAAAATATCATGGGATCTCAAGTAGGGATATTTGATAAAGTAGGTCTTGGTTTTAATCAAACTCAGAAAACCAGAGTATATGAAAAAAAATTATTCCGGAAAGAAGAGAAAATAAATGCAAAATAAAATGTTCATACTGCTGTAAAACTGGACCTCTTGAATTTACATGTTATTTCAAGAAAAGGGATGAAAAAATCAAGAACAAACAGAGAGGAGAACGAACTGGAACGAAAGCAGATTTTCTTCAGAAAAAACGAGAACGTTCTCCAGCTAAATTTGAAAACGGAGAAAGTTCTGAAAAATTGTCAAAACCAGTTAAAAAATCTATTCAAAAACAAATAATTAAATGTTCCTAATGTTCCAAGATTGGGCACTCTGAATCAACATGTCATATTAACATAAAATCAAAATCTAGAACTAATCCACAAGGACCCAAGACAAAATGGGTACCAAAAGTTAATGAAACAAAAACTGCAGGTTGGTTCTCAAGGTGTCAAGAAAAAGCCATGGTTCTTGGACAGTGGTTGTTCAAGACATATGACAGGTGATAAAAATTGCTTCATATCCTTCGTCAAGAAAGATGGAGGGTCAGTCACTTTTGGAAATGATAACCAAGCTCAAATCAAAGGTAAAGGGACAATTGGTAAGAAAAACTCTGCTCAAATAGCTTATGTTCAATATGTTGAAGGTCTGAAACATAATCTCTTAAAGACAAAATCTGGTGAAAAACTATTTTCTAGAACCTGAAAGAAAAATCTTTATGTATTATATCTTGTAGAATTGCCTGATGAATCCTGCTTCATATCTATTGATAAAGATAAAAGGATTTGGCATAAAAGGGCATGGCATATCAGCATGAAAACCATTTCTAAAATTTCAAAATTAGAACTAGTTAGAGGATTACCAAAACTGAAATTTTGAAAAAGACAAAATATGTGAAGCAAGTGTCAAAGGAAAACAAGTCAAAAGTAGTTTTCACTCAGAAGAATTTATTTCCACAAACAGAATTCTTGAATTACTTCATATAGAATTATTTGGTCCATTCAAAACAACAACTTTGGGAGGAATGAAATATGGTTTTGTTATTGTTGATGACTTTTCACGATAGACTTGGGTACTATTTTCAAAACAAAAAGATGATGCTTTTGAAGCTTTTAAAATCTTCTGTAAAAAGGTACAAAATGAAAAAGAATCCAGCATTATTTCTATAAGAAGTGATCATGGAGGAGAATTCATAAATGCCCCTTTCAAAAACTTTCTTGAAGAACTTGACATTTCTCACAATTTGTCTTGTGCAATGACTCCTCAGCAAAATGGAGTTGTTGAAAGAAAAAATAGAAACCCTACAAGAAAAGGCAAGAACAATCTTGGAAGAATCTAATGTTGAAAAATATTTTAGGGCTGAAGTCGTCAACACATCATGTTATATTTTAAATCGAGTATCCATAAGAAAAATCATAAACAAAACTCCATATGAAATCTGGAAAAACAGAAAATCAAACATTTCATATTTTCACATTTTTGGATGTTACTGTTATATTCTAAACAACAAACATGTTCTTGGAAAATTTGATGCAAAATCAGACAAAGCTATCTTTTTGGGTTATTCAACCGACTCTAAAAGTTATAGGGTTTTTAATCTAAGAACTAAAGTTGTAGAAATCAGCATGCATATTCTATTTGATGATTTTATGACTTAGTAATAGAAAAGACAAATGAGGATGAAGAGCTGCCAAACACACAGTAGAAAACTGATGTGCAAGAAACGGAGATTGATAAACAATCTCCGTATCATTCTCCACCTAAAAGTTGGAGAACGATAGGAGATCATCCTCAAACTCAAATCATTGGTGATACAGTAGATGGAATCCGAGCCAGAAATTCATTCAAGAATGATGAGAACAACATAGCAATGATTTCTCAAGTTGAACCAAAATCAATTAAAGAAGCCATAGTTGATCAATCTTGGATTGAAGCCATGAAGGAAGAACTGCAGCAGTTCGATATGATTGAAGTCTGGACCTTGGTACCAAATCCTCAAGATCAAACAATCATTGGTACACGCTGGGTTTTCAGAAACAAATTAGATGAAAAAGGTAAGGTAGTAAGAAACATAGCAAGATTGGTTGCTTAAGGTTATAACCAACAAGAAGGTATAGACTACGATGAAACTTTTGCTCCTTTTGCAAGGTTGAAAGCTATTTGTATACTTCTTGCATATGCATCTCATAAACTTATTAAATTATTTCAAATGGATGTAAAAAGTGCATTCTTAAACGGCTTCTTAAATGAGCGAATTTATGTAAAACAACCTCTTGGTTTTGAAGATCAATTAAAACCAAATCATGTTTTCAAACTTACAAAAGCTCTCTACGGCTTAAAACAAGCACCAAGAGCTTGGTATAATAGGTTAAGTTCCTTCTTAATTAAAAATGGATTTACCAGAGGAAAGATCGATACTACACTTTTTAAGAAAATTGATAAAAATGATTTACTCATTGTACAAGTGTATGTCGACGATATTATTTTTGGATCAACTAATGAAAAATGTGTGATGGTTTTTCAAAACTCATGCAAATTGAATTTGAAATGAGCATGATGGGAGAGTTGAGATATTTTCTTGGTTTACAAATTAAACAACATAAAAATGGTATTTTTATCTGTCAAGAAAAATACATAAAAGATTTGTTAAACAAATATAAAATGAATGAAGCAAAAAACATGTCTACTCTTATGCATCCATCCTCTTCATTAGACAAAGATGAACAAGGAAAATATGTTTCTGAAAAAGAATACAGAGGTATGATTGGTTCTTTGCTATATTTAACTGCTAGCAAACCAGATATTGTATTTGCAGTAGGATTATGTGCTAGATTTCAATTTGCGCCAAAAGAATCTCATTTAACAGCTGTGAAACGAATTTTTAGATATCTCGTTGGAACTACTGATCTTGGCATTTGGTATAGAAAAGGTTCTCATTTTGATCTTGTATCATACTTCGATGTTGATTATGCTGGAGACAAAACTGAAAGAAAAAGCACTGGTGGAACATGTCAGTTTCTGGGAGATGCTTTGATAAGCTAGTCCTGTAGGAAACAAAATACTATAGCCTTATCAACCACTGAAGCTGAATACGTATCAGCTGCAAACTGCTGCTAACAAGTTCTTTGGATAAAAAATCAACTTGAAGACTTCTCTGTAAGTTACTCAAGTATTCCAATTTACTATGATAATACTAATGCAATCAATTTGTCAAAAAATCCAATTCAGCATTCTCGTTCAAAACATATTCAAATAAAACATCATTTTATTCACGATCATGTTAATAAAAAGGATATTGAATTAATCTTTGTTGATACTCAAAATCAGCTTGCTAACATTTTTACAAAGCCTTTAGTTGAGGAAAGCTTTAATTCAATCAAAGAAAAACTGAAAATCATGAAAAATCCTGAAAATTCGAGTTAAAACTGCTTCTGCAGAAAACGGAGAACGTTTATCAATCTCCGTTTTTTTTTAAACATCTTTCTCCGTTTTTCAAACTCTCCCCCGAATCGTCATCTTCATCATGCGTAGGAATGGCTTGTCCCAGCATTAAATGCGCGTGTCTCTAGGTCACTGTCAAGCCGTCAAAACGGTTCCCTTCCCCAACACATGACAGTTCCCTAGGTTCATGTCATCATTGCTCTTTCTCTCTCTCTCTCTCTCTTGAAAAACTGACAAAACGAATTTCAATCATCACCACTGTTCATTTTTAGAAACAGCCTTCTTCATCCTCAAACCTTCGTCTTCTTCACCTTTCATCCTCCATCACTCTCAGCTTTCAACAAAAATGGCTCGAACAAAATAATCTGCTCGCAAAAATGCATGCACTGACACTCCATCACCATCATCATCCTTCTCACCAATCTACAATCATTCACCATCACCTCCACCCAGATCAACTCCTCCAAAACATTCTTTAGATTCTTCCTTTTCTGACTATCTCTCATCCTCCTCTGAATCTAACCCAAACTCCTCCATTCCTGAACCTTTATCTTCTGTTCTTCCCCCTCTTCATTCCTGTCCATCTCCTAACGTTGCTCAAGTTTCTCCTCACTTGCGAACATCTTTCTCTAGTCCCGCACCACCACAAAAATTTGTCAATCTCCCGCACCACAAAGGCGCTCCATGAGAATCTTATCAAGAATTGGGACTTCAAAAAACCCAATCACTAAACCTGCTTATTTCATCATCTCAGACTCTGAGTCTGATGATTCATCTGATCCTCCTCCTCAAGCACCTACAACAAAATCCACAAAACCTTCAACTCCATCAAAATCTTCATTTTCCTCGGAACCTTCTCAATCAACTTCTCCAAATCAAAAACAGAGAATGATCAATGAACTTTTCTCTTCTCCTAAACCCACCCGCCCACCCTCTCGTCCTCTCAAAACAAAAACCACTGTGCCAATGTCTCAATTTTTGGCAAGAAAAAACTTAAACATTCGCCAACGATTCAAAACCTCTGCACCCAAATAGAACTTTCATCACAATCCTTCTGCTTCGCAAGAACGTTCTCCAAGTTCAGAACGTTCCCCGATCCGTGAACCTTCACCCATCTCACATCAAGAACGCTCTCCTATCCACGAACGTTCTCCAGTACCTTCCACTCCAAACACTCAAAAAACCCCTACATCTACTCCAAAACGTTCCCCCATTCCAGAACGTTCTCCTATTCATCAAAAATCTCTCTCACCCACTCAAGAACAGTCACCTACAACAGAACGTTATCCGTCTTACGCTCCCACTTCTTCGCAATCCACCAAACATCCCCTTTCACCTCACACTCCTTCCCCTGCACCACCTTCTCCACCTTCCAAGAAAGTCAAAACTCAACCTACTCCTTTAATTCCATCCACTGCCACAAAACTATTTAAAGATAAATGGGATCAGATACCCATTGGTGTTGGTCGAGTTTTCATTTTTGACAAACTCATAGTCGATGGCAACGTTGTCCAACATTTTACTGATGCTCTAGGCTGGACTGCCTTTTAACAAATATCTGAGCCCTACTATCCAGATGCTATTAGAGCTTTCTATTGTCAGGCCAAAACATTCCCTGATAAATCTCTGTTAATTTCCAACATCAAGGGAATTGAGATCAAACTAACTCCTGAAATTCTGGCCTCCATCTCGGATCTTCCTATTGACGGTCCTGTTGTTTTTGGTAAATCCTGGTATGCAGCTCTCAATCTTAAAGAGAATGCAATTCTCACTGAGTTGTTTCAAGAGAACTCTACTAGGTACCTTTCCACATATCTTCGACCACTTCCTAAAATTTTCAACAACATGAGCCAGCATACTCTTCTTCTTCACTGTGGAAGCCATGAGTATGTCTCTAAAAATGACGCGTTCATCATCTATCATCTTCTCAACTGCAAGCGTCTCAACCTACCTCATTTGATACTTCATCACATGATCGGTGCTGCAACCAAAGACTACAAGAAGAATAATGTTCCTTATGGTATGATTCTTACAAAAGTCTTTAACCATTTTAATATTCATCTGTCAAATGAAAAATCCCTTATCAAAATCTCAAAATTCTCCACCAAAAAAATGGCCCATATGAAAATCACCGTCACAAGACAACCTTCCCCCACACCAGAAACACATCAAAAATATCCAACCACTAGCCGTCCCTCAACCAGACAATCTGCCCCAATCATCTCCTCTTTTCCATCTCCTCTAAAACGCAAACGCTCTACAAGACAACAATCTGTTGTTCCAAACCCCACATCACTTTCTCCTTCTCCAGACAGAGAAGCTGACAATACTAAAGAACGTTCTCCTCCAAACCAAGAACGTTCTTCTGAAAAAAGCTCCAAAACGTTCCCCTGAAAACCGAGAACGTTCTCCCAGTCTTCCTCCTGCAAATCCTACTTTCTTCGTTTTTCCACAACAATCCACAATTTCCTCCACTGACTTCATCTCTATCTCCCAACTACTTTGTTCTCCCCTTGGTCCCATGACCACACTGCTTTCCCACCAAAATGTGTCAGCCATGTCACCTGCGTACATCTCTCCACAGACAACCACTTCTTCCTTTTTTTGGAATTAGTCAATTTTTTACTTCTCCTGAGCCTTCAAATAACCAGTCTTCCTAAAATCAATCAAATCCTTAGCCATTGCCTGCCTCTCTCCCAACTGTCTCTGCACCATCAAGCAGTACTGCTCCAATTCCTCCTCCAATCATGAATCCTCCCAAGGAGCACACCAACTCAGAACTGATGGCAACTCTGCAGCTTCTTCTGGCTCGACAGGCTCAGCACGATGTGGAACTTTCAATGTTGCGATCCTGGCTGCAGAAACCATTGCTCCCAAGCTAGGTGTCCCTCCTCCTCCTGTTCAACCTGCTTCTGCTGCTGCACTGATTCTTGATCCATCCAAGTCTGCGTCTTCAGAAGGATCTTCTCCTTCTTTAGCTAAATAGGAATCTTTTTCTCTTTCCTTTTTGTATGACAAAGGGGGAGAATTAACTTTAGTTTTTATTCTGATTTTTAAGAACTCTGTTTTGTAATCAGGATATTATATTTTGTAATTTGAAATTGCTTTATCTTGAGAATCAATGAAATATCCATTAACTGATTGCATTAGTTATTTCACTGTAATAAAAACATCTATTGCATCAATTGAGGGGGAGCTTTTATGCTCTTCAAAATTAAAATTAGAATCAGAATTAAAATCTAAATTAACATGTTTGTCATCATCAAAAAGGGGGAAATTGTTAAGACAAACTCTCAAATTAAGTTTTGATGAAAATAAACAAAGGTTAATTAAGTATATTAATTATGATTCTAAATGTTATGTTAATTTAATATGTGCTCTTGAGTGTTTTTATTAAAGATAGGAACCAAGCAAAGCAAAGAAATCAGATGAAAAACTAAACTGAACATTCTTAATCATAAGTTATACAAAACGGAGAATGTTTTGCAGAATCAAGATTGACTGTCGCAACCACTTCACCAATCTTTCTCCAGCACTTTAACAATGATTTTGTCTTAATTCTTTATACCAATTTCAGCAGTACATGGCAAGGAACAGATAGGAATCATTATTACTTAAAACGGTTCTCGAATCGCTAAGAAAAATAATCATGAATATAAGCATGTAAAAAACAGACTGTAACTTTCTCTAGTCTGGAACTGTCAAGAAAGTTGAAACAAGACTAAAGATCAAGATTGATTATAAATCCTCATATTGTCCAGAAGAACATCAGACCAGATTGATCATCAAACTCCACCTTGAGTCAACGTTCTCCGTTTTTTATAAGAACAATCTCTGTTTCTACAGAAGAAGAATTCTCATTTCTGCAGAAATTATTCACTCCTTTCCAAACAGTTTTGGATCGAATCAAGTTTTCAGATCAAAGCCCAATAATCATCAAGTATTTTTTGAAGCTTAATGGGTCATTAAAACGTGCAGGAAATATGTGAGTGATTAAGCAAAACGGCCCAAAACAACGAGGCCCAAAACTGTCACATGAATGGTGTATTTTTCAACATAAAGGTTGCTTGTGTCAGAGGAAAACAGAGCACTACCAACAGCTCTTTCTGACCAGAATTAATTGCCCAAATCGTCTATAAAAGCAAGGCAAATTCGCAAGCATCATCCAGAACTTCAAGTGCCAAGAATTCTCATTAAATCACATTCACTTGCATTCTTGAAGCTATCTCATTCACAAAATAAATCAGGCTGAAATTGTTTCATACTTCCAGATTATCTTACTAAGTTCTTTCATTCTGAATTTATTCTCAAACAAGAGTTGAGCATAATCAGATTCAACCAAACCTTTTAAATCATTATTGTGTAAACTCATAACTATAAGGATTGTTTATAGTTTGAGAGTGATTAAAAGAGTTAACTGTAAAAATTCTAGCAGATTAGTTAGGTGACTTGACTGAATCCTTTCTGGGTGGAAAGGAAGTGTAGTTACAGATCAAGGTTGATCTTTAACTGTGTAACCAGAAGATTGTTCTTCGTTCGTTGAACACTTAGTGAAAATCTCATAGTTGTGAGGACTAGACGTAGCCCACGTTGGGTGAACCAGGAAATATCTTTGTGTGGTATCTCTTCCTTAATTCTATTTACATTCATTTATTTTTATTATCACAATTAAATAGACAAACAAAAAATTGTGTTTTTAACTAATCAAAGAACGTTCTCCGTTTTCTGTTTTAGAACCAAAAACGTTCTCCGTTTCTGTTTTCATAACCAAGATCATTCTTGAGTTGTTTTATCTTAAGTTTTTAACAGGAAATCTTAAATAGGCAAGATTTCAATTCAAACCCCCTTCCTTGTAACTTGACATTGCTACTTCAACATTTAATATATATATATATATATATATGAGTTTTATATGTTAAAATCTCTAATATTAAATATCTAAGTTATTGAACGTCAAAAATACGTTTTTAATCTGTAACGAATGAGTGTGAAATAACTTCTGCTATTTTGGAGTAAATTGTCATGAAAATTATTTTTAGAAATATAGACTTAGACTTAAAATCACTTTTTTTTTTAAATCTATAACAAACGGGTTTATATTTATATTTTTATAAAAATAAACTTCATTCAAATGTTACAACGAGATAGGTACAATCAAATTGATCATGGGTTGGGACAAAATCTATCCATATTTTGATATTAACAAGAAAGTAAAAACACATTAGTAATACACATATATATTTCAAAAACCAATGAGAAATCACCAAATCAAAGCCTTAATCCTTAGGATCAAACTAATTTCTTTCATTTATTGCCAATGGTCAAGAAAAATGCAAGATCCACACTCTTTAATCTCATCAATATTCAGAATAAAAATATTTACTGATGTTTGATTTTTATTTTTAGTTTGATTTTTTAAGAAGAATTCCAGTTATGATGTTATAACGTTATATCAATTCGAGCTAGAAAAAAAAAAAGATATGTCCATACCGGTGAATCCATATTCGTCATTGAGCATTCCATATGGATGGTACATTTTCAATGTTAAACACTTGAATGCTAAAACTTCAATCATAAATTCAATGTTATATTGTTTTTTATGTTTATGTAAGGCTGAAGAGTTAGCAAACCCAACATGAGGTCTTCCTAAGAACTATCACAACAAGAACTACTCTTCATGGGTCAAAGATATTGGTTATGACGAGAATGAGGATCATTGATTTACAGTGACATTTTGATTTATTGGTTATGGGCTTATGGCTACATCTTGTGTCTAGACCTGTAGTGCCATTATCTTTTTATGTATGTTATAACTATATCTTATTACTTTTAATTTTTTTTTTATATTTTTAAAATTTTACATATTGATCAATGAACTTTTCTAAAATTTCAAGTTTGAAATATTTTTAAAAAAACTTTGTTTTAAACCATTTTTATATTTATATTTATATTTATATTTATATTTATATTTATATTTATATTTATATTTATATTTATATTTATATTTATATTTATATTTATATTTATATTTATATTTATATTTATATTTAT
>JBBPBP010000004.1:46017302-46060898 GCA_037974735.1 Cicer chorassanicum | reverse complement strand
CACATATTTGACTTTCATACATAAAATCCATGAAATAAATATTAAAAAACACAATGAATAAAAGGATAAAAAAAAACACTTGATAATTGTTCAATAGTGATAAATATACAAATTACTGGACAAATATTTTCACTGATACATAAAAAAATACAGTATAAATATTTATCGTTTATAAATATTAAAAAAAATACGAGACAAATATTTATTATTAATAACTATTAAAAAACACGACAAAAATATTTTCTACTAATACATATAAAAATAACAAGGTAAATAGTATTTACGATTTTAAATCATATTTGTATAAAACTAAATAAATATATTCTTTTAAATTCCAAATATTACTTTAGCGATGAATAATATTTTTTTTTACAACTAAATGAATATAAAAAACCAATTGCTCATTTTGCACGCGCAATATTTTCCCTCACCTGTGTTGGATTATGTGTTCCATCCTAATGCTAGTTGAATTTGAATTCATTTCACGATGATTTCCTGATTTTTATTTCAAAGACATCTTTTTTGATTTATTTTTTGTATTTTATACAAATTAAAATTAAATAATTATTTCGTTTCATATAAATGCAAGTAATCAATACATTCATAATTTCTACTAAAAAGAATTCATTTATGATCTCTTTCAATTTAAAAATCTGAAAAATTCATCAAACTTATGATTTTTTAACATAACCTTTCAAATTCATAATTAAGTCAAATTCATAAAAATGAAAAATCTATTTTTGTTAATTCACAAGGGATTCTAAACAAGAAGACTTGTTATTCTTCACCAACCTCAAATATGTTTTTAAATTACTCGATTTATATTGCTTTAAGGTTGTATTAGAATTTTCTTTCAATTTTATGAATTCAAGGTGCTTGAATTTGAGTTTTTCGATTTTTTTTTTTATCGGTGTTCGGCTTTAGATAGATTTGTATTTTTTATGTGTATTGCAGTTATCCAATAATGTCATGTTTTAGAGCTATGTTTATGTGTGTGTTTGGTTGGAAATTCTAAAGAAAAAGAATGAGTTTATGGATTTTTCATATTTCTAAATTTGAAATGTTATGGATTTGATAGTTTATGGGTTTGAAGATCATAAGTTTGATGAATTTTCTAGGTTTTTCAATTGAATGGAATCATAAATTTCTAGGTTTATAAATTTGAATATAGGTGGGACGAAGAAAATGATAAAATTTAATGTTTTTTGGCATAAATTAAATGGAAATGACCAATTTGACTAACAAAAGTTTAGTTAAAAAGACCAAAATAGAACGAAAAGTATGACTAAAGTGAAACCAGAAAATAAGTTAAAAGATTAAAAGAGTAATTTAACCTTTAAAAAATGTTATGGAGTGGACTTTGCTCAAAATTGATTCAACTCGAGCATTAAATGGACCGTAATCCACGGGCTTGTAGATGCATAAATGTTACCGCAAAACAACTCTATGGACTTGCGTCGCAACCAAATACCCCTCCATGATCAAATCATAGTCATTTGATCAGCATAACATCACATGATCGTCTGAGAATCCCTTTGTGGATCTCACAACCGTCTAACGGCATCTTATGACACATGATCAAAGAATTGTCTATATAAAAGATCACGCATTCAAATACAAGATATATAAATTATTCTAATCTAAAACTACCTCTCATTTCTTCCGACTATCACTAATTTGAGCGTCGAAGTGATTTCACCCACTAAGAACAATTCCGCCGTATTCCGTTGTTCTCCTCCAATGCTAATCATTATTGTCGTCTCCGAAGTTCTATTCCGGATAAAAGATATATTTTTAGATATCATAGTTTAATTGTGTAAGATATGTAATTTTTATATTAATCTATCTTATAAAAGAAGGGAAATGCTTGTGTGTACAAATCAATTTTTCGTTTGAATGGCACGAATGAGTTACCAACTTGTTTAATGGTTGTTTTCTTGCTTTTTAATTTCATTTCTAGCCATATATAGCAATATAAAATTATATTATTCTAACTTTTTAAATTTTTACTACACACTTATTTCATGTTTTTAAAATTAATCTATACTTTATTTTTCAAGTTTAGTTTATATTTGGTTTACTTTATAGTTTAATTAAGAAAATCCAAAAGCATTAAGATAGCTTGCAAGTGAGGCAAATTGGCATGGCTAGCTAATACAGCACTGCTCATAAAAGAACTCACATTAAAATTTGCTTGAAGCCTCTAAGAATGTTGGGGGCCAGTACAGTAAAATTAACATATGAGTAATACTTTATCAACAAAAAAAATTTATTACACTATCAGTGTAAAATAATTTTAATTATAATTACTCAGAGAAAAATCCACAATACATATTGGTTAACTACATTGTAAGCAACAAGAGAAAAGAAAAAAGAAAAAAGAATAATCACATTTCATATCATATAACACCAACACAACTCTTCACTTACATGAGAAGCTGGTTCTATATTTTTCCTCCTCCATCAAGCTAGCAATTTGTAATTAACTTAATTCTATATATGCCAAAAAAAATAAATCACCGACAATTTTGTTTCTTGGTGCACGTTTATAGTTGACTCTAATTATTTTTAATTTATTTTTATGGTTAATTCCGGTCGTAAT
This sequence comes from Cicer chorassanicum, assembly GCA_037974735.1. Taxonomy (NCBI): domain Eukaryota; kingdom Viridiplantae; phylum Streptophyta; class Magnoliopsida; order Fabales; family Fabaceae; genus Cicer; species Cicer chorassanicum. Next base: position 46,058,296 of record JBBPBP010000004.1, on the reverse strand, counting down.
CACATTTTTTTTTTCTAATACATTTTTGATCGCTTCATCAATTCTGAATGCTATAATTTGTTCCTTGGTAGTTACCAAAATCTTCTAACTCTTCTTCACAGCGAACGGAAAAATTGCAATATCTATTCACTGTTGTGGTTAGTGCATCAGTACCTGTTTACACATTAAAAGACCAATAAAGTATTCGTCAAAAATATAAATATGAATTACAAAAAACCCACAAAATATGTTAAGAGAAAACTATATAGATTAATAAACTCCATCAAAATATATAGGACAACATTTATGTCAAATTGTTTTTTTACAAAATTTATGTTGATTTGCTTCAGTCAATTTCGTCTATTCTCACTAAATAATATAAAAAAATTTATAAATTTGTTAGAAAGATAGATCTACTAAAAATAGGTGAAGTATTAATTTTTTTTAAAGGGGCCTAAGCCGCAAAGGAAAAACTAGAAACCCTAGAAAATTAACCTAAATTTATCCAAAATATAATTATATGTGAATTTGTCCTACTCTATGAATCACCGTCCAATGTCTTATATTTTATAAAAAAATAAGAAATTCAATTCCCTAACAACTTTAGTATATGTTTGGATTTATAGTGGATGTGATTTTTACATTCTAAAGTATAATTTTTTTTTAAATCGAGGTAATTCATCGTGATTATGTCAATCTTATAGTCAAAATACAAATTAAGATATATCTTAGATTGACCAAAGATTTAGTTTTGCAATACCTTAAAATATTGTTAGAATTGGTGCTTCAGGAATAATATGAACTTCTTGAGGGTACAATATCATCAATTTGAAAGTTGAAAGTGGAAACTTTCTTCTTTTGTCCCCTAAACATGACTTCCACTTCTACCAAAAAAGTTGCACAAACAGGTCTATGGTCAGAAAACTTGAATTCTTTACGCACGTATGAAAGTTGTTGTATTCCCCTTCCATGCCACAAGATTCTGTCACACCTGCAATTCTTAATCACTCAGATTTGTTTTGAAAAACTGAATAAAGAAGGTGTCATTGAAAGAATTTATTTCATGACATAAGTACTTGTCTTAGTTTTTGAATACTTTATAAAAACAATTTATCATATAAATTGCATTTAATAGTTTAGAGATTTAAAAAAACCAAAAGCTATGTTGTGTTTGTTAAAGTAATGAAGATCACCTTTATTTTTTAATTAATCATCTATAAAAGAAATTATGAAAAGTTGCTCCAAACCAGGTTTTTATTTGAAGTAGATTTTAGATTATTTTTCAATTTTTTTTTTTCAAAAACTGTAACAAACAAATAAAAGCTTTTAAAAGTGATTATCTTTTTAAAATAAGTGGTAACAAACAGACATTTAACTAAATTTTTTAGAATAATTTACTAGATAAACGTGACATATACCAAGCTGGAGTTCTCCTTTTGTTCTTTGAAACCTTTACACCTTCAGCATAATAAGTATCTGAGTTGAAAGCATATTTATAAGTAGGTGCAAAGTATATTTTTCCCTCCTTCCACCCCTTAAATACACGACCAGCTTCCCTTTCCATTTTAAGCTGTCAAAAATAAGTAAACATACAATCAAAAGAGTAACAAAAAGATGCATAATCCTATGGAAACCATTAAGGAGACTAAGATCATAGTTTTAAATTGCGATCGTAGTTACAGTTATATCATAATCAATGATATAACAAAATTTTATGGACAAATGTTGCTGATGCAACAACAATTGCGGCAGCAATGTAGTTGTTGAGTGCAATTTAAAATTATGAGTTTAAGATACTTGGTGGCATGGAAAGATTCTCGAAATCGCAAAATGGAAGCATGTATCATATTCAACTCAACATAACAACATTCTTCGGCAATAGGGAAACTACCTGATCCTTGTTAAATAATGCAGGCCAATCCTTCATTTCCACAAGCCTTTTTGCATCATCGCGGCTTAAAGAAATTCTGTAATTCAAGTCTCCAAACCATATGATTCGGCTGGCGAAGAAATTTCTCATATGATCAGAAATTTTGAAACCATAGACATGAAAAATAACTAACAAAGTTATAAGCAAATTTGAGAAATCTCTACATTATAACTCCTCGAAAATAGTTTTAAACGACGATGCTTACTCGTGGTCTAAAATTTTGTCCGGCATCCTACTGTATTGTGTCTTGCAAATCTTTGGAAACTGAGTGTTCTTTAGTATCTCAATGACATCAAGATTCCGGCGTAGCTCGTCACCCTCTTTCTCTCCCGACGCCAAATGACTACAGATAAAGCAAAAACTCGTCTGATAAAATGACATGCTCACTGATATACACCCCTGCAGCCAAATCAAAAAATTAGTAACACTTATATATTGAAGAATTTTATCATTATATGAACTTGCTTCGAAAGAAAAAACAGAAAAAGAAAGAAGCTTATTTAATCTACCTTGTTTCCGAGGCATCCCATGATACCGCGACTCGTGCAGGATATTCTTAAATGGCCTACATATTGAACAAGCTCTTTCTTCATCCATACGCTAACAAAAATTCCAACCATTTGTTTACAAGTGACAAGACTATATTTCATTTGATTAGTAGCCAAAGCAACAGAAATTGGAAAATTGTCATCCTCCTCTTCGGTCGAAGAATCATCTAAACTTAAATTTGATTCTTGGCATCGAAAACAGAAATCCATAGCAGCCTTCCTTTCCATTTCGAGTACACAGTTACAACTTTTTAGCCTCTTTCCATTTAATTTCTTGAAAGTTTTCTTAATCTTCTTTAGTGAAGGCTTTTGAAAGAACAATGATCCGCCGAACGATGCAGTAGGTTTTAGGCCTTTATTAGAAGTGAAATCTAAAGGACCGTTGAGTGATTGATTAATTAATGCAAGCCATTTTGCAGCAGGTTCATTGTCTTCTAGTACAAGGACATTTCCAGCATTCAAAGGCACAATCTCCTGAAATCTAAGAAGTTTGGGAAACACAAATTATACTTTAGAACAAATAAAAGTAGAATTCATCGACCATACTGTTTTAGTGCATAAAAATCATATCTTGGTGTTCGAATTTCTTTTATATTTCAAGAAGACATCAAAACATGGACAAGTCAGAAAAGTCACAACTTTAAATTTCCAAATGATTAATAGTCTTTTCCAGGGTTGTCAACCGTAGATTGTAGATAATTACGATTTATTCAAATTCTGTTACACTAGAGTGCTAACAACACTTTGTACTAAAAATAGTGTATCTTGAAACAATAGCAATATGTTCAAATTTCACTACGCTATAGTGCTGCTATAGCTGCTATTTGTCACCACTGAAAAGGTGAGGGAAATTATTATTGAGACAATTACTTGATTGGGAACTTTTTCATGGATTAAAATCAGAAATCATGACACAAAGAGAAAGAGAGAAAGCATACCCCAAAACATACATATCCGGTTCGTTTCGAACCTGAAGAAAATCACTCAGGTCAAGGTTCCCACTTGGGCATTGACCTCCAACATTCCATGTTGCAGCAAAAACTCTATAATTAAAAGCCAAGCAAATAACTATGATTGTTAATATAGTCACAAATATTGTAACAATAAGTTATATAGAAAACAAATCTGATAACTACCTGAAATTCTGAATTTCTTCACAGGAAGACATAGAAGGTACAGAGCCTTGATTTTGGATGGATGAATTAGAAAGTGCTTCTGCAAGTTAATTCAATTCAAGCTATCATCAATATCAAATATCATATATAATAAACAAACAAAATGAATGGTTGGTCATAGTGATCATGCCTAGAAGAATTTTCATACAGTAAAAGTAAAGAGTATATTATTGTGTGTGGATAATGAAGAAGAACAAAGAAAGATAAGAAATGAAACATCTAATTCATTTTTGTGCACTAGCTTAAAGTTTAAATTTGAATATATTCTAAAATTTGGATCATATGACAAAATATTCCACCTTATCTTATAGTATTACATGTAAATAAAGCATTTTATCATCTAACATCAACTGCTTTTGCCAATTTTCCAAAAACTCTTGCTAAAAACAGAAAAATAGAATGGTAAATTATCTCAACCATGGTAATACAAATTAAAAGCATGTCACAAGGCACAAAAGGTATATGCTTTTCTAAATCCCAACTAATTATCTCTTCATTAATATTGACAAGGAATTTTGTATGCCAAGATGAAAATGAGATGTTGTGGTAATAAACAAAAGATAATTTATGCACCACCCTTGCTTCATTTAATTACATTAGCAGAAATCAAACGAAGAATATATTCTTATACATTAAAAAAGGTTAAATATATTTTTAGTCTCAATAAAATTTACTTTTTTTAAGTATATACCCTACAAAAAAATTGTTCAATTTTAGTCCTTATTTTCATAAAAACTGATTAAAACTTATGTAGGGACTAAACTTAAAAAGACACAATTTCATAGAGATTAAAATCATATTTAACCAAAAATATAAAAAACTTTGCTAGTTCCATCTAGCCAATATTAACTTTCTGTTATCTGTTAGGCCAACTCATTTCCTCATCTTTACAGATAGGATTAGTTTTTTAAAATTATCATGCTTACAGAGAAGATAGAAGAACAAAAAGGTTCCATGCTTTCAAACAAAGGGACACAAAGAAGTAAAAAATATTTTCTTGACATAAAAGTAGTGATTCAAAATAGCATTCTTTTCATTTAAAAAGTACTGATCCCACCTTTTCAGGAAACCAAATTGAAATATTGAATGATATCCCCAAAAAAATAACCAAAACTTGTCACCCATTGAAAAAAGATATTATTCTAACTTTACACATTGCAAGAATATTATATACTGTCTGACTCTAATTTAGATGAACTATAATGAATTTCAATTAGAACTCACCATGTGAATCAATTGTACCTCTTTCCATTGTCCTTCCATTTCTCTCTCTCATTGTCAACACTTTCCAGATAAATGACTGAAATCACATTCAAAATCATAATTACAAAATAATCAGCATTATATTCAATTTTCTGCAATAAACCTTACACAACCATAAACTAAATCAAAAACTAAAAAATAAATGAAAAAAAAAAGAGAGAGAGAAAGAAAAAACCTGTTTTTTCCTCTGCTGATTGTTTGGCATCATATCTGAAACTCCGTGTCTATCCTCAAATTCATTATTCATCTAAATTTTCAATAAAAGGGTATAAATTAGTAGATTCAAAACATTAGATCAAAATTAATCAATGCACAAAATACATTTATTTATTTATTTATTTAAGTAATCAATCAAACAAACAAACAAAAAAAGCATATGAAGAACTTCATGAACAGATTTATGAACCTGAATACATTCAGATGACTTGAACACATGAAGTTTGAACCAAATATATAAAGAAGAAATTCACAAATTCCTCAGAACTGTTAAATATTGAGTTGAAAACAATGCAATAAATATCAATTATTTCTCATCAATCAAGTACTCATAAAGAAGAAAATAAATCCAAGTCATTTTGAAATCATTGCTAACATAAAAAACATGTCCAAAGCCTAAATGTGATTATTACATGAATCAACTTTTCAAGTAAATGTGATTACAGCATCAATCATCAAACAAGAGTATATAATTTGAGGGAAAAATAAAAAAGGGGGATAAAAGAAAAAGGAACCTGAAAATCCTTGTTCAAGAACTGAAAAACTTTGGCAGTGTGGTGTGTAATGAAAAGGAGTTATATATATATAAATCAAGCAACATAAGCATTTGATGATTTCAAAAAGGATACAAGAAGAGGAGACAGAGAAAAAATAGGTATAGGTACAAATAGGGAGAATAGGGTGTTTTTGTTACTCAAAACAATAAATGGAGTAAAATAAATAAAAAAGGAAATAGTCAAACAAAAAGGGAAATAATGGAATAGAATCTTATATGTCTCTTCATTCATATTTATTATTATTTGAGATGGTATGGTAACAAAGGCTATATGATTCGTCCGTTTGTCCATTGTTTTAGAAATTAGAAAAACAAATAAAAAGGGATATTTTTTAAATGAAAAAACGAGTGAGAATTGTCATTGAAGTTTGAACCTCGTCCTTTGTACTAGTTTGACTGTTTGTTTTGAGGGTAGAAAAGAAATGAAGTTACAATTACTTTGTGTGTGATCTAATAAGTCTATAGAGAGAGAGTAACCAACCACACGTGTGTGTACCTGCAAATCAAATCACAACAGTGAACTGAAGCGGGCTTTGTGTGGAATAGATTCAATTGCCTTTGCCATGGATTTTACAATTGATTTTCATTATAAGGAAACATATCTAAATCTATATTTACCTTAAATTAAGAATTTTATTTGTGGAAATTTCTTTTATTGAAATAGAAAATTATTGGAGGATAAAATCTTGAGTTTAATAGTTATATACATTAACAGATCTCAATTATTTATGAACATTACTTTAGAGATAGTTAAAGTAAAAGTTAAATATTTTTAGAGTTTTTTTTTTAAATTCTCTAATATTTAAAATATACATGAAGTGAATCTAGCTTACATTTTGCTTGTATTTTAAATTTAATTTAAATCACCACAAATGAGTTTTTTTTTAATAGTAATGAGATTTTTTTTCCTCTTGTAAATGAATCTAGAAGCATCGTATTGAAGTTACATTTTTGAAGAAGCAATATGTTGGTTTGACTAAAAAACTAATTACATGAGGTCAAGGGTACGTTCATTGATACTAATATTTTCTTCTTTAACATGTATAGTAACGAGTACTAGTAAAAAAAACAAAAGTAAATGGACATTTTCGTCATTCACAAAAATCATGTGAGCCAGATTAGTCTCTTGTCGAAAAATTGACTATTTTTAGTTTGTGATAAAAATAAATTAAGAAACTTTAGTGTCAATTTTTTTAATTCAATTTTGAAGCATGGGTGAATTATGACATATTATATAATAGTCCACACGTATTGTAAACAAAAATAATAAGACATTTAGGTCTTGCAAAATTAAAAAATAGGACAATTTGATCAAAGTTTTTCTCGTGTAAAGGGTTTTATGTGATTCAACTTTCATGCCTTTGTCGTTTCCTTTTTTTATAATGTTATTTATTTTTTATTTAGTTTTCAAATGAGAGACTAAATTACCCTCTTATATTTTTGCTAAGGTTATAAAAGAAGTTTATTAACATCGTTAATGATTTAATAATACATGTCATCTGATTCTATATGCATCAATGACAAAGTAAAATTTAGAAACTAAATTATCCCTATTTATTTTTGTTAGAAAAAAAAAATAGTCAAATTTTTTTTAGGGATTAATTGTCCCACATATTTTTTTTTAAGAGAGCAAAATATCCCTTTAAAAAAACAATGATGTTACCCAATAACTTAATGTAGCCCTTATGTAACTGAATTATTAAATTATTCACACATGCATATGTAGTTTAAAATAAAATTTTGAGGACTAGATATCTTTTACATATACGGTTTTTTACAAAAAAAAAAACTCAAAAAAAAAATTATACCAATTAAAAATTAAAAACCAATATCTTATATATGGCAAATAAATTTTTTCTTGGTGGACCTAATACTAGAGTTTTGGTTTTCTCACCTTGGGCCGATCCATGCCATACGTTGCATGTTTGATTTTACCCATTACAAGAGGTTTCTAAATATTGTTTTTTTTTTTTTGTCTTCTCTACCATTTTACATGTTACTCCTAATAATATATTTAAATTATAAAATTGTCATTCCTTGAAAAATACCATGATAAACCTATTTTCACAATTCTCCTTTTTTCGTTAATTTTATTTCACGTCACAAATTAAGTGATAATATGATCAAGTTTGCGTGGTTGTTAGATTTTACCTCAAGTGTCATTTGAACCATTCTTTTAAGTTTCAACAAGCAATGAAATAAGAATATATTTTTCTTCAAGGAAGAAAAATGTTGCATTTATGGGTGCAATCATGATTTATATGAAAATAATCAAGAGCATCATCATACACACTTGGTGAAAACGTCCATCATCGTAGTACTTATGAAAAAGCTTGTTTTGGATTATATTATGGATATGACATAAAATAAGAATTTCAAATTTATTATGAGTTTGAATGTGATTTTACTACTAATTTATATAATTTTATGGATTAAAGAATTTTGAGTGAAAAAAAAATGTATTAAAGAATTCAAACATTCACATACCATATGATATTGATGAAGATTTCAATTCAAGTAAAAATCTTTTAGCGCGTTATAATTAATACTCTATTACTTAGAATTAATAAAAGAGTTGAAAAGTATCCTCATAGTCTAAAGTTTATGAATGAAGTGGGTCCTTTAATAAATTGTTAAAGTCTCAAAGAGACTCTTCCAAATGGTGAATGGACAGTCAAAGTCAAGTCCCTTGTCATGAAAATGGGCCAATCTCAAAAGACAAGTAACTTAATAAATCTAGGATATTGATAGAATCAAAAAGAAAAAGAAACAAAAGACCGAAAATTGAAGCTAGTTATAAAGTTGTACCTAAAATATAGTATGGTCCCAAAAATGGTTTTTTTCGTCATAAATAAATAATTCATTTATTTAATTCAAATTCTTTTTCCTTTTACCAAGTCTCTAACTTTTGTGGTACTACGCCACCTTGCAAAGGACGAAAGCCAGCCTAGAATAATACCAAAATGGAGGCAGATTTTTCATTGAAAAAAGCACTTATATCATTCTCCCAAAATAAAGGGTGACAATTTTGCTTTTAAAGTGGCAAAGTGGGGCTAATTCACTCCCACTTCATAGACACATTCCTTTATGTTCCTCTTTTCATGCCTCATAACCAAAAACCAATATGTTTTAACCCAAATTTCAAGTTATCATCACCATTTTTCAAGTTATCTCTTCTTCTAAGGACTAGGACAATGAATTCTCTCAACGACCCTTTGTCCCATTCTTTTAACATAGTTGAAATCAATTGTTCCTTTTTTTGTTCTTTTTCTAATAAATAAAATAATACTATTCATAAAAAAATATTAATAATTAAAAGAAAAATATTAAAAAGAGAAAATTGTCTACTGATGTTTTTTTCCATTAGAAATATATAAAAAAAATCCAAAAAAATGAAGCTAGATAATTTAATTCTCTTTTTTAACATTTGGGTTGATGTTGACTCATCTATAGACAAATTGTGTCTTTTCTCCCTTCACTTCCGGATCATGTTATGGAGTTTAGTTGAAACCTAGAACAGTAACTATGGCATATGTTTCAGCATGCATGACATCAATTATCCTATTATATATGTTTCATATTTTGTAAGCTAATGTGTGCTTACAGTGTTGTACAATATATATATCACTATCTTTTTTTTTTTACAATATATAATATGTCACTATCTGAACTCAGAATTTTGAACATTTTCAGATACTGTTTCTTGATTGATTAATTAATAAAATAAAAAAATTAAAATGTGAGAAGTTTATTTATGCAATTCACAAGCTAGATAGTAGATACATATGACAGCAGCATCTGATTATAAAAATTTAAAACAGTGATTTGTAAATGGATATAAAGTTGTCATTTGTCAAAATATGTGTAGCCCCCACTTTAAGTAATTAATATTAATTAGTATGCTATAAAATAATTAAAGTTTTCATATGCTTATATGTTTTTAAAGTAATAATATAATAGTTGGAAAATGTTCAATTTCCATTATTTTTCTCCATCGGCCTTTATTTTTAACTAGATTTTCTCCATGGCGTATTTTGATTTAATCTCCATGTATTTTAATTTTAGTGTACATAATAATACAGGAATACAGGGTGTATATTATATATATTGGTACAACAAGGGTATATATTTTACTTCCTTCTTTTAAGCAAAAATAACAAAACCTCGGTTACGTAAAAAAAGAAAAAAAATCTCGACCATATTTTAATATTGTAGATTTGGTTTTATAATTTTAAAGTATCTCTTAAAGCTTACATAAAAAATAAAAAAAATAAAAAGTATATCTTAAGATTTGATTTTATATTTATTTTATTATTGTTATTTTATAATTTAAAATTGAGCTTATGTATTTCTATAAGTAGATATTATTATTTTATTTTTATTATGTCAGGATCGATTATGAGTCGGGACAGGCGTTTAGTACAAGACCTTTAAATAATTTTTTTTTATATTTTTAGTTTTTATTTTGATTTTATATGAACTTGTTTAATGGACTAAAAGTATCAAATTTTTATAAAAAAATTTAAAAATATAGGGAATAAAAAAATATTTAAGCACTAAAAAATTGAGAATTTTTTTATAAAGATTAAAAATTTAATTTTCTCTTTTTTTAATTATTAAAATTGTATTTTCTTTTTATTAGTTGTCTAATTTTAAGATTAAATTCTCCAAAATATTTAAAACTGCCTTGTATCATGTAATTATTCAATAGAGTTGCATTCTATTGAAACACTAATATTCTTTCTCCTTTTTCTCATTTCAATTTTTCCATGGTAATTGAGGTCATTGAAGTCCAACACATTATTTTTTATCAACACTACCCACACCAACTTAAAGTTAAGGTGGTGTTTAGGTGTGTAACGGGCCGAGTTGATTCGGTTTTGAACCAAAAATGAATTCAAATCAATGAAATTTGCATAGATTGGTTTAACTCGGGCGATTGGATTTGAAAAAAAAATTATATATAAAAATATCAATTTTTTGGTAAAATCAAAAATCGAATTTGTAATACTCAATTAGAAAACTGAATGTATAACAGCACTTTTAATATGTTCCTCTATAGAATTTGAAATAATTACAATTTCAAAATTTGATCCTCTAAAATAGAATATACAATAGTAATATAATTTTGTCCTCTAAAATAGAATTTAGAATAACATCATACATTTTTATACCCAAATTAAAATACAAAATAGGCAGTAGAAATGTCAAATGAAACAATAATTTAGTTATCTAGAATCTATATGAGAATTTTAATTACAATACAAAATAAACAGAATCCAAAATAGACGGCGACAACGGTTCCAAAATAGTGAGGAACAATCTTGACCAGTGACAGAGAGAAACATATAAGAGCGGTCGTAGGTCAAATGCGACGGAGAGAAATAAATACGATCCAAACGAAAAGAGTAAGAGTAGACTGGATGAGAAGATGTAGGATTTGGACGGTTGACTGAAATGTGCTGAATAAAGTTTCAAAATGAAAAAAAAAAAAAATTGGGCTGTATTGTGTTCTTGAGCCAAAATTTGTATTTACTTTAGCAAATGTTATGGACTTATGGTATAAAAATTATATATCAAAAAATAATATATGAACAATGTTGGTTTACGTTGGTTTTTTAAAACTAAAATTTGTAATATGAACCAAAAATATTTGATTGCATTTTTATATAAACTAGAAAATAATAAATATCTTTCAAGTTGGTTTGGGTTGGACGTTGGGATTCAGTGGATTTATCACCCTAATGGTGTTGATGGAAAAGAATGTGTCATAGTTCAATAAATTTGGTGTTGATCGGTCTGTGATGATATTCGTGATTCAACTCATAAGTGTTGTTAACTGCGTTTCCCAAATATGTGTTTCCAATTCATGTCCCCCAAATTTCCTATCGCTGCACCAATCTCTCCAAACACACTTCAAGGCTATCTACTATCTGGATTATCTTTAACAAATATACATTTAGTATTGTGTAATTTTTGTTTCTTGAATTCATGGAGATGCTAAGATTGCAAACATATATTGCAAGATTCAATTTGGTCTCTAAAAAATATAAAAGTAATTTTTAGTCTTTAAAAAATATAAGTTAAGATAATTTAGTCCCTACATGAATTATTGTTGGAAAGGGAACAATTTAATCCTTCCTTACAATAATTAAAATGAGATAATATAGACCTCGATAATAACTAAAGAAGGAGAAAATATGGCATTCATATTTTCTTTTTACATTCAAACAAAGCAGTTAACTGGCCAACATTATTCAATAATTGAAAATTTTAAACATGTGAGCAAGATTCTACAATAATTGGCTCTATTTTTTTGGTGATTTAGGAAAATATGTTGAATGGCAAGAATGGTTAGCTTTACATCTAGTTAAGGAAAATGCTGCAAAACCTGTGAGTGAATGTGCAAATACGAAAAAGATGGTTGAATTGTGTTTGTCTAAGTTGAATTCTTTTTTAATTATTTATACAAGAACTAGTTCGGGTTTGGTGATTTTAACTAAAACAGAGGCAGTAACAATCAAGCTTAAGTAATTAGAGGCAATAGTAAAGAGTGCAGAAGTAAAGTGACACAAACAGATTTATCCTGATTCACCACCAACTTGGTAGCTACATCCAGTCCATTCACTTAGAATTATTTAACCACTAATTCAAATCCTTGAATTACACAACACCTGATAGAACATGTCAGTCTTCTCAAAATAACTTGACACCTACAAACTTTTTGAGGCAAACAAACATCTTGACCCTACAAGTCAAGTCTTCTCCACACAACCTAAAAATCACACATTGGTGAAGACAGCTACGCCTTGACCCTACAAGTCAAGTCTTCTCAACACAACCTAAAAACCACAGATTGCTTGAGGAACACTAAAGCCACTATCGGGCTAGGTTACACAAGTTTGGAACGGATTGTGTTTTGTTTCTACTAAGCAGATTGTTACAATTGATTTCTCACAATAAAACACTTAAAAAAATATTCCTTTAAGCAAGTGCTTCTCTAGAACTTAAACTTTTGAACTTTTGATTACTTAGAAAAGTTGAGCTCTCAAAAGTTTTTCTGAATTGTATATATTTATGAGTTTATGAGTTCGTGTTTTCTTCTTCAGTGTTGAGTATTTATTTTTAGAATGGATTTGGGTTTCACTTTTGTCCTTGTAAAATCTAGATCATATCTTTCTTGTGAACAAATTCTAAATGTATCTTCTTGTGAACAAATTATGAGTGTATCTTCTTGTGAACAATATTTTGACCATATCTTCTTGTGAATAATATTTTGACCATATTTTCTTGTGAACAACATTTTGGCCATATGTTCTTGTGAATAATATTTTGGTCATATCTTCTTGTGAACAATATTTTAACCATATCTTCTTGTGAACAATATTTTGACCATATCTTCTTGTGAACAATATTTTGATCATATCTTCTTGTGAACAATATTTTTGTCATATCTTCTTGTGAATATTATTTTGACCATACCTTCTTGTGAACAATATTTTGACCATATCTTCTTGTGAACAATATTTTGGCCATATCTTCTTTTCACTTTGGTAAAAGATTTCCTTAAATTATAATTTTGAATCGTATCTAATTTTGGATTGTGTTCAAAAACTTATTCACGCGAATCTTCCTTCATAATATTGATTGATTGATTGGAGTGGCAATGGATTTGGGGTTGTTCTTGAATATTCAAAAATTCATATTCAACTATATTCAAAAATTCATATTCAACTAAGTCTTTTTTTCAGAATGAATTCTTTCAATCAGAGTCGTTGACTTTCCATCAAAGCCATTGACTTTCTTGTTGGAGTGAGATGTTGTGTTTCTTGGATGATAAAAGTCAGAGGCAGAATTGCATGACTTATAATTAGTGGCTTTGGGCAAATCACATTGTTGAATCATCAGAGTCAGTGCAACATTAGAGGTTGCATATGAGAGGCAACATTTCGAGTGTGTTGCAACGTTTTATTAGCGGAATATGAGCTTTGAATGCATGGCTTCAACAATCTCTTCAGAGTTAATGATAGCTTGATATAAACTCTTCATAGGCATGTTGAGTTTGTGCACATCAGAGGCACACAAGGGCTTCAAAGGCATGCTTCAAATTCATGTCTTTAGACCTAGTTTCATAGCCAGTCTTCAGAGCCAAACATCAAAGGAGATCTTCGTAACCTTTAGAGGCACGTTGCTTTTAGAGGCATATGTTCAGAAGTAGACATGTATGCTTTGTGTTCCTCTGGTCACTTCATGTGGTGACTTCCTCTAGTCACTTCCTTTGGCCGCTTCCTCTGTTACCTTCCTCTGATTTTCTTGTTATAATTGTTGTAAACTTAATGAAGCCATTAGTCCAAAAAAATTGTTCTCATAAAATACCTTTGTTAACATCAAAATCACAACAGGAAAACCAACTTGGTTCCAACAGTGCGGAGTTCCGGTGAAAGTATAAGAGTGACTTATGAGGGAGAAAAAAGTAACATGATTAAAGAGGTGGTAGAGGTGGAGGAGAGGGTTATTGAAAAGAATATCGGGGCAAGAATCTCATGCACCTTAATGTAGGAGTTGGGGTGTGGAGGTAGGAGGTGGCTTGTTACAATGAATATTATTAGTTATAATATTCAAGGATTGAAAGGTTTGGTGTAGAAAAAAGAGATACAAATTATGGTTAATTAACATTGTCCAAAGGTTGTTTCTATTTAAGAAACTAAACACGAAGTAGTTGAAAAAAGAGTTTGTGAGATGTTGTGGGGGTCTAAAGATGTGGAGTTTTCTTTTATGAGATCAATAGGGGTGGTCTGGAGTTTTATTAACTATGTGGGATCCAAATCAGTTCGTGGCGGAATTTTCTTGTGTGGTGAATCATGTGTTTTTTATGGTGGAAGTGTGGAAAGATAACAATGTAAGAATATATATGGCAAATATTTTATGTGGTTGATCATGGGTCGAAAGATTCATGTTTTGGGGATTGCAATTTTTTTTTATTATGGGGTTTCAATTTCATTCGATCAAAAGGTGAAAGGAAATGTATGGGTTCTTCTACAAGAGATGATGACATGTTTCTTTTCAATGAATTCATTTCTAAATCAGATTTGGTAGATCTTCCTTTACACGAAAGATACATTACATGGTCAAGAATATATGAGGAGGTGATGAGCCAGCTAAATCATTTCTTGTTATCCAATAGTTGGTGTATTTCTTGTTTGATGTGTATGTAAAGGGGTTAGATATATGCTTGTCTGATAATTGCCCTATTTTGCTCAATGATATCGATATCAACTGGGTGCCTAAACCGTTCAAAATATTGAAATGTTGGTTAGAGTTTGATGGGTATTAAGGGTTTGTTAAAAAGGCTTGGAACAATTTTAATGTTGATGGGTGTGGGGCTTTGTTTTAAAGGATGTGGGGCTTTATTCAAAACTGGTTTGGGTTTGGTGACTTACTTAGAATAAAAGTAGTAGCAATCGGGTTAAGTGATCAGAGGCATAAGTAAAACAAGAATTGCAGAATAAAAGTGATACACGAATTTATCCCAGTTCACCACCAACTTGATAGCTATGTCCAGTCTCCTCACTCAAAAGGATTTAATCCACTAATTCAAAACTTGAATTACAGCACATGACCCTACAAGCTAGTCTTCTTAAAACAACCTAACACCTACAGACTTTTTGAGGAACACAAACACCTTGACTCTACAAGCCAGGTCTTCTCAACATAACTCGAAAACCTACATAAACTAATTGTAACAATAACTCTCACACTAGGAAACACTTGGAAAATATTTCGTTTGAGAAAGTGTTTCTCTAGACCTTAACCTTATGAACTCTAATGACTTAAGAAATTTTGTGCTTGCAAGCTCTCTTATTTTCTTCTTCAAACT
Organism: Cicer chorassanicum; assembly: GCA_037974735.1. Classification (NCBI taxonomy): domain Eukaryota; kingdom Viridiplantae; phylum Streptophyta; class Magnoliopsida; order Fabales; family Fabaceae; genus Cicer; species Cicer chorassanicum. The sequence continues at coordinate 46,042,752 of JBBPBP010000004.1, read as the reverse complement.
TGAGTATCTATTTATAGAATAAGTTAGGATTTCTCCTTTGTCTTTGCAAAATCTGAATCATATCTTTGCAAGTAATAAATGTATCTTCTTATGAGTGTTTCTTCTTGTAAACAATTCTTGATCATATCTTCTTGTAGATTCTAATCAAATCTTCTTGTAAATAATTCATATCATTTTGTAGAGAAATCTTGATCAAATTTTCTTGTAAATAATTCATATCTTCTTATGATAAATCTTGATCAAATCATCTTGTAAATAGTTCATATCTTCTCATAGATAAATCTTGATCAAATATTCATGTAAATAATTCATATCTTCTTGTTGATAAGTCTTGATCAAATCTTCTTGTAAATAAGATCTTGATCATATCTTCTTAAAATCTTGACCATATCTTCTTTTCAACTTGGTCAAAGATTTTCTTCAATTATAAATTTAAATCAAGTATTATTTTAGATTGTCTTCAAAAACACAAATCTTCTTTCACACTCTTGGATCTTCACAAGTTTTTGATTCAACTAAGTCTTCTTTTCATACTTAATTCTTTCAATTTGAGTTTTAGACTTTCCATCAGAGACATTGACTTTCTTGTTGGAGTAAGATGTTGTATTTCTTGAATAATGACAATCAGAGACAAAATTGCATGACTTAGAATTAGTGGCATTGGGTAAATCACTTTATTGAAACTTAAAAGTCAGTGCAACATCATAGGCTGCATATCAGAGGCAACATTTGAGGTGTGTGACACCATTTTGTTCAGCGGATTGTGAGTTTTGAAATTATGAGTTGAACAAACAATTCAGAGTTAATTATACATTGATATGAACTATTCAAAGGCATGTTGAGTTTGTTGGAACCAAGTTGGTTTTATACTTAGAGTTTTGATTTTAACAAAAGTATTTTATGATAACAATATATTTGACTTCACATAGTATGAAAGAAGATTCATGTTTTTGAAGAAAATCTAAAATAAGATTTGATTCAGATTTATGATTGAAGAAAATCTTTGACCAAGTTGAAAAGAAAATATAATCGAGATTTGAAGAAGATTTGATCAAGAGTAGAAGAACTCATAAGCTTGTAAATAAGTAAGATGTTGAATTATTTATAAACAGATTTGGTCAAGATTTATCTACAACAAAATATGAGCAATATCAATCTGATGAATTTACAAACTCAATCGGAACAAAACACAAATAGAATCAATCTAGAAGAACTGCTCAGATTGGATTCAAAAATAAAGAATTGGCTAAAGAACATATCATCAAAAACCATCTTGTTCAGAACTATTTTTGAATAAGATCGTTGTTGACTCAGTTAGGAATGAAGATACAATTCAGAATTAAACAAGGATTAAATTGAAGCACTAATTTTATCTATAAATAAATACTCAATGTTGAAGAAGAAAATCATCGAAAATCAAAAAAGAGTAGAAGAACTCATAAGCTCAAAATTTCAAAATCATCTTAGAATTCAAAGAGATACACTTGTTCAAGTTAGAAATATTTTCTAAGTGTTTTTTCTTAGATTGTGAGAGTTATTATTATTATCAGCTTTGTTAGAAGCAACTACTCAAGTAACAAACCTTTGTAATCAAACCCGATAGTGGTGTTAGTATGCCTTTAACAATATGGGGTTTCCAGGTTGTGTGGAGAAGACTTGATTGGTAAAGTCAAGGTGTTTGTGTTCCTCAAAAGTCTGGCGTGGTTAGGTTGTTTGAGAAAACTGACTTGGAGGGTCAGGTGCTTTGTAATTCAAGTTGTTGAATTAGTGGATTAAATCCTTCTAAGTGAAGGGAGTGGATGTAGCCAAGTTAGTGATGAACCAAAATAAATTACTTGTGTCACTTTATTCCTGCACTCCTTAGTTTTGTTATTGCTTCTACTCCAAGTAAATCATCAAGTCTAAACTAGTGTTAATCAAATAACGAAAAAGTTATCAACGTAGTCAAACACAATTCAACCCCTCATTCTCGTATTTGCACCTTCAGAGTTTGTGCACAAAAGAGACATGCAAGGGCTTCAGAGTCATGCTTCAAATTCAATCTTCAGACAATCTTTAGACCCAATTATCATACCTAAACATCAAACCCATACTTTAGAGGCAACTTTTGTAGCCTTCAAAGACACGTTACTTTCAGAGGCATATGTGTATACTTTGTGTTCCTTTGATCTCATCCTCTGGCCACTTCCTCTAGTCGCTTCCTCTTATATGTTTTAAGTTAAAGAAGCTAATATGTTTTAAGTTAAAGATTAACTTTTCATAGAGAAATACAAATGAATAGTATAGTTGTTGGAAATCTAAAAAGTTAAGCTAAAAGATAATGATGCCTTATTTGAGGTTGTTGTTTGAGCCTAGTAAGCATGACCTATAACAGTTAGAATGATCACCTAATGACTGGTTTAACATTTAAAAATCGAAAACTTGATTTGTAAAAAAAACGTGTAAGTTTCTTCACGTTCCTAGAGAAGATAATGTTCTGAATACTAAAAATCAAGAACTTTGCTCAATCAATGTTGAACAGGATTTTTCAAAATTTTCAACTTTTTCTTGATAAATTCAAAACGATCCCAAACAAGAGGTTTTGTGAAAATATCATCTAGTTTATTTTCAGTATGAACAAAAATTAATTCAACATGCTTTTTGTTTACATGATCACAAATAAAATGATGCTTAATCTCAATATGTTTTTATCTTGATGCTGAATGGGGTTTTTGACAAATTAATAGCACTTGTATTATCACCGAAAATTGGAACATTTGTGTACCATAAAGAGAAATCCTCAAGTTGATTTCTTATCCATAAAACTTGTGAGCAACAATTTGCAACTAAGACATATTCCGCTTCAATTGTTGAGAGTGCAATCGTGTTCTACTATCTGCAACACCAACTCACAAAAGCTTCTCCAAGAAATTGATAGGCACACCTGTACTTTTTCTTTCAATTTTGTCACCAGCATCACATTAGGCTTCAAGATCAAAATGAGAACATTTGTTGTACCAAAGGCCAAGATCAGTAGTATCTGCTAAATATTTGAAAATTCTTTTAATAGCAGTTAAATGTGATTCTTTAGGACATATTTGAAATCTTGCACATAAACCAACTACAAATACTGTCTCAGGTCTATTGGCAATCATATAGAGCAATGATCCAATCATTCCTCTATATTATTTTTCAGAAAAAGATTTTCCTTTTCCATCTTTGTCAAAAATTGATGATAGATGCATGAGAGTTGTCATGATTTTGGCTTCATTCATTTTATAGTTCTTAAGAAGTTCCTTGATGTATTTGTCTTGAAAAATAAAAATACCATCATTTTGTTGTTTGATTTAAAAACCAAGAAAAAATATTAATTCTCCCATCATACTCGCCTCAATTTTACTTTGCATGAGGTTTGAAAAATCCTCACACATTTTCTCATTTGTAGCATCAAAGATGATGTCATCAACATACACTTAGACAATTAATAAATTAGATTTATTAGTTTTCCTATAAAGTATAGTTTCAATTTTTCCTCTTAAAAAATCATTCATGATTAGAAAAGTGCTTAATCTTTCATATCAAGCCCTAGGTGCTTCTTTTAAACAATATAGAGTTTTGGTAAGTTTGAAAACATGATTTAGATTTCTTTGATTTTTAAAACCAAAAGGTTGATGAACATAAACTTTCTCATTCAAAAATCTAATTTAGAAAAGCACTTTTAAGATCCATTTGAAATTGTTTAATATTTTTATGAGATGCATATGCAAGAAGAATTCTAATTACTTCTAACCTTGCAACTAGTGCAAAAGTCTCATCATAATCAATACCTTTTGTTGATTGTAGCCTAAGGCGGCTACAAGTCTAGCTTTATTTCTAATGACTTTAAATTCTTCATCAAGTTTGTTTCTCAATACTCATCTTGTTCCAATGACATAATGATTTCTAGGTTTTGGTACTAAGGTCTAAACTTCATTCTTCTCAAAATTGAGATAATTCTTCTTTCGTGGCTTTAACCCAATTATCATATATTATTGCTTCATTTATGGATTTGGGTTAAATTTGAGATATCATTATCCCAAGAGGATAATTTGGTTCTATTCCATCTGTGGTTCTTCCAATAATTTGATTTCGAGGATGATGATCAATTAATATCCAACTTCTTAGTGGATTTTGTTTGGTGGAAGCTTGATCACACTCATCTTTTTAATCTTTAGTTTATTTTTATTATTATTATTGTTGTTTGTCTCCAACTTCAACTTCCTCGTCATCATTTTTACTTTCATCAAGTGACTCATCAAATTCATCAAAAACAACATGCATAGTTTCTTCCATAACTTGAATTTTCAAATTGTATACTCTATATTCTTATGTCTGACTTAGAGTCAAATTTTCCCAAGTTATATTTATTGTTTAAAACATAGCAATAACAATCAAAGATGTTGACTAAAAGTAGTTAGTAATGTCTAGGGGGAAATACTCAGGCTTTAACTTATTTTTCTCACTCAGCTCGAAGGCATACCAATATAACTTTCCAAAAGAGGAAATGTCTTTGGCAATTAAGAGAATAGAAGTGGGCAACATTTAGGCGAAGCGAAATTGCCTCGAACCAAGTTGGGGATGATAAGAAAATACTCGAGTTTATTTCCCACTTAGACCTAAAGGGAGCTATCTGCCAATTAAAAAATATCTGTATATCTCTACGGTTTCACTTTGTGCCCCAACAGTTTCAAAAGGGAGAGTTTGAGTAAACCAAGCAGGTCCCATGGTTAGATTAGCAAAAGGGGAAAGACAAGGTTGATGTTTGTCTAATGTAAGAAACCATTTGAAATAATGATTGAAATAAGAAATAGAATCAATAAGCTAAATGATTTTAGTAAGAAGAACAAGTTTTTGACCATATGAGGTACATGTAGGCTCACTTAAGTTCTGAACACATATGGGGTAAATGGCATTCAACCGTAATTGCAAGAGCCAAAGAGGGTCCACCTACATCCAAAATAGAATATTGGTTTGTTGAAAGAGCTTGATATAGGTCACCTACACATTCGAAGAGTTGAGCTAATAGAAGATTACTCAAACTAACATTTTTTGCTTCATGAAGAAGTCTAGCCAAAGTAAGTAGAGATTTTTCCATATAGATGGATTTCGAGCAAAAGACAAAGTGATGGAGCCATAATAAAAGAAATAGAATATGCTCTTTGTCAGAAGCATCATCTAAGTTTGCATTATTGTTTTGGATGAATTGAATATAACTTGAAGGGGACAAGATCGGTTCAAGGTTGCTTTTAGAAACTAAGTATGGGATTAATACTCGGCGTGTTGGTTTAAGATCGGCAATGGTAGCTATGTTAAAAAGAGTAACGGGGAGCATACCATAAGAAATGTGAAAAGTATAATTTGAGGAGCTCCAAAAATACATAGCACTAAAGATTTGAGGAAAGTTATAAACAAGATTACTTCTACTAAGAATGATTATGTCATAAATACTCAGTTTCTTCTAAAAAAAGGATTTATGTTTTTCAACACGTCAAATCCATTCAAGGTAAAGAGTTTTCACATAAGGCTTCTTCGCAGTGGACCTTGTGGATTAAAATTTTCAGGCATTGATCTAAATGCATTAGCAGCCGATTCCAAGAACCTATGGTTTTCTTGACCTCTAAATGGCAATGGTTTTGAAGAAGTACGATGGGGAAAGAAAGATTGAACATGTTGAAAAAGATTTGTGGGAGGAAGAGGCCCTAAAGACGCATGGTGTTAATGGTTTCCTTTTTCCTTTTTAGCCTCATCATTTTCGAGCTCAGGAGCATACGTAATTTTTCCTTTTAGGACTAACTTAGTAGTTTGGAGGCCATGGGAGGAATAGAGTTTGAATTGTGAGATGCAGAAGACATATTTGTATTTTTAGAGTGCAAGAAATTTGAAATTGAAAGTAGAGTGACAAGTTCAAAGGTAAAAATGGAAAGAAAAGAGAAGTGAGTTATGGAATTCTATCTCATTTAAAATAATTGTCTGAAATAACCATCTATTATGTTGACGTGGAGAAATGAGAAGTTATTTGAGAAATTGTGCGTTGTCATAGGGTTTTAACACAATGTCGCATGACAATGAGCGGTTAATGCGGTGTGTGTATTGCAATCATGATGTTTAATGAAATGTTACAGTTTTTGAAAAGTAATTAATAGCTATTTTCCACTCAATCAAAATACCTTTAATTTTATCATATCAAAGTCAAAAAATGTCAATGATAACAAAATTTGACAATTGGCGCCATTTGTAATACCAAAATTCAAGTTTCAGTATTTGAGTGTGATGGATAATTCGAATGGAGCTTGTTCACACATCAGGCAATTCAAGCTTTTCATGTGTATGTGCTCAAAAAAGAAGAGGAAATTCGAGCTTGCAAGTAGGATATTGAATGAAGTCTAGAAAGAAACTGCATGCAAGATATAAATATCCATTCTCGTAGGATTCTCAAATATGTTTGGCTATTCAAAGAATTTATGTAGTTAATTTATAATTTAATAAAATTCATTATTCTTTCTTAGTTTATCTCTACATTTATGTTCATAGTAGTACTTTTGGATAATTCTGCACATTTGTCTTGATATTTGCATGTTGTTGTTCATAAATTCAAATTTTGATCAGTAAATTTATCAACTTAGAACTCTTGAAGGATCTAAATTTATCATCGAATTCATTTGTTGAAGCGATTAAATTTACTATCAACACCAAAAAATTTAAATTGTGTTCCAAAAATAAAAAATTTAAGTTTTCTAAACACATTTGTGTTCCAAAAACTTTTTTCAAATTTTCCAAAACAAAAACCTCTACCGAAAAACATAAACTTTGATTTTTTTTTATATAAAAAAGAGTAAATTGGATTTTTATTTTATTAAAATATAGGAATATGAGTATAAATGTGGAGGTACGGGGTAAAATTTTCTAAAGACCATTTAGTTGAACTAAGTAATTTGCCTCTAGAAGTTAATTAGCTTCAGTTAAAGACGAATCGTTCAGTAAAACCCGAATTCAAATCCTGACTTAACTAATTCTTGGTCCGACCTTACTTACTTCTTGGCCAAACTCGAAATTAATAGGACCCAATTCTTCTGGATTATGTGTTTTTACATACTAATTTTGTTAATCTAAATATGTTATGAATTTTATATTTTTAACCACTTTACTTTTATTTTTATTTTTATTTTTATTTTAAAGTTGGATGGTGTATGGAAATTGTGTCACTTAATTAATGGATTTATGAACGTGTTTTAGTCTTTTATAATTATATAATTTTGTACTTCATTTATACGGATGAGATCTGTTTATAGTTGTGCGGTTACGAATCGTCACAATTTAGGTTTGTAGCAATATTTAAAGGTATTTTGTAAGCATTTTAAAGTTTATCAAACTTTAGTTTAAGGGGAAGTGTTAAAATACTAAAAAAAAATATATTCTATGATTGGTTTATAATTTTAGAGTATATATATGAATTGGATTTTATTATTATTATTATTATTATTATTATTATTATTATTTTAGTTTTTAATTTAAGATGTAGCCTATGTATTTTTATAAATAGAGGTTAATATTAAATCTTTTGCATCAAATTATTATTCAAATATTTTTTGCATTCTATACTTCAATAAAAGTGAAATATAATTTTAGAAAAAATTCAAATTATAACTTTAAATTAGAGTCAATATTAATAGGAAAAATAATTCTACTCGAGAATATTCAAATACTCAAAATTTATGATCTATTAGAACCAACTTGAAATCAAAGATCTATTAGAACCAACTTGAAATCAAACATAAAGTGAGATCAAACATACATTTAATAAATTCCTAAATACAAACAACATGTGGTCAACGTCTATTGTCAATAATTAAATTGAGCAAGCAATAACTAACAAATAGCATGGGACTAGGAGTGTAAAGGAGTACTTAAAGTTTGAACTCGTTTGTTTATAAGTGGCTCGAACTTAACGTAGTTATTTATATGAGTTGTACAAACTTAAATTTGACTTGTTAAAAAAATAGTGGAATTTGAACTTGACTTGTTTAACTAGGGGGCGTCCATAAAATTCATATATCCCAATACCGAAGTATAAAGGTCATACTATGGGCACATATCAAGGATATTAAAAAAATTATTAAAAAAAATTATTAAAAAAATTAAGATTTTAAAGAGTAAAAAACACAAGTCAAAAAATAAAATTTCTACATTTGAATTATTAACATGTGAAACTAAAACTAATATTTCATCTATTATACAAAATTTTGAATTTTTATCAAATAAAAGATGGTTGATGAATGGTAAATTTATAGTTTCAAAAGTGGGACTAGTTTACTAAAAATTGAACTCATAGTTGATTTGACAAACCTATTCAATTGGATGCTCATGTGACTCGAATCTGACATCATTAACTCGGCCTCAAATTGGTCTGAATCAGTTGACTAGCGGTTTAGTGGCTATTCAAGTGCCGCATATTTAAATTAACGTTTTTTATCTTATAAATTTAAGCTTTTTAATCGAGTAAATGGAGTCATCTGAGATTATGTTTTATGTTTTTACTAAAAGAAATGATATTTATTTATTCAAATATAGAGTACCTCGATATAATACAAATAATGCAAAACAATATGTTTTTGATTGAAATTTGTAATGAATCGAAGCTATTATGTCAATCTGAAGCAAAACGAATATCGCACCAAGACGGAAAAACAAAAAAAACACTACATTAAGATGAAAAAAACCAACAAGCACCACACTCAAACAATGAAATTACAAAAAAGAAAATACAAAAGAAAAATTAAGTTTATATGAAAATCACTTATTTAAAATTGAAGAAAAAAACGATTTAAAAATCAAAAAATATCTTAAAACACCTCTTGCCAAAGTCATCCGAGTTTTAAAACATTGTTATTCTGTATTGTTGTATTGTTATAGTCTATAAAAATTTTGCCTTGTTGGTATGTATTAATTTTCAAAGTAAACATGTTAAATTTTTACAATTATATCTTAATTTTAATTCTATTATATATTTTGCACTTACTTACAAGTTACAATCATCAATATTTTATAGTGAAATATTCTTCTTCAATCTCAAAATAAAAGTAAAAATTAGTCAAATAAATTTAATATAATTTATTTGACTAATTTTTACTTTTATTTTGAAAATAAGAAGGAGTAGGATTAAGTGTGTAAAATTTATACATAAAGAAAATATTAACAAATATCTTAAAGACACATGTTAAACTTCTAAATATAAAATTTTAGATCGAAAATTGTGTAATCAACGTTGAAAAGTCTAAGTGCTCTCGCTTCTCTCAATCGCATGACTGAATACCATAAAGAGGATATATCATCTAAGCTGGTCATTATTACATTTCCATGTGCATCAACCTTAAGATTTATCATTTGCATGTGCATATAAGCAATGAAGAAGAAAATTTCATCATTATTACACAGCAATTAATTTATGTCAATAATACTAAAAAAAACATAATGAGAACAAGTCTACTTTGCCAGTTGCTGAAATCAAATTACACTGGTTGTAGATTATACCCTAACCATATCTTTAATGTCTCTGACAAAACAAGTACATAAAAGGCTTGTATGTGTATCGAACAAAATAGTATGCAAAAAAGCTAAACTTGTAGATGTATGCATATTTTCCCAAATAAAATTAAAACTTCTTACAAATATAAAACTCAACTTTGGAAGCATATACCCAACACAGTGATAAGCATATGCATATAATACACCGTTCATGGTTTTGAAAGTGTACTTCTGGAAAATAAAAAAATTGTATTTAAGTGATTTTGCAAGGGAGGAAGTTCCTTGGTGGTATGGCTGTATCCTAATTTCAGCAAGTTTGGTTTATCACATGCTAATATATTTCACACACACAAAAATCTTGAGTTAAGTTGATGCTATTTAGTTACAACTTACACACCAATACTTCAGTAGTTCAATCTAGTCTATTTTGAGTTGCAGTTTAAACTGATAGATTCGTGGAATCACTTCCCTAAAAATAATAAATAACAAATAACATTTTTAAGTACAGAGGTATTCCATGAAAAAATGATATGCACATGCGATCGAATTATTATCACACAAAAGATAGACAGATGCTAGATAACTTAGTAACACTCTTCTTTAACTGGGTGAGGGTGAGACAAGATCCTTTGGGTAGTACCATTATTCTGATAGAGGTGAATCTAGACAATCAGAAACTCCTGGTAGCATTTGGGAAGGATCTCTTGCCGGTGTTCTAGGTAAAGAGGAATCAAAACGGCCCACTCTCAGTTTTTGAAGTGCTGCAAATGACTCTCTTGTGGCTGACATGGCTTCAAAGAACCGAGTGCATGATGCCAACGCTACCGGAATGGGTCGAAGCATCTCCTGGAAAAAAAGATTTTTCGTTTCAAAGGTAAATAGAAAGCACATAGTTATGGCCTATATTCTACATAAGGATGTCCTCAAAAAGTGTTTGTATGCACTTTGTTGCCTTTAAAAACACACTGAAATGTAGTACAATGCATAACATTCTAAACGTGCAACGAACATCAAGTTTAGTTTCTTATATACTCAAATTAATTAAAAAAAACTATTTGTGGTATTTGCAGGTTAACTGATGACTTGGAGCAATTTTAGTGTGTCAGAGTAAACTTAAATAGACATACAGCTATTCTCAATTTTCCAAGTAATAAAAAACAATTAATAAAAACAAAATATACTGTCACTGTGTCATCTTCTCGGTGCTTCCAAGCAGCTGTAATAACTAATAACATTAAGGATAGGCAACACAGGATAGTAGGTAAAAACTAGGGTCTAGGAATGCAAATTAGTTTCAGTTACAATGGAAACAGAAAGGTAATAATATCACTATCAAGAAACAATAAAATGATTGTAGAAGCATACCCCCCAAACTGAAGGAGGTTCCTTAAAATTCTGACTCCATTGAAAATCTGCCACTGATGCTGTCAAGCCACCATAATCACTAGCTGCCTTCATCAGTAGTTCAGAGAAGTGTTTCTGCATGAATTAGAAATATATATGATGCAAGCATTACAGTATGTCCTACACTTTATCTGGTAACACTGTTTCTGGTCCACTCATTACTTTGTGGCTTTCAATTTAAAGCTTGAAGGATTTAAAAATGGTATCTATTTTTTTGACATGGTTGAAATTCATTATCAATTGCTTAGATTATGCATAGCATTGGTTCTAGAATAGAAAGACCCAAATCACATTTGTGAGATTTTACCAAATGTTTTAGAAAGCTTTTGGCAAAAACCAAACATGCACTATCATTTCCAACACAATAAAATATGAATAGTATTATTAATCAATAGAAAAAGAAAAGACTAATGGGATTTGAAAACGCGCTTGGGGAATACATGAAAGGGGGAGGCTGCGTAGAGAAGAGGAGCAGAGGTACATAGCGCAATGCGATTATGCGAAAACCAAGGAAAATAAACAGGCTGCAGCTGGTTAAATTGAGGAGGTCCGTGTCTGTTCCCTTTTATAGGAGGATCATATTAGGGGAATCCATATGTCATATATTAAATTTTTTGTTATACAAAACATTTTGCATAAGTAAACTTCAGTTCAACCTCTCAACCTTTGAGAATGTTTCAATATGTAGATCAGTATCTGAGACTGTATTGTGTGTACAAATATTCAAGCCTATAAACAAATTACATAGGTATTACAGATGCCCAATTACACTTGGTTGACCTAGATGGTGTAGCAAATAGATCAAGCTCCTCAATGTTTAATAAAATGGTGTAGCAAATAGATCAAGCTCCTCGATGTATAATTTTTAATGCCCACCGGAATCTTTGATCTTCTTAGTTCTAAGTCTACCAGCTTCAATTAAAGTCATTTAACTCATTTTATCAAGTTTTCTTTAGAATGCCACATTTTATGGTTAACATGTTTTATCCAAGCAAAGTAATAAAATTATTACACTATAGACTACATCTAGTAACATCAAGAACTAAATACAACATAGAAAAATGTGTATCGATATGTAACGCCACTAACACAGCCAAAATACCACGTGTGCACACAACTTTTTGTGCATGCCATAGGATGGCCAAGTTTTAATCAAATCAACAAATTTGTGTAACTTTTCTAGTTTATGTAGTTTCTTTCAATAACAAATTATGTTCACCGACCTGATATTCTGCTTCAACAGGAATGCAGTCCAGAGAATATGGCTGTTGCAGACGAGCGATTATGCGATCCTGCAAATTTTAGAAATAAAATTATGTTCAAATGTACATAGGAGTATCTGAATCACACACCAGAAATAGGAACTAGGAACTAGTTAAACATATTGTTTTGAAAGAAGCTGAATTGAATTGAAACTACTTTACCAAGCACAAGTTGTGCCTATCACAGAAAACCAAAATACATTATATCAGCATAATTATTTCATGGGCATACTTATTGATACACGCCGAAAAAAGGATAAAAGACAGCACCACACATTGATACAACACTCATAATGCTAGCACCTATTCCAATGCAAACAAAACAAGGATAACTCGTGACAATTGCATAACTCTGCATAGGAAACCCACGATAGCTGCAACCCAGACAACATGTTCGTGTACACAGCACACCCTTATTTCCACACCCAAATGCTCCAGATATCACCAACTTCCATAGTTATGACATGTTATCTCCATCTTCTTTATTCAAGGGCCTTCCTTATACATAAACCCACAGAGTCTCACAACATTTCATTACCCCCCCCCAAGCAATCCATCAGATATAAACACCATTGTTCACACTCAGTTGAACTTGAATCCCTTTATTTTCACCTTCAACCGACTCCACAGTTGAATCTTAATTCGCTCCACAACTTGATCTACAATAAATTCCTAGTAAAAAATCATTGCATTTCTTGACTTCCAAATACCCCACTCACTTGCAAACCAAACCAGTGACATTCTTTGTTTCATGACCTGCACCCCTCCAAACAAACAAGTAAATATTTCTAGATGCTCACAGCTGCTACAGAGCAGCACCATGCTATAACCCAACCAACCAATAATAGCAATCCACGCCCTCACAAATAATGGACATTTGAAGAACAAGTGGTTTACTGATTCTTCCGTTTCACATCCTCCAATACAATAATATTCCAGTTTTATGGAGTACTAGAAACACTTGTAAATAGTTTTTTATTACAAATTAGTGAATGCATAAACATGCTTAATTCATGGCACGTCATTTAGCACAAAACAATTAATTCATGGTAGGACAAGACAATATAATGTTTTCTTTAATGATATAAACAAGAGGAGAAGAAAACATAAACATGAGACATATGGGAGAAATTCTCTTGTTATTGTGAAAGAATAATAAATCAAGCGGCTAAATTAATTAACAAGAACACGTAAAAAATGAGAAGACAAAATGAAGAGATTAGGTGGAGGTAACCTTATTTTGAATAACATCTTTGAGAATAGTAGTAATCCTTGCCAAAGTCTCAATCTTTTTTTCCATTTCACTCACATGGGTCAAATGTGCAACATTTTTATCATCCTAAAAATTTACAAGTTTGCAAATGAGACATATATAATATACAATTTTCAAAAGAGTATTTACACTTGAAATCAATCACAACTATCAGATCATTGGAAACATTTGACTTTTATCATAACTATTTTTAAAGTCACGTACATGATTTGTTGTGATGTGCTAACAGTGTAAAATTGTAATAAAAAAGGCAATGATGTGGAAGTTCAGATCCAATCCATACCAAAAAAAATGAAAAAATAACAATTACAAAACAGACCTTTCGACCTTGAAGTTCGACTTGCAAATCAGCAATTTTTCTTTGGACGGAAGTTAATTCTTTCAAAACCCTAATCAAGTCTTCACCTTTTTCCCCAGTTGTTGGGGACGAATTCTGAAATGCTTCCTATAAGAAGAAGAAGAATGTTAAAAGTGGATTAGTGAAATAAATAATTGATTGTAAAAGAAAGAAGAGAGAGTAGAGTAGTACATTGGATGAAGACGCTGAAGGTGAAGGTGAGATGGAGAAACCGAGATCGGCAGCAATTGAAAGAGCATCGGACATTCCCCCAATGCGCTTCACTGCCTTCCTACCTACCCAACTCGACTCGCTTCCCATTGATGACATTTTCAAATTTGAACTCAAACCCTAATTCACCGCCACTTTTTTCAACTCAAAACCCTTTGCTTTTATGCTATGCTTGTTTTTACAGTAGATTTCTTTTGCTTGGGAAAGAAGAGAAGTAGGGAAGAGCGACAGGGACGAGATAAATTTTTAACTGTTTGCTTTCTCCACAATTGCACCAAGAAATTGGAGAGAAAAGCTTTCTTTTTTAATTATCTTATATCCTTCTGGAAAATGAAAATCAAAGGAATAAGTGTTGGGGTGGGGTATTCTTAAAAGCATTATTCTCCATTGGTGTGGTATCATAGCTTGTCAGCAAGTGGTAATATTTTGTGAAATTTGAAATTTAGGTTTATCTTATTGCATTTTGATACTAAATAATGCATATTTGGTTGATTCTACATGAGATGAAGGACCTAACCAAGGCAGAATTTGAGTAAAAAGTTTGGGGTGGCCAAAATAAACTATGATGTATAAATCAAACATGTAAATAAATCATATTGTATACCAAAAATTTAAGTTGTAATAAGCACAAAATTGATAATCAAATAATTAAATTACATGAATTAAAAATACCTTATTAATTTATGTACATGGACACATTTTCTGCATAATTATGCAGAAAGAACATACCAAATCGATGATATAGGATTATGTGGAGCATTTAATCATCTTAATTGAAGACTTAAGCAATAGGATGCCTACGAAACTAATAGACATCTTATCATATTTAAACTACTTTCATACTCATCTACAGATATAGTTTCCAAAAGGGACTTCATAAGAAACTTTAAAGTTCTCATAGTAGAGAAATTAACTTAACTCCAATTTACCATGGTATTCTAACAAAATATAGTTCAGCCTAAGAAATGCTCAAATTAAAACATTGATTCAACCCTCAATGCCACTTCTATAACTCTTCCCATTGAATAAAATTTTATATTTGCTTATATCCAATATATGTTGTCATGGTAGATCATAAAAATTCACTCATGCAAATTTCAACATTTAACTTCCAAATTCCAATTAAACAAAGACAGAATCATTCTTTATGCTCTAATACATTCAAATATTTATAAACAATATGTCTCTATGATCAATTTTAGCAATAAGAAAACAGAATTTACAGTCTTGATATACTAAAAATTGTCAGATTTGCACTGTATATCCAATGGTGTTTTCTAACATCATTTGGGGTATCAAATGAAGTTCAATTTCAACGAAACTTTAGGGACACCTCTTTAATACACATAGAAAAAGAACAAGTTTCAAAAAGGGGAAACGCTTACTGTTAAAGTGAGTGTGACTCGCAGTCGAGACAGGGACGAGATCAGAGTCGTGAGTGCCGGTGGCGGCCGCGCGCGGGAGTGAGAGAGACGGAGAGAGTCGAGAGGAGGTGATAGTGGTCTGAAAGTTAGGGATCGGATAGGATTGTAATTTTAATTAAATTGATGGTATATTTGTAATTCCACGAATGCTGGAAATTTCAATTTCAATTTCAATGCAAGTTAAGGGTATTTCAATTTCAATTTCAATGCAAGTTAAGGGTATTTCAATTTCAATGCAGTTAAAAGCACTCATATAGTCATACCAATTGAGAAGAGAAAAACAACAAAAATCGTGATCTCCACCCACTAAAAATCTACATGTCAGAATGTTAGAATATTAATAAATATTATTAGGATTGATTTAGAAGTTTAGGATACCTTTTAGAATTATTATCATTATTATTATTTGAGCTAAATATCATCCGTAGTCCTTTAACTTAATTTTGATTTGGTCTTTTATTTATTTTTTTTCGATTTAATTCTTTATATTTTTAAATAATTTCAGCGTTATCCTTTAAGTGGGATTCCGTTAAGAAAAAGTTAAAAAATCCATCATCTAAATCATTGCATATGTTCATCACCTCTAAGAACAATTGTCACTGATCTGAAATGATTTTTATGAAGTATAAATACCAATAGCTTCAGTTTTAACGAATCAATCGTACTATCAAACTTAAAACAAACTTTGAATATTTTTCTGAAATATTTTCAAAATATAAAAGATAACTTTTTTTAAACATGGATGAGAGATTTTTTTTTAACTTTTTCTTAATTAAACCTCAAGGTAACGCTGAAAATTATTTAAAAACATAAAGGATCAAATCGAAAAAAATATAAATAAAAATAAATAATTAATAATAATAATAATAATAATAATAATAAAAGACTAAATCGTTGAAATTAAGTTAAAAGACCACACGTGGTATGTAGCCTATTATTTGTGTTACATGTGAAATTGAATCTATATAGCTATAAATTGATATTATTAATGAAATTTTTATCATATTTAATACTTTTTCATTCTATTGTAATTTTAATATTCTTTTTCCTTTATCTCTTTTCTATTTTTCTATAATTTTTCGTTTCAGTGCATGATAATTGAAGTTCAGTGCATTTTTTTTTAATCAACATCGCCAACACTAAAAAGTTAAAAGAGACTGTAGTGTTGATAGAGAAGAATGCATTAGACTTTCAATAAATTTGGTGTTCAATATGTGATGATATTCATGAGTTTCTCAGCAAAATTGTGTCTTTTTAAATTCCCCAAATATGCTATCGCTACACTAATCTCTGCAAACACACTTCAGGGTTTTCTTGCTCATCTTTTTTTCCGTTTCACTTATTGTGTGATACTTATTCGTGAGATTTTTATTTTCTATTTCAGCAACTATTAATTGAATTTCCTTTTTAAATGAAATACAGAACATTAGCTACCAAACAAGAGATCTATCTACGAACTCAATTCTCTTTTTTTTTTATTAAATGTGTTTTTTTTTTAGAAATATAAATAATGTTAGCAACACATTTTTTAATCTATATTTTCTAACACATTATCTTTGATTGATTAAAATCCTATCAAGTTCATACGAGACTCACATGATTTGATGTAATTTATGTGAATATTAACTAATCAAAGACATTGTGTTAGAAAATATGGATTAAATAGTGTGTTGCTATGAAAGAATAGACATCGCCACCCAATCATCAATGGAAGAATTTATACACGAGGCTTGATATTTGACTTCGAACTGAAGAAATCTTTGATCAATTAGCTTCTTACAGAACGAATATTCAACCTTGTGTTGGTTTCCTCCTACCTTGTGTAGGTTTCCTCCAACCTTGTGTTGCCCCCAATAATGAATTTTAATCATGTTTGTAGCACCTTATATTCGTTTGAGAATTGAGATTGTACTTTAAAAATTGCAGTGCTCACTGCGACCAAATAAACTATACTAAATGAGCACACCCATTCCAGTACTCAATAATAAATACTAGAGGCCGATGTTACCCAAAAACAAATAGTAGAGGCCAATTGAATTTTTAAATAAAGGAGTTACATGAATTCAATGACTTGAAGATATACAAGGTGTTGTTGTATTTTCACCTAACTAAATGGATGACATGTACTGACCATGGGACAACATGTTCTTCGATTCATAACTTCTCCAAAAAAAAGGAACTCAAGTACTATAAAACATGTGGCATCATAGTTTTGGACAACTGTTCACCAGGAAATGGTTTTAGATAGTCAACTTTCCACATATCGATGTATCAAAGGTTAAATATATTTTAATCTATATATTTTCTTGTATGTTTAGTT
Organism: Cicer chorassanicum; assembly: GCA_037974735.1. Classification (NCBI taxonomy): domain Eukaryota; kingdom Viridiplantae; phylum Streptophyta; class Magnoliopsida; order Fabales; family Fabaceae; genus Cicer; species Cicer chorassanicum. Next base: position 46,024,961 of record JBBPBP010000004.1, on the reverse strand, counting down.
TCTAAAACCCACCAAATGAAAGATCAAACTTGCATGAAAATTTAAAAAAGGCTAATTTTGATAGTAGGGTGTTTTGTAAGGATTAAAACATACTTAACCCTAAAAACCATACGGAGAAAAGAAACTAGTAAACCTTGGTGATACCCAAAAGTGTGAAATCTATCATCTTCCTAATTCAGAAATCATACACTAAATACATAATCCATTTGAGGAAGCAATAAGTTAAATACACTAACAAGGACCACAAGTGACTGCATCTATTATATTTAATCCATGAATTCCTACCTACATCTGAACAAATAATACTAAGCAATTACACAAACATTGATAAAATTTCAAACAAACAAATGATGCATTATGACTGGATTGCCATCATAGAAACCGAGTCAGATTTATGTCCGTGAACTCTTAAGCGATATATACAGGTGTGTGAAGCACTTCCATGATTTGACGTAAAGTCGAGCCTTACTGTGTCAATAACACCAGAACCTGCTGAATTCAACACATCAAAAGTTTGGGCATTGCTCTTCTCAAGGTCATATGTAAACTCTGCCAGAAGAAAAATCTTTTCTGTATCAATTACAGAATCAGTATTGCGCCCCTGCAGCCAACCAGATATCCTGCAGTCCTTGGGAGCGCTAGACCTATCATATGCGACACTCTGTTCAAATAAAAAATATCAGTACAAAAACTAACAATATTCAAAGAACTGTTGAATGAATAAATAGAAAAACAAAAGCACTCAGTGCCACACACATCAAGATAAAAAATATAAACATAAAAGAACTCCCAACAAAGACAAGTCATTCGCATCATATACGGCCTTATTGTAAACAATACCAAAGAATATTCCCTTTTGCCAAAGTAATAAGGACAACTTGAACACCAGATTAGCACACAAAAAATATTCTGCATAAATTACCAAGGAAATCAATTTAGTTCTGGCAGAAGATCGCCAAAACATGACTAAAAACATGGGATTTCACCAGAAAATCAGTTGAAGATATGGTTTACATGTATCTTACCAATTTTAAATAGTATTAGGATTCATGTATTTCAACATGAAAATCACATGCATCACATACAAGCCAAAAATATTCACAAATCCATAAAATGATTTTCTAACAAAATTTAATCACCTCAACTTTTCTGTGTTTTTCTATTCCCTTTTGTTCCTATCAATACACTTGAGAAATGACAAAGAATGCTAGAATAACATCTAGCAATCAATCTTATAGCAGTAATGTGCCATTAAAAGCAGGTAATCACAAACATCATTGATCCATATCACGAAGATTCCAGAAAGTTTTATGTTAGTAACACACAAAATACCTTTCTTTTTATCAACTAGTCAAACTGAACAATTAACTGAAGACAACAAAGTACTTCCAATCATACATCAACACAAACACAGATCTACTAACAAAGCACGGAAGAAATGTGATATGAAATGGTTAAAAACAATTACAACAAAATCTAGAAAGAAAAATATGAATAAAGCAAAGGGCTTCAGAACTGTTAAGAAGAATCCAGGGATATTTTAACTCCCAAGTCCCATCAAAACCAATCTGGGTTAGAGAAGGCCAGGAAAAACTATAAAAGAAACTCCAAGACACCAATGCTGCAACAGCAACAAGACAACCAATCTACCAATATATTAATAACCAAGTAAGTTTATGAATCAATCAGATTTACTTTAGACCATTCATGATGGGTTTCATATCTGATATACAATACTCTAGGGAAAACAACAACATTACAACAATAAAATATGCAGAAAAATACATAAGCTACCCACCAAATATGACAAAATATACCAAAAATATGACAGCAACCAAATCATACAAATGACAGTAACAGACACATACTTTACATACACCAGCCATCTCAGCAATAGGTATATCATTGCATCAAAATATAGGGCTTCCAACAAAAATTCTATGAAACTTATCCCTATTAACCCTATACAGGGTGAAACTCTCTTTTATCAACCTAGAGCTAGAAAAATAATTGGTCATCCAAGCCTCTTAAAAAAAACATCATAACTTAACATCAAGAACTATCTCATTCATTACGTAAATGGACAGAAAGAAAATATGTACAATACAGGATATGACTCTGTATACACCGCATACTGAGCTTTTTTTAACTATTAGTAAATATTAATTTTAACAAAGACTTCTTTGTTGGTTCATATTGGTATCAATGGGAATGGATTGAACCATCATGTTATACAGAAGCAATTATTTATTTTCTTAATCAGAAGTCAAAAGCTCAAGCACTAAACTAGATGAGCCAAGTTCTTTTAATATAAAACACAAAGTCCTTCAAATTATTTTATTTCCAGTGCCAATATGAATAGATCCAATGGACTTTCATCTTTGTTGCAGTATTGTGAACATAATAAATGTCTGATATACTGAGGAATGTGCCTTGACTCTCAAATAACCAAGAAAGCAGACATGTATATCTGAATTAGACTGTCAAATCATGGTTAAATCATTATAGGTTGATAAATACTTGGAAACACCATCATGTAGTTCATGTAAATAAACAACCTTCTCCATTAAACTCCATGGAAAAAAGCTCTCAAATAATGAAAAATGCAACCAGGAAAAACACAAAATTAGAGCTGTCCCCTTATGAGAAAATTTATTGGTCTTTTTGTGTAACACAGATCTCCACAACCATGAAGATAGCACAATACCACATACAACGCTAGATTACAAAAACACTAAATTCATAGGATGCACACAAAGAAATTACATTGAAAAATGAAAACCAATTAGACAAAAATATATGTCTGAAGAATCAAGAAAGGTCTCAGAATCAACCATATATAGTGGTTCAATATCATTAACACACAACAAAGTATATCAAGAAAAAACCAAACAATCATTGCATTAGAATTTGAAAGTATAAACTACAGACGCCCAAATATCACCATCTCCAACTTGATATGTTGAATAAAAAGATAAATGCAGTAAACTTCATACTTTCACATATCCAAAGCACCTTTTAATTATTTCTCCTACCATATGTATGTTTGATTAAAAAGCCAGTTTGTGGGTATCCTCACCACTAGTAATAAGTTAATGACATCAATTTTAATTTATCATATTTAGTAGCCTAAGTACAAGAAAAACATATGGCATGTTCTACTACACCCATCATAACTCACCCACAGACATGGACTTCAATAAACCAGTTGCATCTAGTTGATATATTATGATCCTACATAACATAAACATAATTCATGGGCTCATCATGCAGATTCTCAAGCCTAGTTTGCCACAATGAGAATGCAAGCAAGTATATATGCATATGCAAAATCAAATTTCCTATAACAAGCATCTCAACTACTCCAACTTTTCATAAATGCAATGAAGTACACAACATTAACAGCAAAGCAAAGATTATTTTACTAACTGATTGGCATCATGGCAAGACAACAGAGCAACAAAATTATGCATTGCATTACCTTTGCTACATGCTCCAAGGTGACAGCCTCAGGAATGATTTCAGCACGTAGCTTTATCTGAACAAACCCGCTGCTACCTTTCAATGGAAAACACTGTCCGGGCTCCCCAAAACTTGGCTTCAACATCTTATCAGCATTGGGGTGAACACCATTTCTGACAGACATCAAGAACCAATTTCCCCTCCGCACATCATAGGCCTCCGAATGCCTCACAACCGCGGCTCCACCGTTTGCAAGGGCGTAATCCACCCTCCCAAGCCCATCAGCAGCATGCTTCTCAATCTCCTTCTCAACCACGCTTCTTGCAAATTCCCTAATCTCATCTAAACCACCACCTTCATAACTATTCCCCTTCACATTCCTCAAACCCTCGGCAAATTTCTCAAACTCCTCCTTTGTTAACAAATCATCTATCTTCAATTCACCCAAATATCTCTCCAATTTGTCACCCTTAGTCTCCAATTTCTTCAACTCATTCTCCAAGAATGCACCTTTTTGTTCAATTTTCGCATCCATTTCCGTCCTCAACCCTCTAACCTCATTCTCAATCTTCTTATCCACCACATCAACCTGCACCTGAATCATCTTTGCCGTCTTCTTTAACAAACTCTCCACTTCCGAAATCCTCCCCTCGTATTCTGACAACTCAGCAAACCCTCCAACAACGCCTTCGCTGGAATTCAATACATACCACCTAAACAACTGAACCAACCCAGCGAGCATCACCAGGAGCACGAATTGTTTCGCAAAGATTCTCGCCACGGTGAGCCACCGCGGCTTCTCCGACTTCCCATTAGACTTCTTCACCCTCCGCGGAGTAACCGCGGTAGAGTTCCCGCCGGCAGTCCTCTTCGTTGCCGGAGCCAATTCCTTGGAGAGGACAGCCTCTCCGCGGATCGAGTGATGACTCAAGTCTCGGCCATTACCGGCGGCTGATGGAGTTTTGCCGTCGACATTGCCGGAAGTGACAGCAACCGGAGAAGCGGCGACGTCGTTGGCAAGGAGTTCAAGATTGCTGGTGGTTTTCTTCTCGGTAACGATCACGGGTCTCCGACGCGCGCCTGGATTCGCCGCCGTGATAGACACGGTGGAAGCCGACATCGGAATCGCCGATAACAGGTATCAATTCAAGAAGCAATTTAAAAAGGAAAAAGGAAAAAAGAAAATTGAAAATGGTGAGAATGTTGGAAACCCTAACAAGAGCGTGTTGAAAAGAAAGAAGAATTTACAAATTTTAGAAAGAGAGTGTGTTTTTTAACACTGTTTTCATCAGATCTGAAGAACAAGAATTTGAAAGAAGGATACACTCGTTTGGATTTTTTTTTTCTTTCATTTAATTTTTGGGAGCGTAGTGGAAATTTTTGATTCGGAAGTCAGGGAGAAATTTAAAGCGGGAAACGACGCGACTGGTTAGCGCGTGTAACTGCGAAATGCGAAAGCATATGTTGACTGAAGGCATAGGCTTGTTGGGATAAAATTTTCCAAGGAGATGTTTATCATTTTAACCAAAATAAAAGTAACCACGAAGTGTTATTAGTTTGTACTAGGAGTGTATGTCCAATTTTTATTTGCTCAAAAGATGAAGTGATATGTTCGCAAATTAAACAATTTCCTTGTAGAAGAAAAAAATAATTATATTTATAAAACAATATATTTTTGTGTATCGATCCTCTATAGATCTTATTACATGTTTATTTCTCTATATATCTTTGTATTTATTTGGATGGTGAGTTGAAGAAGTCTTTGCACGCGCCCCTTGAGGTGTTGGCTTTCAAGACTCTAAAACATATAAGTGTCAAGCTTGGGTGATTTTTGAGGAATATGAAGATTATGAGGATTACTCATAATAGCAAGTAGGATTATTTTCGTATATATTTCATTTTAATTCTTTTTTAAATACACTACTATATAATTAATATATTAAAATACCTTATTTTTATATTTAAAATAAGTCGCATTTCATGTGAAGTAAAAAAAAAGAGTGCGTAGTAGTTGGTCGCTTTATTTGGATGTGACCCTCTACATACATATTTTTTATTAATTGATATAATAAATAATAAATAAATAATTAAATATTTATTATTATTAATTAATAATAATATAAAATTAATTAAAATTAGTAAAAAAAAATTACAGAAATTTAGTACAGTTGTAGATAAAAAAAACTCTATTTTGTAAAAATGGTAGAGAAAGGAAACATAATAGAAAGAGTATTGTTGCAAAGTTATTTTTATTTCATGATAAACAAATACTTCAAATACAAATGAAAATGAACACTAAATGAAAATAGTGTTCCACTAGCAACTACTAGTAACTAAGTGCAAAATAAATAGAAAACTAACTTATCCACTAACAACAAAATAATATATATGTTGTTTTGATTTATTTTTATTTAAATTAAATTATAGAAAACTAAGCCATCCTCCAAGAATAATATTTTAGATTATTATTGGGATAAATAGTCCATGCATTTTAACAAAAAGAACATGAACATGTTAAAGTTTTTGAAAGTGTATAGTATTAAAGTTTTTGAAAGTGTCATATTGTTTAAACAACTCTATATATGTTAATCTATATTTTAATAAATAAAATTAATCGTAAAATAGGAGGCAGTCAACTTAGAGTTGTTAATTTATTTGCAGGCTGCAAAATAAGAGAAAGTTGTTAAAATATTATAACACGTTGTTTTTTTTGGTCCATGATATATTCAAATTATGTTTCTTTTTTTATTTACTATATTACAAATAAAATAGACGTAAGGAATAAAATGGATATTGATTGCCGATCATAATTCAAAATATTATCCGAATGTTGCTGATAATCTACTAAATTTCTATAATTTTTTTATATTGTTTTTAATAATTTTAATTAATTTATATTATTATTATTATTTATATTTTTAAATATTTATTTATTATTATTTTTGTTTATTATATCAATTAATAAAAAAAATTAAAACAAATATGTGTAGAAAGTCGCATCTTCATTATGCGATCAACTACTACTTAACTTTTTTTATTTCATATGATCGCATTCTAAAGATGCGACCTCCTAAGAGTAAAAGAATAAGATATTTTAATATAATATTTTAAAGAAAAAAATTAAAAGTAGAATATACATAAATAAAATAAAATAAAAATTAAAAAAAAAATCCAATAGTAGTACCACTCCTATATTCTATAATACTACTCATTTTGGTTTGGACTAATATACTCATTTTTTTAATGGGAGTTTGTTTATATATCTCATGTACATTTTACCTTTAAACTTAAAATTTTAAATTATAACTAAATTCTTTTTTATTTACACGTCATACCTCTCACGTAGTACATTTTTATTTTTGGAAGCAAGAAACATTGTGAGAGGAAGATAATTGCCGAAGATGAAGGAACACCAAAAATATTGGAGAGGAAGTTTCAAACAATAATTGCAGAAGAATGATTTTGGTCGGTTTTCTCTCCATATATATGTCCTCTTATTTTTATGTTATGTTTTCCATTTTTTGGGTTTTGATTAAATAGATAGTATCTTAGTGCCAATGTTTATTTTATGTGTTCCATTTTTTGGGTTTTGATTAAATAGATAGTATTTTAGTGCCAATGTTTATTTTATTCAACAAAACTTAATTGTATAATTACTTCGTATGATCTTATCTTTGTAGGAACTCTTTCCAGTGCTAATATTTGGCTACTGATTTTCACAATTGGAAATGAAACAGCGTACACAAGAAGAGCACAAAACAAAAAAATAGTTTGATTCTTTGTAGGAGTCAATATGATTCTAATTTAAAATGTATTTAAAGATGACAAAACAATTGCTCAAAGTAAATATGTGTAAAAAAATTAAAAATGTTAAATTAATTTTCATAAAAAGTAAATAATTCCAACCAATCAATCTCAAATTTGTTATACTTAATTTTTAGGGAAAACAGTTTCCGATCAAATGATTTTTAAATGAGATTTAAAAAAAAAAGAAAAAGTGAAATTGGTGCTGTAATACATTCATAACAATAGGTAATTGAGTATTTAACATGTAGAATAAAAATTCATAATGGACAAATAACAATAATTTCTTTTTTTATAATCAAAGTAAAAATAACAATAATTACCTAAAAAATGAACGAGAACTAAAACAAAAAAATATGTTACATTTAAAAGGCCTAAATCATACTTAAATTT
>JBBPBP010000004.1:45996291-46009709 GCA_037974735.1 Cicer chorassanicum | reverse complement strand
AGAAAAAAATAGTGGAAAAAAAGGAACAAAAAAAAAATTATTGATTAAAGATTATTTATATACTTGAAAGATAATACACAATCCCACACAATAGAGATTGTTAACTAAATATAAATATTCAATGTTTAAGAAAAAATAGAGATTAAACCTAGACAAAAATCTATGTTGCAGGTTGAAATGATGGAGATGCCACATTAAAAAGATGTGCATTAAAGAAAAATGGTTTGTGAAATGAAAATAACATTAGAGGAATAGAAGAAAAGATTAGAGGAATCAATAGTTTATTTTTATTGTAGTGAGAAAAAGTAGAATGATAAAGAGATGAAGTAATGAGTTAGTGATAATGAATTATGGGAAGTTTAAAAAACCTATCATTTGTAACTCCTTAGTAAGTAATATCAGTAGTAAAATAAGCTACACCAAATGTGTCTTTCTTTTATTATTGTTACAAATAAAAAAATGAAAAAATAAAATATAAAAAATTAAGAAAAAAAAATTAAAAGTAAACTTTTTATTTTTTAGCAGCAAAAAAATATATTTAACCATTAAAAATATAATGTATTATCATTTTAATAGATAGTAGATATATAATATACTAAAAATTAGGTTTGTTGTTTCTGTTTTTACGCTCAGTTCCATCTTCTTCTCTTACTATTCCTTCCATCTACCCTTTCACCCAAAACTCCAAAACCATCTTGACTTTGCCATCACTGAAGACCACGGACCTTCCACCTTCCGGCACCGTTTTCCGGCAATCCGGCACCGTCCTTCCTTCTTTATCAATCGTTTACTTCTGGTTCGTCTCTATTCATCCTTACCAAGTTTTTTCTCTTATTTATTCTTCTTTTGTGTTGTTTCAATGGTTGTTTTGATTCTTATTTTGAACATTTTAGTTTAGTTTTTTTTTTTTTTGGTGTGTTGTTTCATTGAATTATTGTTCTTCTATTATGTTTATTTTTTTTAAAACATCGTGTCTATTTTGTGAAGGAGAGGAGAAGGGATTTTTTTTCAAAAATTGTGACTTGATTTTTTTCTCTTTTTTGAGATTGCTTTTCATGTGGTTTTTGCACTGTAGCCTTGAAATCGTGACTTGCAAATGAGTTTTTAAAGAATCTTGATTATGATGAATAAATTATTAATGTTTTTCTTTTGGAAATTATGCAAGCTATGAACTGTTTTTAAGAATGATTGAAATGTGATTGAAATACTATATGATCATATATTGTGTTATTCCTTTAATTAATTTATTATCCCAAATATGTATTAAAATATAGACTTAGCCCTCCAAAACCTTCCCCTCCAAAGCCCTTCTAAATCCTCCTCCCAAACATACCCTAGGCTATTGAAGGTTTTTGTTTATGTTTATGTTTGCGATTCTTAAGCTATTTTATGTTTCAGTTTTAGTTATGTTTGCAGTATGATTGTTTGTTATACTTAAACTATTTAAGGTTTTTTTGTTCTTCTTTTCATCTATAAAAATGATGTCCACACTAGAAAAATGTTACTTGAATAGATTTGTATCAGTTGGCAGTACTATTTATTTTTTTTAACATATTTTAAATCAATTTTTTACGTAAAAAATAAAATGTTTGTATAAAACGGCCCGGCCCGAAAAACCCATAGCCTGCAAAGGGCCAGGCTTGGACAGCAAAGTTGAAGCCCATTTTCCACCCTAGGTTTTTTGACTCGGCCCAAAAAATCCCGAGTCCAATGCAGGCTGGGTAGCCTCATTTACCAACTCTAACAAATCCCATCAAAATTCGCCAAAACGACACATTCACCTTGTGAATGTATTCAACCAAAAGGGTATGCCCTTCATTTCTCAGTGATGAACTTATCTTCATTTTTTTTAATTTGTGCTTTTTTTGCCTTTCAGTTTTTGGATTGAATTGCTTATCTGCTGTTGCATAAAACCCTTAAAACTCAGCAAAATCAAATCTTTAACTAGTTATCTTTAAAGGGTCGTTTCTGAATGTTGTTTCAGGGTGTTCTGTTCTGTTCAATGCGTCATACTTTTTTATTTCTTCCACTTTTTGGAAGTGTTTTAGATTCTTGTGTAAGGAAAAAAGTTTGGTTTTTTGTTGTACCCTAATGGAGACGGAGATGGCTACAGTTGAATCAATAGAAAAGATTCCTTTGCAAGATCCACCTGAAGAAGAGTTCTCTTCTGCTGACTTAACTTGGACCAAGTTTGGGAATGCTGAACACCATGATGAGGTTGCCCTTATTCCTTATGACAGAGTTGATGCTTTTATAATTGGTGAGTGCTGTAACGTGTTGTGCCCAACTCGGTTTCATATCGAGAGAGGAAGGAAACGAACTATTGGCACCTTGAAGGAGTACAAGGATGATGAATATCTTGAGTACAGGCTGTGAGTTTCTGCTTTGCTTCTTACACTTTATTCAAAATTATTTTGAACAAGATTTAATATTTTATAATATGGTTTTTACTGTTTTGGTTGTTTGGTCATAAGATTGTTTAACTTTTGTGACAATGTTTTAAAATTTTTGTAGAATTTTCTTGCTTGTTTAGTTTGTTTATGGTAGAGCATTAGAATTTGGTAGTGTGAAATGATCACATGTTTCCCCACGTAGAAAATTTGATCCTTGTTAGGTTCCTTAATGCTTCACATCTTCGTAAGTTAGAACCATTCTTTTTGCTGGCTGGAATTTCAAATCAATAGTACTAGTAAACTAATAAATTGAAACTAAAGTGATCACGTGCACCATCAAGATTGCAATGCATATCTTGTCATGTTGAACTCTGTTCTCTGTGAAGGTACTGGTTGAATGATCAGAAAATTGTTTTACTTATGTGACATTTGTTGAATTTTTCAAGCAATTGTTTGCTTTCTTTTCTGTAGTTTGTTTTTGGTGGATCATTGGAAATTAGTAGTGTGAAATGATGTCATGTTTTCTTTTTAGAAAATTTTATCCTTGTTAAGTTTCCTAATGTTACCTATGATCATAAGTTTGAAGTTTGAACCATTTTCCTTTTGCTGTCCTGAATTTGGAATCAAAAGCATACTGACAAACTAATAATTTGATACTTAAGAAGTCATGTGCACAATCAGGATTCCAATACTTATGTTGTTGTGTTGAATTTTGTTCCTTGTGAAGGTACTGGTGCTCGTTTGGCCCAGAAAATTATGGGGAGGGTGGAGGCATATTACCTAGTCGGAGATACCGACTTAATACCCGAAATCGTGCTGCTAGACCTCAATCAATGCGGGGTTGTACCTGTCATTTTGTTGTCAAACGTCTTTATGCCCGTCCGTCACTTGCACTTATTATATACAATGAGAGGCGTCATGTTAACAAGTCCGGTTTTGTCTGCCATGGACCACTTGATAGAGACGCCATTGGCCCAGGTGCCAAAAAAATTCCATATATATGCAATGAAATTCAGCAGCAAACAATGTCCATGATATATCTCGGCATTCCGGAAGAGAATATCTTGGAGAAACACATTGAAGGAATTGAGCGATATTGTGGTTCAAATGCAAAAGTCAATAGCCTTGCTTCTCAGTATGTTCACAAGCTAGGCATGATTATCAAAAGGTCTACCCATGAGCTAGATCTTGACGATCAAGCTAGTATCCGCATGTGGGTTGAACGCAATAGAAAATCTGTGTTTTTTCATCAAGATACTTCAGAGTCAGACCCCTTCATCTTGGGGATCCAAACAGAATGGCAGCTGCAGCAAATGGTTCGATTTGGTCATCGCAGTGTTGTTGCAGCAGACTCGTCCTTTGGCGTAAAGAGGCTTAAAGTAATTATTTTTTCTTCACGACCTTTAAGTTACACTAGATCTAATAGAATAATACTTATCTTGTTCACATTGAGGTATATTTTCAATCAACCTGACTTAGTTATCTTTTCCTGTTGGCAGTATCCCTTGTTCACACTACTTGTTTTTGATTCAAGACAACATGCACTTCCTGTCGCTTGGATCATTACGCGTAGCTTTGCGAAGCCTGATGTGTCTAAGTGGCTTAATGCTTTAATTGACCGAGCTCGTAGTGTTGAGCCTGGATGGAAAGTCAGTGGATTTTTAATTGACGACGCTGCAGCTGATATTGATCTTTTGAGGCAAGATTTATTGCTTTAAAAACAAGTTTGGTTTAAAGTTTTATATAGTTGTGTTTAATTGTCTTACTTTTATTGTTTGATTTTACAGAGATATTTTTGGTTGTCCTGTCCTATTTTCACTATGGCGAATACGTAGATCATGGCTAAGAAATATTGTCAGGAAATGCAATAATATTGAGGTTCAACGGGAGATTTTTAAGCGTCTGGGGACAATAGTGTACAGCATTTGGGGAGGCACAAATACATCAGTTGCTTTGGAACAATTCATGCTGGATTTTGTTGACCAAACTGATTTCATGGAATATTTCAAAGTCTCCTGGGTGCCCAAGATTGGTTAGATCCTTCTCCTCTTCTCTCTTGCATACACATACAAAATAAATGTTTGGTTGGCATATTACCATGCGTACTTGAAAATCATATGTTGCAGCTGAAATGTTTTTGTCTTTTTGCTTTTGAAGTTTCGGGTGTAGTTGGTAGTCATTGATTTGTTAACTTACTGTGTCCTTAGTCCTTACCTAGGAAGTCTGAATACGTAGTACGATACGAACATGATATGACACAGATATGAGATGCGTGAAATTGTAAGTATCAAGATACAACACGACCAAGATATGTTAAAAGAATTATATGTGAAGTATTTGTGATCACAATACATAGGCATAGTTTCATATATTTCCCCCACCTAGGGAGGAAAAATATTTAAGGGGGGCAAAAATTTAAACACATTTACAAGAGTACATGCAGAATTTATATATGAATTAAATACTTACATATATAAATAAATAAATAACGGTTAAATAAATTTTTACCCTATAAAATTTAAATGTTTTGTTTTCAGTTGTAGAAATTTGTTATATAGACTAAAAAGAAAACATTGAAATTTTATAGAGACTAAACTTATATAACTCTATAACAAATGTTTTTTTGACGTCCTGTATATAACAAATGTGGCATGAAATGTGTAAATGTATAATCACTTGGAATTGGGATGCACTCTCATAGTTGTGATGCATATACTAATACTGTAAGAGATGATATGAACTTGCATTTTAATAATAGAAGAGAGTGCCTCTCTCTAGGTTATAGAGCAGAGTAGACATCCTATTACTAGGGGTTCGAATACACAACTTTAGTCTTACGCTGTCAGAATTTCTTTGACTCGTGGGGTGGCAACCGCCCCTAATATGTAATTCAGTCCCTGCCTCCACATATGTCAAAATATATTATTTCTAATATGAATGTGTCACAAACATACAATTTTGTGTCTCTAGTTAGTAAGACATATTGGAGTTGTATTGTATCCAAAAGACAATTGGGTCTGGATCGAAGATGTATCTGAGAAGTAGCAATGAAAATATTTTTGAAGATGTATGTGACAACTGTGTCTCTAGTTTGTAAGAAATATCAAAGATTTAGCTGTAATGTTGTCATTTTGCTTTTGCTTCGGATGTTTCTGGTGTAGTCGGTTAGTCATTGATATGTTAAATTACTGTCCTTACCCTTCATTTCTTCTGTTATGCAGAAATGTGGCTTTCTATGATGAGAAATTTTCCGCTAGCAAGTCAGGAAGCTTCTGGAGCATTAGAAGCCTACCATGTTAAATTGAAAGCCAAACTTTTTGACGATTCACATCTTGGAGCGCTGCAAAGAGTAGATTGGTTAGTCCACAAGTTAACAACTGAGTTACATTCAAGCTACTGGCTTGATCGTTTTGCTGATGAAAGTGATTCTTTCCAGAATGTGAAGGAGGGATATATTGCTTCTACGTCATGGCATCGAGCACTTCAAATTCCCGACTCTGCTGTCTCCTTAGACGATAAAGACCGTCTCTTTGCCAAAGTTGCAAGCCAGAAAGACAGAAGCTTAATACATATAGTGTGGAATCCAGGATCAGAATTTTCATTCTGTGACTGTTCTTGGTCTTTGCAAGGTAACCTTTGCAAGCATGTCCTCAAAGTAAACATGATTTGTGACAATCTACAAGGTTGTCAACGATCAATGTCTTTTCGGTCATTTGAAGAGGTTTTGATGGATCTATGGAGGAAACCAGTGGATGATTCGTTTGCGTTGGATGTCTCATTGGCTTGGACTCACCAAATGCTAGATCAAATTCAAAAACTTGTTGAACTGAATAATTCTACTGATATTGGCACTGTAGTTAGCAATATGCCTCTGAAATGGGTGTCAAAGAAAGGAAGAACCTACATTGGCAAAAGATCTTCAGTTTTATCTACTCCAGGTAACCGTAACACAGACAGTGTTGTTACACATAAGAAGAATCGGAAGCGAAAAAGATTGTCACGACTAAGATGACTGAGCATAGTTATCAGTCAGATAGAATGGAAGAAACAAAAGCTATTCTGGTGCATATGTTTTGTTCAGCTTTTATACCTGACAATACTTGTAGGTGATCACACCGGAAATGGTGTAGTGGTAGGTTTTCCTTGAAAGTTGGCGGCTATTCTCTAGTCTTTCATTTTTTTCTTTCTTTCTAATTTCCACACAATCATATGCTAGCATAATTATTCATTTATTGAATCTTTTTATATTGCACCATCTCCAACTTTCTAATTTGAAGTCCTTTCAAGTGCTTAGTTCACTGAAGAAGATAGATCTTTCTATGGATTATTTCTTTGTTTTTAGCTTTGATGTTCTTGTCTTGTTCATGAATTTAATTGTTATGTACATATAAAATTTGTTCATATATAACTGGATATTAGTGGGGACCAATATTTGGTCAAATGAATACCTTGCTGCACTTGCACAAAAAAATAATTTTACAACACTTAATTATTGGTACAAAATGTGAATAGCCTCCATGCTAAAAAGCATGTTACTGAATTTATCTATCTAAAGTTGTAACAAATGAAAGTTATTCTCACGCCTTCAAATCTAAGGGAGTTGTATAAAAGACTTTTTTGTGATGGGATGTATTCAATCAAGATTCTACACTTCTTTATTGTCTTTACAATTCTCTCTTCTCCTTTGATCTCTCTTTTTTCTCCTTTTTTTTTTACGCGGATAAGATTATTGTTTTTTACATTTTCTTATGTTATATGTATATGTAATAAGTAAAAAAAAATTGTGGAGTAATTTTTTAAATGATAATTTTAATCTCCACTTTAAGGTGCATAATACTCTAGTTTAAGGTGTGTGATATAATCTACAAAGTGATGTATATCATGATAACCACTCTTATAATAGAAATGAGTTAGTAATCTTCTTCATAGATCATTGAAAACTTTAACAGAAATAATAATGATGATTCATATAACTTTAAATATCTTTAAAATATTGTTTTGATTTTACATTTTCATTCAATTGTTTAATTTCTTTTTTATTTATTTTCATTCACTCTTGAAACTTTGAATGTTCCCTAAAAAATTTAATGAGTTATTTGAAATTTTGTAAAAAAAAGTTTTTTTTTTTTAAAAATCTGCAAGACATTTTATATCATTTAAAAAGAGTTTTAAAATATGCAGGACTTTTATGGTCAATTTACTTATGATGGAAAATCTTATTTTTTTTTACCATTGTGAATGATTTTAGCTGTTTTACTTGGATTTATTTGATCGCACACAAGTCTGATGCTCCTGTTAAAATTAAGCAGTTCTTCAATTTGGTTAAAACACAATTTGGAAAGGTTATTAAAACTTTAGAAGTGAAAATGCAAAAGAGTTTTCCTTGATCAGTTTCTTGCTGGAAATAGGTATTTTACGTCGGTTTTCCTATTCCTATTGGCCTGAACATATTGTGGAAAGGAAACATCAACACTTGTTGAATTCGGCTAGATCTTTGTTATTTCAAGCCAAAATGTCTATATGTAACACATCGATTTTTAACAGCGAGTGTGCAAATATTTTTATAAAAAAAAACAATTGAATTTAGCTGGATAAAATATTCATAATCGTTCTTTAATTTAAAATAAAGTAAATTATTCATTGTTGCATTATATTAAATGATTTTGATACAATTGATTTACTTAAAACTAAACAATTCACATTGACAAAAAAAATCACAACTGTTTCAGATACATTATTTCTATTGCGACAACAATATTACAATAAGGAAGGGAGAATAAATAAACTTTTAAATAAAACCCTAAGCTAATCTTGAACTCTAACTGAGGATGACTAGTTGAGAATTCACATGTGACATCAAGCCTCACTGCTTCTGATCGCCAATCTAAATCATCGCTTTGTCATGTCTTTGACGTCGTTGCAATTCTCGTATGACTCAAAACTCTAAGAACTTGGGGGTGTAAGCTCAATCCACAATAATAGTAGATGATCACGATCTATAAACAACATATATACGAAGATACAAAGCACGAAAACATAACATGTCTCGTGTGACAAAACACCATAATCCAATGCTTATATGTCAGTGCACATGATTCTGGAATTTCAAAACTCTCATCGAGGGGTGCAAATCATTAATATACCACATCTCATAGACCAATATTAATTACCAATGTGCCACCTATCAAAAATCAACATGATTTACCATAGGGCAGTCTATCACAAACATACACAACTAAAAAATCCCCATATGGATAAGGTTAGCCATCAACACCTCGAACAACCCTGTAGCCAATCACAGTCACCACTAACTACGAAATGGATGAACATACTCCAACTTTTTCACAACAATTATTATGTAATGCAACTATTAAAAAACTTTAGTTTTAATACTCATTTAACACTAATAATCTTTCAACACTTTTTCACAGAGTATACTCATGACAGTTTGTCATCAACAAAATTCATAACACATATGTTATCAGTTATAAATATATAATCACATCAAATACATAAACAACCACATACAAATTTATTCACCACTAGAACAAAGAACATGTACACAATCACACTCTGCATTCAAGCATATACAACATTGTTAGAAAGTGCCCGTACATCGATGACGCTTTACTACACAAGCAACTTACGCTACGCCAACATAACTTATTCCATCATTCCAACGACATCTCTCAATTTCCTTGTAACTTAAATCAATCAATTGACTTAATCATTACAAGTTTCTAAAACAACTCCCAAATGAACCCTATGTTCGACCACTATCCAAATCAATTAGGGTTTGACTTTCTCTTAAGTTTACTAACTTCAAAAATACTTTGGTTTATGTACTTTGACGAAAGCAAATTTCAAAACACTTATGCCACACTTTGAAAATCTCGAAATTATTTTTCAAACTTATTGAAGTTTAACTCAAATATTTGTCTTTAACAACGTAGGACAAAATATTTTCTTAACAAAATCATTCAAAGAAAAACACACTCACACGGTTTAAAATTTCGATTAAATCATCAACCAACTTCTCAAATTTCAACACTTTAATATTTGAAAACCTAGTAGTAGACTTGTATCAATAAATGTTATAAAAAAACTCAAATACTAAGAGTTCCAATATTCTAACTATCCAAAATCACGATTTTTCCAATTTAACATTTTCAACTATGTTTTGTATATAAATTTTCACACAAAAACCACGTTTTCTCATCAACACAAAATATTTTTCAAGTTCACAATTTTCTTTTTAGTCTCCAACTAAAATCTTCATTCACAATAAAACCACATATCAAAACCGAAAATTATAATCAATCATTGTTTTTCAAAACACCAAAATACTTCTTCAACATCGAATTTTAGCATAAAGTTGACATCTTTACTATAAAAATCAAAACTTTCAACTTCAAAACTTAAGATTAAAATTTTGTTCATTAAGTAAAATATTTCTCTTTCAAACCTTATTGATATACAAAGCTTGAACCCTTATTTTTTTTATAGGAACTATTCTCAAAGTCACGAAGTTTGGAACCTTGTTTCTCAAATCTCTTCATAAAAATTAAAAATTTAATATCAATTACTAAAACTTTTTAGTTCAATCTATTAAGGTGGAAACCTTGCTTTCATAAAAACCCCAAGGATAAAACCTTTAACACCTTAATACTAAAGTAAACTTAAAACCAACATTTAAACAAAATTTGAAACTCTCTTTCTATACATGTACAACTTGACTATTTACTCATCAAAAACTTTAAATAATCAAGGACAACAATTCATATGGTTTAAAACTTTAAACGACTCCAAATTTTAATTTATACCACCATTAAAAATCACAATTAAACTTTTTCCTAACTTCTTTATAGTGCAAAAAATTTCTAGCACTCAAATACTTTTGAATTAAAACAAACCACAACAATTCATTTACCACTTTATTTCAAAAATTATTCCAAAAATTTTGCCATGACATTTTTGTTCTTATCTCTTTTCCTTAAAAACTTCAATCCAACAAATATAAAATATTCAGAGTTCTCTCTACCGCTAACTCGGTATCAACAATATCGATTCATTTTTGAGACTCAACGAGCTAACTACATAAACATAAGGAATTATAAAATTTACTTCAAAGTTACATTACTCAAGAAAACTAATCAATTTCTTTTTTATCAATCACTCACTTACTTTAAAATACTCATTTCACAAATACATTTCTTTGATCCCGAACACAATAATATCTAGTTGTCATTTTAATTTTTTTATAAAAACATAACCAATCACAATTGCAAAAGTTTTCTTAACTTTACTAACTTAAGCCACTCTAATAAAATTTCGATTGTCAATTCAAACTTATTTATTTGAAAACAACTAATTACGTTACTCAAACACATATTAAAAATAAAATCAAATTTTCACATTATGAACATTTGGTCTTACTAAAATTTTGGGGGTTTGGTTTTATTTTTTGTTATTCAAGTTACTAACTCTTCTATTTCAATATTAACAGAGCACTAAAGTGAAAAACACTTTCATTGGTTTTTGATTTTCAAAGAAGAGAGTTATAAAGTTTATCTTTTGAAGTACAAATATCAATAACAACAATATAAACAACGACACACAAGATTGAAGCTCAAAACATAAAATACAAAACACACATTCCACCCACTATATACATGGCTACGGTTTCAAGAGAGAAAAAGGAAAAAAGAGATTTCTTACCTAGTGGTCCTTAGTTCTTTAGTTTCTCATTAAGTAGTAGAATAACTTTTAGTTGAAGGTTTTGTAATTGGAAGCTTCCTTGAAGCTCAAAAATAGAAGAAAATATAAGAAGACAATTTTGAAATAAAGCGAGGAGGGAGTATGTTGCCGTGATTGTAACATGACTGGGGGAGGGAGTAAAATTTTGTGACTTAAACTCTATATATTGGCAAGGCAATGTGATGTGAGTCACACATTAAATTTTAGGGAAATGTGGCATGCTTGAGAGCACATTTCTTACTACTTCTCTAAAATAGCTACCTCTAGTAAAAGTTAAAATTCATTTTATGTAAAATTACTAACTTTTTCTACAAAAATATCTACCCGACGCAATTCAGTTTACTGATAAATCTAATCGTAAGTTACAACTTATAAAATATTTATCAATAGTTATTATTATGACAAAAATAATTTGATGATTAAAATAATCAAATTAAATATTCCCTTTCCATAAAAATATTTCTCTGACATAAATCAAACCTCAAATAATCCAAAAACTTAAATAAAAAGTTTCATCGATTCTGAGTTGTTTGTAAAATTTTTAAGTGGTAAGATTATCTGTCGGTTTCAAAAGATGAAATTTTTTTCAGTCTCAAATTTGGGTTATTTTTACACACACAGTATATAAAAATATTTCACTCATAAAAATATAATTTAGGTTTTTATAAAGTCTTACTTTATAGTAAAAAAATATTTAGATATTTTCATTGATCCCTCGTTAAATTATTAATTTCCTAGAAAAATATATAGATATTTCGTGACTTTATGTCACACCATCTTGCTCAATCTTTGAAATCGTTCTTAAACGAGTTGCATTTCTCTCACGAATAAATTTCTCGGTAATTGAAAAATTATAAAATAATCCTACTAACTAAATATTTTCAAAACTTCACGAATAACTTTTTATCCGACGATTTTTTTGCCTTAACTTAGAAATTAATGAGATTTATTTCTAATTATAGTCAATATATAATACTTCCAATTGAATTTTGGTGTCATTCGGAGTTTGTCAAAATTTAAACAGCGAGTATATCTTGCCCGTTTTCAAAAAAATAATAGAATATTATTTTTGAAATTTAAACAATGCCAAGACATTCACAGAGTCATTTAACATCAAAGAAACATCTGAAGATTTTTTCATGGATTAATTTGCAAGTTAGACACACTTACAAAAATTTTACAAACAACAGACAATGAAAACGGTAAACAGACAAATCAATAAACAACATAAGGTATAATTAGACAGTAAGGTCTAATTCTTGTTATAAATAAATTACGGGTCTTATACTATCTAGTTTTGGGGAGATTGTGTGTCTACTGATGTATTTGTCATCAACAAGACTCCATCCAAAGTTCTTCATGACAAGTCTCATTTTGAATTGTTATTTGGCTAGCTACCTGTGTAGGCTGATTTTAGGGTTTTTGGGTACTTGTGCTATACTTCCACCATCCCTCGTCATTGTACCAAATTCATAGCAAGAGCTATTTCATGTGTTTTTGTTGGCTAACCTAGTACCTATAAGGGATACAAGATATATTATCTTCATTCTAGATCTTTTAACACTTCTAAAGATCTCATATTTCATGGGGACACCTTTTGTTTCCACACTCTCCCTGTTGTTAATCAACTTGAGGATCCATTTCCAGATTTAGTTTTGCCTTGTGCCATTCCAAAGCATGACCATGAGCTTCATATTCCACCCCTCATACTTCCAAGATTATGTTTGTCACACACCTTATCCAATCCAAGATTATGTTTGTCACACACCTTATCCAATCAACAATAATCTGACATATGAAAGATTGTCTCCAACTTATAAAGACTATGTATTACAAGTATCATTAGTCTATGAGCCATAGTTCTATCATTAAGCCTCTCAATACCTTGACTGGTGAAAAGCTATGAGTGAAGAAATAATAGCTCTTGAGGCAAACAATACATGGACAATTCAACCTCTCCCTATTGGAAAGAAAACCATAGGTTATAGATGGATTTAGTAGACTAAATTCAATGATGATGGATCCCTTGACAAGTATAAGGAAAAACTTCTAGCCTAGGGTTTCACTCAACAACCTGGCCTAGATTTCATAGATACTTTCTCACCAGTAGCAAATATTATAACAGTTCAAGTACTTCAGAGTTTAACAACTTTCTATGATTGGAAAATGGTCCAATTGGACGTCAACAATACATTTCTTAATGATGATTTTTTTGAAGAAATATACCTGGATTTGCCACTCGGTTATCCAAGTGGGGGGGGGGGGGGG
>JBBPBP010000004.1:45978371-45996185 GCA_037974735.1 Cicer chorassanicum | reverse complement strand
GGGGGGGGAACATATGGTATGCAAACTTAATAAATCCTTATACAACTTAAGGCAAGCATATAGACAATGGTATCACAAATTCTCAACCACCATTATGTAGAACGAAAAACAGAAGAAAGGGGAAATTCCCAGCCACCATAATGTAGAACGAAAAACACAAGAAAGAGGAAATTCCCAACCACCGTTATGTAGAAAGAAAAACACAAAAATGAGGGTTGAATGGTGTTTTCTAATTAAAGGAATTTTCCACGTGGCTATACTAAAGTAAAGAAAGCAATGCAAATGAAAGAAAACAGAGCAGAGAGACACAACGATTTATCCTGGTTCACCACCAACACGGTAGCTACGTTTAGTCCCTTCAACCTAAAGGCTTTAATCCACTAGTTCACCACGGAATCAGACTTACACATGAACACCTACTAGTCATAATGATTGTGTTCAACCTTCTAACTTAATACAATCAAGCTATTGAGGAAGGAAGCCACTACTGGGCTAGGTTACAAATAAAAGGGTTTTGGGTTTTTCAGAATTAGCTCTCGTAGAAAGTGTTTTCAAATTTGTTACTTCATAAATTGTCTTAGCACTAATGTGAAAAAAAATGATATTGAGCAATAGTGCATATGTGCTTATCGCTTGTTTATTTCTTGATTCAGGGAAACACGTCTTTTATAGATAATGATTAGGGTTTATGGATGTTGTCCTGTTGTAGGAAATCATCAAAATTCATGAAGTTTCATATCGTATCTTTGTGAAATTGATTTGCCATTGAAACATTCCAAAAACTAATCTTGTAATGATTCATCGGATCTCGTTTAAAACAGTTGGGAATCAAAGGATACGTTGGTTAGAACATGTCTTAAGATCTTTAGACAAGTAGCAGATTTAAGATGTTTATTAGAGGATGTGCAACTTCTTTGTCTTCTTTAGAGTGTTGACTTTTTTTAGATGATACATAATAACTCATAATTAGACGATCATACAATTGATGTAATTATCAAAGGCATAGGCAGTTACTTGCTTCTCTCGTTTATCAAAGATAGATATTTGCTTGTCATGCTTATAAGAGGCACAGGTAGATTCTTACTTGTCATTGTCATAACTCTATTTTATTACTTGAATTGTCATAATTCTTACTTGAATTTGTCAGAGGTAGATGATACAAAGTCATGTTGCATCTTTGTCTTCGTCCAAATATCAGAGGATACAATAAGGATTTATTAATCAAACACTTGATCTCAGGCATGCACACTTAATCAAAATGTTAGTGCATTAAATTGTTCCCACAAACGATTTTGTTATCATCAAAACAACTGAGGGGTATATTTCTTTAAATAAACTTGGTTTCAACAATCTTCCCTTTTATGATGATGAAAAACATCTATTTTTGTGAACAATTTTTTAAGATAAAGTAAACAAGGGAATAATATAACAATAACACGATACAACAACGCTCCCCTTTAGAATATGCATGTTCAATTCATAAGATGAAATATATTCTAACAAAATATCAATGTGCATTAATAACAGAAGTTTAGATAAAAAAATTCATTGCTTCAGATTTCTCAAAAATTACATATTCTCCCCTTTTTTCATTAGAAAAAATAGAGGAAATAAAAGAAAATACATAGAACATAGAAAGATGAAAAAAAACCTAAGCGGTTGGATTTGCGAGCCTAGCCAGAATTAAACTAAGGGTATTCTGAATATCCTTCTAATTCTTGGTTGTCTTTTCCATAAATGCCTCAGTCTTAGCTGTTAGACAATCAAAATCTTCCTTCTTAACAAACTCAGAAAGATCAAACACGGGTCTAGAGGGAGATGCAGAGAGGCTTACAGAAGCAGAATCTACAGATCCTAGAACAGCGAAAGTAAGAACATCTAGAGTGCAAATCTCAATCCTTGGGATGAACACATGAAGCTGGAATGGTGCAACTGGAGCAACCACTAGCGGTTCCAAAAGAGTATCACCAGAAGGAGATGGGGCTGAAGGTGCAGACACGAGAAGGGGTGTTGAATTGTGTTTAACTAAGTTGGATTCTTTTTGCTAATTTATTTAAAACTGGTTCAGGTTTGGTGACTTACATAGAATAAAAGTAGTAACAATCGGGTTAAGTGATCAGAGGCAAAAGTAAAACAAGAATTGCATAATTAAAGTGACAAAAGAATTTATCCTAATTTACCACCAATTTGGTAGCTACATTCAGTCCCCTCACTCAGAAGGATTTAATCCACTAATTGAAAACTTAAATTACACAACATCTGACCTTATAAGCCAGTCTTATCAAAACAACTTGACACCTACTAACTTTTTTAGGAACACAAACACCTTGACTCTACAAGCCAATTCTTCTCAACACAACCTAAAAATCTACAGATTGCTTGAGGAACACGAAAGCCACTATTGGGATGGGTTACAAGTGTTTGGAACAAATGGGTTTGCGTCTAACAAGTTGATTATAACAATGACTCTCACACTACAAAACACTTAGAAAATATTTTTTTTGAACGAGTGTTTCTCTAAACCTTAACCTTATGAACTCTAATGACTAAAGAAATTTTGTGCTTGTGAGTTCTCTTATTTTCTTCTTCAGTCTTGAGTATCTATTCATAAAATAGGTTAAGGTTTCTCCTTTGTCCTTGCAAAATCTAAATCATATATTTGCAAATAATAAATGTATCTTCTTATAAACAATTTTTGATCATATCTTCTTGTAAATAATTCATATCTTCTTGTTGGTAAGATCTTGATCATATCTTCTTCAAATCTTTACCATATCTTCTTTTCAACTTGGTCAAAGATTTTCTTCAATTATAATTCTGAATCAAATTTTATTTTAGATTATCTTCAAAAACACGAATCTTCCTTCATACTCTTGCTTGATTGGAGCTGGAATGGATTCAGGTTTTTCTTGGATCTTCACAAGTTTTTGATTCGGCTAAGTCTTCTTTTCATACTTAATTCTTTCAATTTCAGTTGTTGATTTTCCATCAGAGGCATTAACTTTCTTGTTGGAGTTACTGTTGAGGCAAAATCCCAAATTAATGTTTTGATGTAAACAAACAAAGGTTAATTAAAGACCCTAATTATGATTCTAAATGATGTGTTAATTTAACATGTGTTTTTTTAGTGTAATAATCCAAGATAGGTACTAAGAAATGCAAGCAAAAACAGTTAAATGAAAAAACAAAAAGTGAACAAAACAAAACGAAGAACGTTCTTGACAAATTCTGGAAAAACAAAAAACGTTCTCCACGTTTTCTCATTTTCATCAAGCTAGTTCAAATCATCTGTTAATGCAAGGAAAAATTCTGCAAAATACGAATGCATTTCCAGTACATCTACAAGGAATATACTACTCTCACATCAACAAAAGAAACACTCCAAAAGATCAAAGATTAAAAGGCATGACTCAAAGCAAAAGTGATAAATGATCATTCTCCAGCATGTGTACATCATTCTCCAGCCTGTTTTGAACGAATCAAGTGACAATCTTGATCTGAATACATTAAGAACATATCTGAGATGTTTATGTGCATAAACAAATGATCATTATAGTCAAGAATGAGAAGCTACAAATCAGACATTATTATCACAAAAGCAAAAAACGCAAAATGTTCAAGTCAAGAACATTCATGGTTTAAAAAGTCTGGTCATTGGTCAAATCTGACACATGACAGCTGGGCACTTTTCCAACGGTCATAATAGCTGTCATCAACCTCCTTGAAGCCTATAAAAGAAAACCCAAGCTCAAGGAAAAGTCAGAACTTCAAGTGCTAAGAAAATCCGTTACTTACATACTTGAAAGCTTCTCAATCACAAACAAAAGATTCAATTCTGTTTTCCTCTTTAAATATCATAATCATTTCACTGAATTCTTTTATCAAGAATCTATTCTCAAACACGAGTTGAGCATACTCAGATTCTACAAATATCTTTAAATCATTATTGTGTAAACTCAAGAGTATAAGGGTTATTTATAGTTTGAGTAGTTTGTAGAAAATCCTTTTATGGTTAAAAGGTGAATTGTAAAATCTTTTTTAAAGATTGATAGGTGACCTGATTGAATCCCTTTCTGGGTGGAAAGAAATTGCTGTTACAGATCAAGGTTGATCTGAACAAAACTATGTAAAACCAAGAACGTTATCTGTTTGAACGCTTAATGGAAAATCTCACAGTTGTGAGGACTGGACGTTGCCTGAGTTGGGTGAACCAGAATATATGTTTGTGTTATATATCTTCCCTTATCTCTATTTACTTTCAGTCCTTTTGATTACCAAGTTAATTAGATAAGCTAAACTATTGATTTTAACTAACCAATAACGTTCTCCGTTTTCTATTTCCAGAACCAAGAACGTTATCTGTTTTTCTTTTCCAAAACCAAGAACATTCTTCGTTTTCTGTTTTTACAACCAAGATCAATCTTGAGTTATTTTCTTAAGTTTTTAATAGGAAATTTTAAATAGGTGAATTTACAATTCAAACCCCATTCCTTGTAAATTGACATTGCTACTTCTGTTACATGATATGTTTCTTGAATAATGATAGTTAGAGGCAGAATTGCATAACTTATAATTAGTGACATTTGGCAAATCACCTTGTTGAAACTTTAGAGTTAATGCAACATTATTAGAGGCTGCATATCCGAGGCAACATTTGGAGTGTGTTGCACCATTTTGATCAACAGATTGTGAGCTTTGAATTTATGATTTGAACAATCTCTTCAGAGTTAATTATACCATGATATGAATTCTTTAGAGGCATGTTGAGTTTGTGCACATCAGAGACATGCAAGGGCTTTAGAGGCATGCTTCAAATTTAGTCTTCAAACTCATTTTTAGAGCCATCTTCCAGAGGTAGTCTTCAGACCTAGTTATCAGACCCAAACATCAGAGGCAATATTGTAACCTTCAAAGGCACATTACTTTCAGAAGCATATGTTCAGGGGCAGACACACATACTCTTTTGACCTCATGCAAGGAAGATACGCTTAGAAGATTGAAGGAGAATTATTTTCAATAACTATTTGGAAATTCTCGCACATAATCATTCTAGAAGATCTGGTTAAAGATTCATTTTGGAATTAATCAAGTTTCAACGGTTACTATTCTCAAACCATATCAAGGTTTATTTTTTGTGAAAATCTTTGTTGACCTCGCGCAAGGAAGATACACTCGGAAGATTGAAGGAAAATTATTTTCAATCGCTATTTGGAGATTCTCGCACATAATCATTTCAAAAGATTTGGTTGAAGAGTCGTTTTGGAATTAATCAAGTTTCAACGGTCATATTCCCAAATCGTATCTATCAAGATTTATTTTTTGTGAAGATCTCTATTGACCTCACACAAGGAAGATACGCTCATAATTTGTTTGGGACACTATTGAAACCGTAATTCATGCTATATAAAAGGAATGTGTTGTAGTGCCTCAATGGTCTGTAGGTTTCAAACTAGAAATTGAGAAGACTGACTTGTATGGTCAAGTGTTGTAATTCAGATTTTGAATTAGTGGATAAATCCTTTTGTGTGAGGGGACTAGATGTAAATGACACGTTGGTAGTCAAATAGTATAAATCCTGGTGTTTTTTCCTCTGTCCTGATACTTTGTTTTATTGTTGCACTTCTGATCTGTTATATCTGCTCTAGTATCCCAAATGAGGTTTTTGAAAAAAAGTTTACAATAAGGAAAAATACAATTCAACCTCTTTTCTCTTGTTTTTGCACCTTCACTATTAACTCCTTATTTTCTTTCTCATGTTCATCAACCTAGTCTTTATCAGACTAGTCTTTATCAGAAATTCAATAAACAAATTAATTATGCAGAATAACATGAACGCATACCCTAAACTTAGCCACTGAATCAATAAAAGTAGACTGTAATAGACTTAGCCTTAAAATATATTATGTTTACTGTAATTCTAGAGATGACATAGTACAAATATGCATATTGTAATTCTGAGAACATATATAGTTGTTTAACATAGGATGAGAGGAGGAAAAAACAAAATCATGGAAATCCATTTCCAATGCATTGCTAATACTATTCAATGATATCAACACCCTGTCCCTAATGATTGCCGATTACATAATTTTGATAGCTGCAACAAGAAAAATTAAAGAGAACTATACATAAAAACAAAAACAAAATGGTCACAGAGAAATACATATTTTTAAAAGTAACTTAGGACTAATAAATAATGTCTGAAATGTGTGAATTTGTTAGCAAACACTTGGCAACCTGAGTAACAGAAATAAAGCCCGCAATATATTTGATTCAATGTGTTCTCCACTGTCAAAAATAATATCCAATAAAGAAAAAGATCAAGATTTTGAAAGTAACCCATTTAAAAGAATAACAAAAAGTTTCAATCTTGCCTCTGAAATTAAAAATGAAATTGAATAAAACCATTGTCATACAGTTCATACTTTCATTCAAGCTATAAAATTCAAAACATAAAAAAAATAAAAAATAAAAAATAAAAATAAAAAGCAGAGAGAAAGAAAAGTTGAAAAGAAAATGAAAAATTACAGAATCGATGAAGATGTTGCCATGGAGGTTAATAGAACTTATTCAAAGTGCTATAAACGGTAGCTAAAATATCCATAAATTGGAGTAGTGTTTCTTAACCATAGAATGAATGATGAAGGTTTTATATATAGTGTAATTAGAAAACCAATCTAATGTACTAAAAACTTGAAAAACACATACTTTATTTGAATCACATTAGTACGTTGATTCAAATCAACATTAATTCAATTCAAAGTACTTGTCAAATCAACATTAATTCAATTCAAAGTAATTTTGACAAGGTGATTTGAATTATCTATAACATGATTCGAATCACATTTATCTAATTTGCTCAAAATTGCCAAAATTAAATACTAATTTCAATTCAAAGTGATTTGAATCACCATTTTTTTAAGAGACTAATTCAAATCATCATAAACATGATTTGAATCACATAGCCAAAATATGTGATTTTAATGCATTTTTTAAATCCAAATTTTTTCAAAAATTATATGACTTCAATTAATTTTAATACAAATTTAAAATGTTGATTTTCTCTTATCTTAAGATGTTGAAGATTATTGAGAAAGAATCATTTACATTATGTAATCTAAACTTAATTTTGACAACACTTAAAATAAATTAAATCTAGACTATAGAGAACATACACTTGCATAGGTAACCATCAACACAACACTTCATGAATCTTTTATGTCTAAAATTCAGACAAAGTAAATACTCATGATAAAAAGGACATTGTATATAAATCAAGTTTACATATCTCACCATATTATTGCAACTTCTATCATAAAATAACTACTCAATCAATGATTTATTTTGATTCTGAGAGTAAAATTATTTACGCATACAGTCAACATCCATAAAACTCAATATTTGGATTTTTCTTCTCTAAAGTGAACAACTCACTTTAGAGAATAAAACAAGTAATGTCAACCATTGATCATCAAATGAATAATTGTTATTTTGTGCACATGCATCACCAATCTTGGATAGTTATAATATCAACTATTAATTCACTCATTTCACCACTTCTCACCTTAGACCAAATCTAGGATTTTTGTTAATTATATCCTCTTTTTGAAAAAAATCAAAAATACCTTACTTTGAATCTAATGTACCAAAATGCCCTATTTTTTTTTAGCCTTCAAGAGGTCGCAAGGCGGGGATGCGATCATGTATTGCGTTGGAAATTTCCCTGCTTCACGAGGCCGCATCTGAAGATGCAAACACGAGAAGTGGGTTGAATTGTGTTTCACAAAGTTGATAACTTTTTGCTAATTTGATGAAGGCTGGTTGACTTTTATGAATTACTTAGATAAGAAGTAATCGGGTTCAGAGACAACAAACAATAAAAGCATAAATAATTGGACACAAATTTATTCTGGTTCACCACTAACTTGACTACATCCAGTCCTCTCATTCATAAGGTTTTAACCCACTAATTCAAATACCTTGAATTATAAAGCACCTGAGCCTTCAAGACAGTCTTCCCAAATAGCCTGACAACTCCAAACTTTTGAAGATCTAACCACATTGGCCCTACAAGTCAAGTCTTCTCCTAACAGCCTAACAGCCCTAGATTGAAGAAGGAACTAAACCACTATCGGGTTGGATACAAAAGATTGGAACTTTAAGTGTTTGCTTCCAACAAAGTTGATAATAATAATAATAACTCTCACCCTATAAGAAAAAAACACTTAGAAAATATTTATAACTTGAACAAGTGTTTCTCTCTTAAAACTCTAAGATGAATTTGAAATTTTGAGCTTGTGAGTTCTTATACTCTTTTCTGATTTTCGACGATCTTCTTCTTCAGCGTTGAGTCTATATTTATAGATAAAATTAGGGCTTCAATTTAGCCCTTGTTTAATTTTGAATTGTATCTTCATTCCTAGTTTGATCAACAATGATCTTATTCAAAAATAATTCTGAACAAAATGTTTTTGATAATATGTTCTTTAGCCAATTCTTTCTCTCTTTGAACTCTAAGATGAATTTGAAATTTTGAGCTTGTGAGTTCTTCTACTCTTTTCTGATTTTCGATGATCTTCTTCTTCAGCCTTGAGTATATATTTATAGATAAAATTATGACTTCAATTTATCCCTTGTTTAATTTTGAATTGTATCTTCATTCTTAGTTTGGTCAAAATGATCTTATTCAAAAATAATTCTGAACAAGATGTTTTTGATAATATGTTATTTAGCCAATTCTTTATTTCTGAATCCAATTTGAGCAGTTCTTCTAGATTGATTATGCTTGTATTTTATTCAGATCAAGTTTTTAAATTCTTCAGATTGATACTATTTATATTTTGTTGTAGATAAATTTTGATCAAATCTTCTTCAAATCTTGACCGTATATTCTTTTCAACTTGGTCAAAGATTTTCTTCAATTATAAATCTGAATCAAATCTTATTTTAGATTTTCTTCAATTATAAATCTAAATCAAATCTTATGTTAGATTTTTTTCAATTATAAACTTGAATCAAATCTTATTTTAGATTTTCAAAAACATGAATCTTTTTTCATAATATGTGTATATTATTCTCATAAAATAATTTTTTATCGTCAAAATTCTAAGTATCAAATCAACTTAGTTCCAATTGCATCTTTGAA
Source organism: Cicer chorassanicum (assembly GCA_037974735.1). Lineage (NCBI taxonomy): Eukaryota > Viridiplantae > Streptophyta > Magnoliopsida > Fabales > Fabaceae > Cicer > Cicer chorassanicum. The sequence goes on along the minus strand of JBBPBP010000004.1, from coordinate 45,987,040 downwards.
TGCGATCATAATAAAATGTCAAACCAATAGATGATCGAGCAACCCAGTACATGGTCACATCTCCAATAGATCGTTGAACAACACACTACATGGTCACATTCCTACCATACAATCTCATGAAGTTCAATAAAAAGAGAAAAAAAAATTGATATATTAATTTTAAGTACGAAATTTTAGATTTATTTTAAAAAATAAAAGTATATAATGGAAGAAAAAAAACCCAATTCTATATTTATTAGTGGCTAACTTAGATTATTTTATTTTATTTTTGCTTAAAATGTTAGAAGAGATCCTTCATTTTTTATTTACAAAAATTGAGCAACTGCCATTTGGTCGGGCTTTTCTTTCTTTCGTACATTCCATTTCTCTCTCTCTCTCTTGATTGTCTCTCACACTCGTATTATTCACACTTCTGAAAGCTTCGCTCATTACCATTACGCTTCTGCTCATTGCTTCAAAACTTTTCAGATCGGTGTCTTTCTCTCTCCGACTGCACAAAGGTTCGCTTATTGTTTCCATTTTCATGATTTTTCTTACAATTTTATTACTTAGACCGCACTCTTTCCTATTTCTATGATGTTTTTCTCTTCAAATTTTGTGTCTTTTGTCATTGCATGTCAGTAACAGAAACTGGGTCTGTAATGGGTTTGATCTCAATTTCTCATCCTTTTTTCTGATTGAGTTGTTTTTTATTCTTCTACAGTGACACTGAATTTGTTGCATGCAAATGGGTTTCTTCTTAAATCATTAATTGAAAATTTTTATCTTGAATTATGGGTGTTTTTCTTCATTCTCTTCTATGAGCGAATTTATTTTCTTCTGGTGAATTTTTGTTCCTTGTGTTTTTTTTTCTTCTCATTTTATTGTCATGTATCTGAAAGTTTTATAGGGAAAGGATGGAAATGCTTTTGGGCTGAAGTGACAAAAAGCAATTTGTGTGTTTTGATAATGGGGTTTTGGGTTTCATTGGAAATTTGATTTAGGTAGCTGTGTGTTTGATCTTGCATGCAAAGGGATCATGTTTCTATTTTCTAATGACCCTTTTTGTAGTAATCTGAAAATAATTGGAAAAAATGTGTTCTTTTTAGTTTGTCATTAGGAAGGGTAGCTGTAATAAGGTTTCTTATTTTCATTTGCTTAAATGTATCACTAATTATGTGAATTGTTAGTATGACATTTTCACTACATTTTATTTCATTGTCCCCTCCTCAGTAGAACACGACACTGACACACATTGATTACATTCAATTAAATCATTTTCTCAAATTATTACTAGTGTCGACATGTCTGTTGTTTGTGTCAGTATTGGTGCTTCATAGATCCTCTCAGAATTTGTCCTCTTTTTATAGTTCAGTTATAAGATTTTATTTACATCATTAGGTCTTCATTTTTTTTTATCATTTGGTATAGTAAGTAAAACAGATTTACTATACTGTTTTAAATTTTATTTCTTCTTTCTTTTTGGTTTAATTTTTTTAAAGAAAATGATATGAAGCCTGGTGCTAAATTACAAGATCTATGAAGCACATACACCCAACACGATATTGAAACTAGCACGGAGACAAACATCAGTAATAATTTAAGAAAATGTGAAATATTAAATGTAACCACATGTGTCGGTGTCATGTTGGTATCCGACGCCAACACGTGTCAGCTGTTAGACTAGACGCTTTCAATCTGAAGTGTGAAGGCTACATTGTAAAAGATCTCTCATTGTTCCTCTTGACTAGTTTGAATTATGAATTATACACTTCGTTGTTTCCTTTGATTGATTGTTTTGTTTGATTGATTGTTTTCTTCTAATGCATTTCTAGGCTTGTTGGTTATTGTAGATAAGAGTTTTCAGATGATCACTACATAAAATGGTAGTTATGAACTCTTATCAGCTTCTAACATTTTTGGGCAGGATTGAAGGTTATGATCATATGGTTTCATTCACGTACTACTTAAATAGTTAAGCATGAGAAATGAAGTGAATTGTTAAAAGGGTAATTGGTAAATGGGGATCCAAACAGTGGGGTCTCAAGGTGGTGAAGATGGTAGTGGAAAACGATCACAACTCCACCCTCTTATGCAACAAAACTCAGTGTACAGTCTCACACTCGACGAGGTTCAAAATCAGTTAGGTGATTTAGGGAAGCCACTAAGTAGTATGAACCTCGACGAGCTTCTGAAAAATGTATGGACAGTTGAAGTAAGCCAATCAACGAGTACGGAGAACGAAGGCACAGCACAGGCTAGTCAAGCTTCTCTACAACGTCAAGCTAGTCTGTCGTTAACAGACGCATTAAGCAAGAAGACTGTGGATGAGGTTTGGAGAGATATCCAACAAAAGAAAGACGGCGAGGAAAAGAAGTCACGAGAGAGACAAACTACTTTAGGAGAGATGACATTGGAAGATTTCTTGGTGAAAGCAGGTATTGTTGCACAAGCATCTTCTAATAAAACAAACACCGATTCTACAGAAGGGATTGATTCAAACGTAGCAGTATCGCAGTTTCCTCCGCAAGGTCAGTGGATACAGTATCCGCAACCACAATATCAGCATCCACAACAAAGTTTCATGGGGGTTTATATGCCTACCCAGGGTTTAGCACAGCCGTTGCACATGGGAGCCGGTGCTTCATTGGACAATCCGTTTGCGGATAGTCATATGCCATTGGCTTCACCTCTTATGGGAACAGTGTCGGATACACAGATGCCTGGAAGAAAAAGGAGCACTCCAGAGGATATGGTGGAGAAGACAGTTGAGAGAAGGCAGAAAAGGATGATCAAGAATCGGGAATCTGCTGCACGTTCTAGAGCAAGGAAACAGGTGATCTCTCTCTCTCTTTTTCTTTATTTTTGAGTGTCGTGCGTCACTATTATTCTATGATACACAGATACTGACACAACACTAACCTGGACACGCCGACAATGGTAATAGTTTGAGAAAATGAATTAATTGAATGTAATCAATGTGTCGGTGTCGTGTGTCGGACACAGGGACACGCCTTCGATCAGAAGTGTCGGTGGTATAGAAGCGCTATTATTTAATGTTTTTTTATGCTTTGAAAACCCTAAACCTGAATAATAACTTCTACAAACAGGCTTACACAAATGAATTGGAGAATAAAGTGTCGCACCTGGAAGAGGAAAATAAAAAGCTGAAGAGACAAAAGGTTAGATTATGCTTTGAAGTTCTAATACTTACAGTCCTCGGATTGAGTCATTCATCCATTTGTGGATTATATTTTCAGCATATGATAAGAGACAGTCTCAGTTTCAATTGTTATACAATTCTTTGCATGGTCTTGAGATAGGAAACTCTGCATATTATGTTTCTGTAGTCGGAGACCTGAGCATGTGTCATTTGGATTATGCAAATTGTTCCCTTCAATTCTCATAATTGAATCCATTAGATTTGAATGAAATAGGAATGGAGTCATTGATCAACCTGACATCCCTGATATACTAAGTAAAGATTAATTAGTGCATTTGAAAACATGGATTCTAAGGGCTCGATTACTTTGAGGCTGCAATGACATTTTCCTTTTTATTTGTAATAGATAGAGAGAAGATGGAAGCTAACTACAAAGAATTGATTTCCACAAACACTGAAAACGATGTTTTGAAAATAAACGTTTTAAAAGCATTACAGCATCAGCATTGTGTTAGTTATAGGCAGTTATTTATTAGTTTTTTTTATAATTAATAACTAATAGCAGTTATTAAGTTAGTTATTTATTGTATGTGAATAAATAGGGAACTGCAGCCTGTTATTGGGTAGTCAGAAAAACAGAAAAGTAGTATTTGGGAGGGAGAGATCCAAGACTCTCGAATTCTTGGAAGGGAGAGACCCAAGACTCTCGAATTTCTTGGGAACCCATTGTGTAAACCTATTCTAGCATCAATAAAAGTTGTTTATTCCCTTAAAATATTTATGTTTGGTACCGGTTTCTATCACATTGCTGTCTTGATGTAATTGATTAGGATGCATCAACATCAAATAATGTGATTGACAAACAGAAACGATCATGTTAGTTCTGATACAATTCTTTCTCTCACGAAGATACTATAATGAATCTCACTAAGGAGATTATAAATTTTAAAATTTTCCATTCGTGCAAATGACTCATCTCGCAACATCTTTCCCACTCAAAGCATAAAGTTGTCAACCTACGAAATTACTACTTTCATGCACTCGAGTTTCATATCATGAACTATATGCCTTGGATTTCTTCTGCTTCATGATGTTTCATTTTTATTGGGTGATCAGGACTTTGATTTACTGGTGCAACATTGCTTGCTCCTTATTGTACAACTAGCAGTATTTGTTGGGATGATCTTTATAAAAGCTCTATGCATATATACACATTGTATCTATGGTTATTTTTACCTGCTAAAAATCATGAAAACAAACAAGCTCTTTTATATATGCTTACTCTCTTGCCTCTTTATATTATCAGATTGTTTGATTAATTAATTTTTTGCCTCTACATGCAGGAGCTAGAGAATATGTTACCATGTGAACCAATTGAAGAACCTAAATATCAACTACGTCGAATAGCATCTTCGCCATTCTGAGATCTGTGTACCTTTAAGTAGAGAGGTTTGTAGATATGAGAATCAGTGAATGTTTCTTTTATGTTAATGCAAGGTTGATTAAGTGGAATATATGTGATGCTTTTTAACTCCTCTGTTAAGTTCTTCAGTAGTTATAGGCAATATTGTAGTTTTACTACACTCATTATATAGCTATTTCAATCATGGGTTGATTTTATTTTGTTGTCTTGGGAATGAAAATTTCTGGAAGCTCTAAGTTGCAACCACCTTATCAACCTCCAAAAAACTTACCACAAGGTTGTGTCATCCTTTGGATCGCCGCCTTAGGACGATACATTGAACATACTCCTGTTGGAATGAAATATAAGTAAAAATAATAACTAAAAAGTTGAAGTATGTGGTTTTAAATTAAGATTAAATACATCAACTTTTCAGTTATTATTCTTGTTTATATTTCATTTTGGGTAATGTATTAATTAAACGTGAAAAAGTGAACTAATACGCTGGAATTGACCTATGGTTGTCCACCAACCTCCACGGTGGCCCTAATAGTCGGTAGTATCAGGTGCAAATGCGCGACACCTGATCTATCATGAGTTGAAGATATAGTGAATGGGACAATGCGATTCATGATTGTTAGCAAGCCTGAGAGGAGTTCTCTGTGTAATCCTCAACACGTGATGGCGGGGAGTGTGGTTGGTGAAGTGCTCCAGAAATACACATTGTAAATTGGATTTAGTTACATGAACTAATGTCAAATTTGAAGATACTTTTTCATTAATTTGGAAGCATGTTTCCAAACCTTTTGTTTTAAAAGGGGATTTGCATCTGTACTGTACTTTTGGAATGTGTACAAAATTATCATCTGAAAGTTATCACCCATATAGATATGATGCTCCTTCCAACAGAGCTAGAATCTGAAGAATCTTCCATTGAAAGGATTGGAATAACTTGTTGTGAGTATTAGCCATATCAACTGCAACCTTGGAATTGATTTCAATTATGATATTTGGACGTAGAGACATAGCTACACAACATTATGTTTGAAGTAATTTTTTCTAAAATAACTGACATTCTCATTACTTAGATAATATCATAATAATGATGGATTGCTAAACAAATTTGATTTAATAATACTTCCATTAGTATGAAAACCTAGGCGGATGCCATGGTGGATAAGTGGTCCCCTAAAAAATGTGTTCGAGTAAATTCAGAAACCAGACGTTGACATCAATTATGTCAATATTTGAAGGTAAACAAAGTTAAGAAAAACATAAGGGTTTGAATCTTTAACGATTTTATCTAGACTATGCTTTAAAATTTCTAATGTTTTAGAGGGTTTCAACTTCAAAAATCATTATTAGAAATGTTTACAATGACATGAATTAAAAAGTAGAGAGAAAAGAGTAGACACGCATATTTATCTGGTTTCACTATCTAATAAGTAGTTACGTCTAGTTCCTTCAATTTAAAAGAATTTTCCACTAAAAAATAATTTCTTGAGTAACTTCTTCCAAGCTCTTAGTACAATCAAGTTCTTGGAAGCCACCCTCTCAAAATTTTGGCTTAGTATAGTCAAGCCCTTGAAAACAAACATTTACTCAAGTTTTTAACTTAACACGGCTAACCTCTTGAGTAATCTTATCCCAAGCTCTTAGTATAGTAAAGCTCTTGGAAGGAAATTTGCCAGAATTGAGCACAAATACAGAGTTAAGTCTTTATAATCAAATTACTTGTCTTCAAAGAGTATGAAGCAATTTCCTTTGGAGATGTTAGGTTTATGATATGATACATCACCTCATCTGATACACACAGACGAATCATCTCTGCGACCTTATCCTTCATCTCCGTCTAATCGACTTCTACCATGTCTATTAGTTTCTCCTCACGCGACACCTTTTGAAGATATTGTTGTGCCAACACATCCTTAAGCATTATTTGCCATAATGTGAAGTTGTTCATTCTGTCGAACCTTGCCACCTCGAATTTTGCACAAGAGTTACTCGTCATCTATACCAATTGTTAGAACAACAATATGATCTTAAAACAATAAAGAGAGAAATCACTAATAGGAACACAAGATGTTTGGTAACGAAATTTGACCAATGATGTCTATGTCTCCGACTACATAACAGAAATAGTTCTTTTTTACTAGATGAATGAATTAGAGTTTGCAAAATACAAGTTATGCTTAAATAGTAATAATAAGATTTATATTACAACAATACATCAACCTCCACGGAGAGCTATTTCCCCCGTACCCCTCGTCTACTTGATACTACCTATAAGTCATACTCAACATTTTCTTTATTAATTAGTAATTTGTGTCTTTCAAACATGTTATCTTTATTTTATTTAATCTCTTGGTGAAAGATCATATAGTAAGATCATACTTTTGACAGTGAATTTAAGAAAGATTGAATTAAAAAAGAATTTTAGGATCGAGGAAGATGAAAAAAGACCCTGTGAAATGATCTGCGTGAATTATTAAATTTCTTGAGAAGTATTCTATTTTATTTTTTGTTAAATAAGTTTTAGTCCCTATAAAATTTTGAAATTTTGTTTTTAGTATTTATAAAAAAAAATTAAATTTTTTGGTTCTACAAAATTATTCTACAAGTTATTTTAGTCCTTGTTGAAACAAACATCCTTCAACTTTTAAATTTTTGAATGGTTTTCTTGCAAGCATGTTTAAAACATTATTAAATATGCACAAATTTACAATTTTTTAACTTGAGATGAATTCAACATGAATTTTTTAAATGTCATATGTCTAAGATAAAAGTCTTTAAAATATGGACATAGAAATTGAATTTTGAGCTCATTTTTTGTGAATAAACTTTTTATAGTGTTGTAAACATGTATGCAAAAAAATCATTCGAAAACATATGTTGATGCTCCAACAAGGATTAAAACTACATATAGAATAATTTTATAGGGACTAAAATATGTGATTTTTTGTATGGATTAAAAACAAATTTTTAAAATTTTATAGGGACTAAAAACTTGTTTAACCTTTTTTTATCACTTTATTATATTTCTAGGATATCAAACTTTGATTATTGATTGAGAGTGTTTACAAGATCTTTCACTCCTTCACGGATGTTAGAAAACCTTGCACAAATACTTTTTTTCTTAAACACTTTTCTACACAAAATTCTGGAACACTCTCTAAATTATGAACACAAACCTAGCTTCAACACGAAGATCACATTTCAGTCTTAGTACGATAGACACCTAGAAACACCTATCTAGGAATTTCCTTGAAGAATGCCTTCTTCAGCCCTTCGACACAATCCACTGATATACCCTCGATGATTCACATATAGAATAGACACCTTAACAATCAATATTTATTCGTTGTTGTTTTTCGCTTCAAAACTCGATTGCACATCCGACATGATCAAGAAAGTGTTTTCAATACATGATATGATCTTGAATGCTTGAGTATGAGGAATATGTGAAATTATTCTTGTGTTTAGAACTGAATGGAAAACTTTTTATATGATGCATGAACAAATTATGCCAATAAAAAATAAATTCCAAAAGAAATAACTACTTTGTAACTACCATAGCAACCTTAAAACTGTCAAATTTTAAGTTTGCAGGTTGTGTAAGTCGATTCATACATCAGGTGACTCGAATTACAAGTGTTTGAAAACCAAATTTTGAAGTTTGAAGCTATGTAAGTCGATTTACAAAACTCTTTGTCTTGCTGGTAAGTTGATTCACACACCAAATGAGTCGATTTACAGCCATGTGGCTTCAAAAAACGAGTTCTTGAAGTTCATAAGTTGATTCATAAATTGATAAGTTGATTTACAAAGTTTAAAAACACTTGAAAAATGTTTTAAATGTGATTTGAATGATGCTCATGCAATATGATCATGCTTCAAAGTTAATGCATGCTAAATCAACATGTAACTAAGCTTATGCATGATAAAAACTTATTTTTCATGAATTCTTTCTTGGTCAAGTATTTAATGCAAGAGTTAGAGAATGAAAATTGACAAAGCACTCACATAAACACCATTTAGACTAAATAAATTGACGTAACTCAAAACACTAAACTTAAAACTAAAACTAACTAAAGAGACATCTTACAATCTCGCTTTTTTTTTTTT
>JBBPBP010000004.1:45965299-45978294 GCA_037974735.1 Cicer chorassanicum | reverse complement strand
TTTTTTTTTTTTTTTTTATGATGACAACACTTTGTAAAACTTATGAGACTTTATTAATAAATCTTCTCAAATTTGTGAAAGGAAATGATGCAAAGCCAAATAATGCTTCTAATCATATTAGAAAGTATATAAAAGGATAAGTTTAATAACTATGTACCGAAAGTGTAACCAATTTTACACATATGTTTGATAAAATTTTATTAAAGTAATAGTAAAATATATTAGATATGATTTAACGTTATTGCAACATTTTTTGTACATGAAAGAAAATTAGAATTAAAAAATAAAATCCTATATACCATGATACGGATTTGGTTAAAGATAAAAGCAAGTGAGTTTAATATTTTGTTTTATAGTTTAGCCACACACATTTATAATTTCAATTTGTCTAAAATGATGAATAGTGAAACTTAAGATTACAAAAGGTAGCAGTTGACTCTCTCTTTGTCCATTCTAAAACAGCTCTTACCAGCCTACATTATTCCCTTGCACCTATCTCAATTAAATTTATATTATATAGTTCATAAACAAATACAAAAATCTTATATTATAGGCTAATGTCATTCTCGACTATTTCATTATACGCGTTTTGGAATCCTATTATTGAAACATAAATTACATACCCTCTTGTTCTTTTCCTCTTCATTCATTTTCTAAGTCTTCAAAAAATATTCCATTTTTTTTCAAACTTTTTTTTTGTTAATTATTACTATTTACAATCATCATGGGACATGGAACAAGAAAACTCTCGGATGAATATGATGTTTCAGAAATTCTAGGAAGAGGTGGATTTTCTGTTGTTAGAAAAGGTACAAAAAAATCAAGCAATGATGAAAAATCAGAACAAGTAGCAATAAAAACACTAAGAAGATTAGGCACATCAAATAGTCCTAGTGGAATACCAAGAAAAAAATTATCAGGTGGAGAGAAGAGCACAGTAACTATGATGGGGGTCCCTACATTGAGACAAGTTTCAGTCTCAGATACTTTGTTAACAAATGAGATTCTTGTAATGAGAAGAATAGTTGAAAATGTTTCACCACATCCAAATGTGATTGATCTTTATGATGTTTATGAGGATTCAAATGGTGTTCATCTTATTCTTGAGCTTTGTTGTGGTGGTGAACTTTTTGATAGGATTGTTGCACAAGATAGGTATAGTGAGACTGAAGCTGCAGCTGTTGTTCATCAGATTGTAGCTGGATTAGAGGCTATTCATAGAGCTAACATTGTTCATAGAGATTTGAAGCCTGAAAATTGTCTTTTTTTGGATGCTAGGAAAGAGTCACCTCTTAAGATTATGGATTTTGGGTTGAGTTCTGTTGAGGAATTTACTGACCCTGTTGTTGGTTTGTTTGGATCTATTGATTATGTTTCACCTGAGGCTCTTTCTCAAGGGAAAATCACTACTAAGAGTGATATGTGGTCTCTTGGAGTCATTCTTTATATCTTACTTTCTGGGTATGTTTTTTTCTTTCATATAGGTTTTGTGTTTTCTTGTCTTTAACTTTGTGGTTTCTAACAAAAACGAACTTTAGTAATCTAAAGCTCTGTCAAGAAATAGATAAAATTTTATCAATAATTGCTTCAACAAAAAATTGAATTTGAGATCTTTAGAACTATCCGTCTTTAAGTGAATCTTATTAACCACTTGAGTTCATCTATTTGATTTGTATTAGGTTTTATGTTTTGATGTCAAGTAAGAAAATTAGTGTCTTTCATATGTTAAAAATTGTGTTAGATTTCATCACATGTTTTTGTCTCTAACCATATGGTTCTCAAGAGAAAGGGGCTCTGTTAATTTAGAGGTTGACGGAAAGTAGATAAAATCTGGCAAACAATAGTTTTAGTTAGAATTTGAATTTGAGTTCTTTTGAACAATTCATCCTTAACTGGCATTCATTAACTACTTGAGAAACTCGGCTTAATTTGTGTTAGATTTTATGATGAAATTGTGTTTGGTTTTATGTTTGGATGTCAAGTAGGAAAATTGGATTGTCACCTATTAAAGTGGTATAATTTTATATTTAGAATTTCCAAATCTAGAAAAGATAGTGTCAGTTCGAAAACACAATAGTTCATCTTTCACCGAGTAGTAGGTGAATCTCGAACTCGAAGCTGTAGTTTCCTCCAATTGTGAGTGTAGTGACACATTAATAAAATAAAATTCAAACACATGGATAAGTTTTTAAACTTTCCAAATGCTAAACTAAACATGCATTAGATGTGAGATTAGTTGGTCTAAGAAACTATAAAAAGGAAAAAATAAAAGAGAAAGTCATCTCTCGTTGAAATGAAAATAAAAATATGTACAATTGGGTCTATAAATGAGTTAGTTTGGTATCACCTAAAAAATTGAGAGAAATTAAGGGATGAGTTTTTCATATAATTACTCAATTTTGCACTTTTGGTGACCAATTGTCATTTGCTTCCAAAAAAAATAATGGATGAAAAGTCTTATTATATTTCTCTTTATGTAACTTAACATTATTTGCTTATAACATTTTTACAGGTATCCACCTTTCATTGCTCAAAATAACCGCCAAAAGCAACAAATGATAATCAATGTAAGTAACATCTCACACATAATTAGTTCATTCAATAATGTTTTTGCTTACTAAATAAAATACTTTGGAACAGGGGAATTTTAGTTTTTATGAGAAAACTTGGAAGGGAATTTCCCAATCAGCAAAGAATTTGATTTCAAGTCTTCTTACTGTTGATCCTAGTAAGAGACCTAGTGCTCTAGAGGTATTGTACTCTCTTAACAACTTCAGCAATGGTAATTGGGCATATCTTTAATTTTGTGTGCATATAGAATGAAGTACCTATGCAAAGAAAACATATATTAGTCATGTTTTGATTAGTTTATTTTGTTTTTTAAATAGTAACTTATAGTTCTTATTTTTCAAAAAGGGCTTTTGAAAAAAATAATTTTTATTTTACAATTCCAAAAATATCAATGCCCTCTGGTGATCAATCCAACTTGAGATGATATTGCTTGGAGATCATACATGATTTTATAGGTATTCTTTTGGACGGGACAAAAATTGTCTAAAAGTATATATCTAAATTGACACAAAGTCTTTTTTTTTTAAGTTTACAAATTTATTTGATCTTGGAGGTGTGAAAAGTTGTTCTCCCAATGTTTGGATAGATTTGTAATACTTACTGCAACACAATGTAAACGATCTGAATCGTTAATTTGAGATCAGATGATTAATATTATGTACAATTTTACATAAATAACCTATTTTAGTTGTTTATTTAAATCATACGGTCAAAACGCCGTACTAAGCTACATAGTTATTGTGTCTAATCTAGATCATTTTTTGAAAAAAAATCACACATTTGAGTTGAACTTCTACTATGAGCCCCAAAATGTTATTAGACTAAAAATCACACACATGAATTAAGGTTGCCCCAACATGTCATTGATGTCTTTGTTGGATAAGAGCATGGGATATCAATGACATATTGAGGCTATTAACAGAAACTCAATTCAGACTCTAGCTACCATTTCTTTTAACAAAAAATAGTAGCAATGCATAAATATTTGTATCTCAAATCTAGTGTCAATATTTCCTATGTATCATATTATCTTCAAGCTTAAAGATGCATGTTTGGGACTTTGAGGTATTTGAATGACATGTTTAAGGAGAATAGAAACCCTAACAAACATCACATGTTGTATTTTGTGTTGTTGGAACAGCTTCTAAGTGATCCATGGGTCAAAGGTGAGAAAGCAAAAGATGATCAAATGGACCCTGAGATTGTGTCAAGGTTACAAAGCTTTAATGCAAGACGCAAACTTCGTGCAGCTGCAATTGCTAGTGTTTGGAGTTCCTCAATCTTCCTAAGAACCAAAAAATTGAGATCCTTGATTGGATCCTACGATCTCAAAGAAGACGAAATTGAAAATCTCAGGATACATTTCAAGAACATGTAAGTACCCAAAAGTCAAAAATTATTATCATAGAAAACATTTAATTTAGCTCTTCGGAATAAAACATTTTGAGTAAAATCCAATGGTTTGATTTATGCGTAAAAAATATGTTTTTGACTGCTAGTTCAATCTCTACTGGTGTTATTTGAAGGGAGACAAAAGTAAATTTTTTTATTAGTTCTAAATGAACTATAAACTTTTGTTTACATTAGACTGAATATCATCTGCTAACCCTAAATTTTTTTTTACAAAAAAACATTTTGAGTAAATAATCAAATTTGTTTTCAAAAAAATAACATAGGTTATATTAATCTTTGAATGATTGAAATTTGCTTCAAATTCTTGAATGTGTATTTTGTTAAACAAGTTAAGCCCTTGTATCACAAAATTTAAAAATTAAATTGACCGATAAATTAAGGTTGTTTACTTTGTAAAATTATTTTTTGTTTTCATTTTAAAATTTGTGTTAGTTTTACTAGTTAATAAGAAGGTAACAGACATTTGAAATAAACAGTTATCTATATTTTTAGAAGTAATAAAAATATCAAAAATTCACTTAAAGAGTCTCTTGTCAAAATAAAACACACATTTTAATAAATAAAAATAGAAAATATTTTCACAAAATATACGAAAATATTTTTAGCAATTTTATTTTCAAAGTTTGATAGAATAAACATTATAATATTGTGCCTACGGAGGAGACTAATTTAATAATTGACTCTAAATTTTCATTTTCAAAGTTTGATTTAATTAATGTTTGAAGTTGTTAACAGATGTGCAAATAGAGACAATGCTACTCTATCTGAGTTTGAGGAGGTGTTAAAAGCAATGAATATGCCATCATTGATTCCTTTTGCACCTCGTATATTTGACTTGTTTGACAACAACCGTGATGGAACAGTTGACATGAGAGAGTTACTTTGTGGATTTTCCAGTCTCAAGAATTCCAAAGGAGAGGATGCTCTCCGTTTGTGCTTTCAGGTTAATGTTAATCAAATTATATATATAGTCAACAAATACACACAAAATAGTTATTCTAATTGATTTTTTTAAACTAATTTCTTTAATTTTTTTATAAGAGATATTTGAATTAAAATTTAGTCAATAAAAATTGATATATTTAATTTAGAGGAGTGTAATCCAATCCAAACTAGTCAAAGCAAACAAACAATTGATAGTTTTTTATACAACACAAAAAAAGTTTTTAACATGTTGAGCTCATTTTCCTCTCTGATTTTATTTTTTTGCAAATAGATGTATGACACAGATAGATCTGGGTGCATCTCCAAAGAAGAAGTAGCATCTATGCTCAGAGTAATTCACACTCCTTTCACTTATTTAATCTTATCTTTTACGTAGATTGTATGGTGAACCACGTTCATAAACGGTCCATTGTAGATATTTATTTAAAAGTTATTAGAAATTCTAACTACGATCGGTGATATTCCTAAAAAATATAAGTAAATGGTTTTGTAGTCTTTACAACTGAGACAATGACTAAATTAATGTCAATTCAATAAAAATAAAGAAAAATAAATGTATTTCTCAAAATTCAACTTGTCGAACCGACATTAATCAATTTACCATTTCAGCTGTAAAGATGACAAGAACACTTATAATTTTGAAAAGTGTCGTCGATAATTAATTAGAGTTTTGAATAACTTTTAAACATTAGTCAACGGTAAATTGCATATACATCAATATCTTTTGACTTTAATCTTTTAACACAAATATACATTAATTAAACAGGCTTTGCCATATGATTGTCTTCCAACTGATATCACTGAACCTGGAAAATTGGATGAGATATTTGACTTAATGGATGCCAATAGTGATGGAAAAGTTACCTTTGATGAATTCAAAGCTGCTATGCAAAGAGATAGCTCTCTCCAAGATGTAGTTCTTTCTTCTCTTCGACCATAAGATACTTTTCTATTGTGTTGTCGTCTTAATTAGAATAGTAAGCACTGTTATGTTTCCTTGAGAAACTTTTTTTATGAAGCTAGTTTTCATTCTACAAGGAAAAATTATATAGAAAAAAAAAAAGAGTAAGAAAGTGCTAAACAAGGTGAAATTGTGCCATTTAATATTTTATTTTTCTATGGCAATTAGGGACTTTTGCATTCTCATGTCATACTAAAGCTAGTTTAGCTTGGAATTTCAAATGAGAAACATAAAGTTAACATGTTCATCTTAAATCAAACAAATTCTTCCAAGTTTTATATTTTATTACAGTGTACAACTGATTTGTGATGATTCTTGCACCAAATTAACCATACAATTTGAATCTTAATAAGATAAGAACTAGTTTGGGTCACCCTGTGAATTTTTCTATGGTTATTACTCTGGGACAATCCAAAATTTATGTAAGCTAAATTGAGACCGTTTTAGCACTTTGCATTTAAAATAATTTATTAAATATTATTTGATTAATTTATGTAAAAAAAAACCCCAATCAAAAATTCTTTTTTATTTTTAAACAAAAAGAGTATCTAAGTCCAAACGAAAACAAAAAGAAATTAAGTAACATAATGAACGTTCTTTGGCATGTAAGCATTAGAGAAATCATCAAACAACAAACAATGAAGGTCATTAGGAGGCTCCTCCATCGTATTACAACTAAAGTTCCGCAAAGAAGGACCATAAATGGCAAGTCAATCAGCATCTGTTACCCTCCCTCCAAGTATGATGAACTTGGACGAGTCAATCCAACGCTAAGAGGCTTTGGATGTGTTTCACTAAAGTGGGAACAACCCCTCTGATGTTACAATTTTTCAACACTATGTCAATCAATATTTTTAAATCATTATCCACAATAAGGTGCGAAATACGACCCCTCTATGCTATATCCATCCCAAGGTATAAACTCCACATCTCAGCATGAAAAGTGTCGCACGTACCAATTTTCTTTGTGTAACCTATAATCCAACGCCCATTAGAGTTGTGAAAAAGACCTCCACACCTTGAAGTCTCGAGGTTCCCTTTGCAAGCGCCATCACTGTTCAACTTTATCCAACCCTCAAGAGGCTTTATCCAACTTTGATGCAAATTATGGTGATTACAATCATCAATATCTTTAGAGTATTTCAAGATAGCCCCCACAAGATCAATTGGTCTCTTAAAATCAACCTAAAAAATTACTTTATTCCTCCACGTCCAAAGGAACCAACACACTGTCATGAAGATTGTTTGCCAACGATCATTTGGAGCTCCACTCCCATGCTTGATAAGGTTGCTCAAAATACATTCTCTACAATTAGAAGAAAAAAAAACTAGTTATGTCATTAGAAGAAACAAATCGGAGCCATACCTAAGTAGCATGCACGCAGTCACACAGTACATGTAGGGTAATATCATCATCCTTCCCACAGCTAGAATGGGAAGGAGAAATTCCTATTCCCCATTTGCTCCTTCGAAAATTGGTGAAAATACGCTGACTCGCTGCCAACCACATAAAGGTCTGGATGCGATGAGGACATTTGACCCCTAATAAAATCTTCCAATTACTTACTATATGTAGCTGTGCCACTTTCATGTTGCAAATCATAAGCACTTTGGACTATAAAATGGTGTCTGTTAGTGCCTCCCTACCCCAAATTATTTGGCCCATCTGCATTCGAATGCGATAGGGGTGGAAATAGGCTAGGCCGAGCTAGGCTTTGCTAGGCCTGAGTCTGACCTGCCAAAAAACTTAAGGCCTAAGCCTGAGTCTGGCTTGTCAAAAAACTTAAGGCCTAAGCTTGACATGTGACCTATCATAGGCTTATTTTTTAGGTCTAAGTTTGGCTTTGATAGAAGCCTGGTATAGCTTGTTTAAAAGCCTATTTAAAAGCCTATTTCATTTTAACATTTTTGAATAAGTAATCAAGCATTCTGGTTTGAAGTCCAACAATCAGTTGTCAAACAAACATGAATGCATGATTTTTTAAACTAAACCTTTTGCTTTTTCTTTTCCTCCAAAAATAGTTGATAACAATCCCTTGAAATTATGACCCTAGATGGCATGTTAAATTGAGGCTCGAAAAAAAACAAGCAACAACAACACCACAATAGCTGGAAAAAAAAAAAAAGAAACACAACGACAATATCTAAAAAATGAAAAATTAACAAAAGAAGAAGTAGTGTCACTTCTCCAACAACACTACTTCAACAAGAACAAACATAAATAGAAAAAAAAACTAGATAATACACTATAAATGAATGTATCAAACATAAACAAAAACAATGTAAATGATACAAAACAGAACTGGAGAAAAAACGAGAAAACGAACCAGAATTGGAGAAGACCCGGGAATTGGGCCCTTGTGAACAATGAAAACAATCGTGTGAACAAAGGTCGTCATGAAAAGGCCCACCACGAAGAGAGTGTTGGAACCAAGTTGGTTTTACATTTAGAGTTTTGATGTTAACAAAAGTATTTTATGAGAACAATATATTTGACTTCAAAGAGTATGAAAGAAGATTAATGTTTTTGAAGAAAATCTAAAATAAGATTTGACTCAAATTTATAATTGAAGAAAAATCTTAAATAAGATTTGATTCAAAATTATAATTGATGAAAATCTAAAATAAGATTTGATTCAAATTTATAATTGAAGAAAATCTTAAATAAGATTTGATTCAAATTTATAATTGAAGAAAATCTAAAATAAGATTTGATTCAAATTTATAATGGATGAAAAATCTATAATAAGATTTGATTCATATTTATATTTGAAGAAGATTTGAAATATATTTGAAGAAGATTTGAAGAATATTTGAAGAAGATTTGAAGAATATTTGAAGAAGATTTGAAGAATATTTGAAGAAGATTTGAAGAAGATTTGAAAAATATTTGAAGAAGATTTGAAGAAGATTTGAAGAAGATTTGAAAAATATTTGAAGAAGATTTGATTAAGATTTGAAGAAGATTTAGTGAAGATTTGAAGAAAATTTGATTAACATTTAATGAAGATTTGAAGAATATTTGATCAACATTTAATGAAGATTTGAAGAAGATTTGAAGAATATTTGATATGAAGAATTTACAAAGTCAATCTACACAAAATTGGAACAGTATCATTCTGAAGAATTTACAAAGTCAATCTACACAAAATAGGAACAGAATCAATTTGAAGAATTTGCAAACTCAATCTAAACAAGATACAATTCAGAATTAAATAAGGACTAAGTTGAAGCCCAAATTTTCACTATAAATAGACACTCAAGGCTGAAGGAGAAAGGCATCAAAAAGTAGAAGAACTCAAGCTCAAGATTCCAAATTCATCTTAGAGTTCAAAGAGAGAAACACTTGTTCAAGTTAGAAATATCTTTTGAGTGTTCTTTTCTTAAAGTGTGAGAGTTATTGTTATTATCAGCTTTGTTAGAAGCAACTACTCAAGTTTCAATCTCTTGTATCCAACCCGATAGTGGTTTAGTTCCTTCTTCAATCTGGGGTCGTCAGGTTGTTAGGAGAAGACTTGGCTTGTAGGGTCAAGGTGGTTAGTTCCTCAAAAGTCTGGGGTTGTCAGGCTGTTTGGGAAGACTGACTTGGAGGGTCAGGTGCTTTGTAATTCAAGGTTTTTGAATTAGTGGATTAAAGCCTTCTGAACGAGGGGACTGGATGTAGCCAAGTTAGTGGTGAACCAGGATAATTCTACGCGTCAAATTATTTATGCTTTCATTGCTTGCTGCTTCTAAATTCGATTGCTTCTACTCCAAGTAAGTAACCAAATCTAAACTAATTTTTAATTATTTATAAATTATCAAAAAGGTATCAACTTTGTGCAAACACAATTCAACCCCCCCTTCTCGTGTTCGCACCTTCAATTGGCATCAGAGCTCGGTCTCAAGGCTGAGCACTTTACAGTGTGTGAGAAAAGATCCAAGGGTTCAATATGTCTAGTTTCAGTGAAGAAGCTACTGGAGGAAATATCAACAGACCACCTCTGTTTGATGGAGAACGTTTTGAGTATTGGAAAGACAGGCTGAGAAGTTTCTATATTTCACAAGATCCTGAACTTTGGGACTTGGTGGAAGATGGTTATATTGCTCCAAAGAATAAAGATGGTATTGAAATTCCAAGAAAGGAGATGAATGCTGATCAGAAGAAGATGTACAAGATGCATCATAAGTCCAGAACATTCATGATAAATGCAATCACCTTCAAGGAGTTTGACAAGTGCACCAACAAAGAGACAGCAAAGAGTATTTATGATAGTCTGATTCTAACCTATGAAGGAAGCAAGCAAGTTCAAGAAGCAAAGGCCAACCTCTTAGTCAAAAAGTATGAGTTGTTCAAGATGGAAGAAGATGAAGACATTGAAACAATGTTTTCCAGATTCCAGACCCTGGTATCAGGATTAAAGGTACTTGAGAAGAGTTATACTACTGCTGATCATGTGAATAAAATTCTTAGGAGTCTGACAAGTAAGTGGAGACCTAAGATCACTGCCATTCAGGAAGCAAAAGATCTGAATACTCTAAAGCTGGAAGAATTAATCAGCTCTCTCAGATCACATGAAATTGAGCTTGAAGAAGATGAGCCCAAGAAGAAGAACAAGACTCTGGCCTTGAAATCTAAGCATAAGAAGATTCTAAAGGCAACATCAGATTCAGAAGATAGTGATTCAGATAATCAGAATCTGAACTCAGAGGAAGAGGAGATTGCTTTCATAAACAGAAAAGTTCGAAAGATGTGGCACAACAGAAAGAAGAAATTTCCCCAAAGATGTTCCAAGCAATCCAACAAAGGAAATGATGATAAAAGCATTATCTGCTATGGATGCAATGAACCTGGACATATTAAGTCAGAATGTCCAAATATGGAGAAAGGAAAAAGGAAAGATTCCAGACCCAAGAAGAAGAGTTTGATGGCTACATGGGATATATCTGAGGAATCCTCTGATGATGAACAAGTAGATTTGGGCATGATGGCTCATACCAACTCTACCTCTGGATCCAACACAGATTCTGACTCTGAAAGTGAATCAACAGATGAAGAAAGTGAGGTATTTTCTGAATTTACTCGATCTGATTTAATTACTGCTATAAATGATTTTTTAAATATTAATCACAAATTGTCTTTAAAACTAAAAACACTTAGGAAAGAAAATACAAATTTAATTGAAAATGTTAATGTTTTAAAGAATGAAAGTACTGAATTTAAAATAGAAAATACAAATTTAAAAACTGATATTACTGAACTTAATATAGAGAATGCAAATCTGAAAACTGATATTACTGAACTTAAGACAAATAATGCAACTTTGAAAACTGATATTATTGAACTTAAAACAGAACATTCAAATCTGAAAACTGATATTGCTGAACATAAGGCTGAAAATCTAACTCTGAAAAGTAATTATAGTTCAACATCAATTGAAAATACCACATGTAACTCTGATAAGCATGAAGAAGTATTTCAAGATTTTATTGATAATGGTATGGAAAGAAGCAAGTATGCATCTATGATTTATGGGGTTAGTAGGAATGGTAAAAGAGGAATAGGATTTCAAGAAAAAGTAATTGAATCTAAGTTTATTCCGTCTGATGATTTATGTATTATTTGCTATAAGAAAGGTCACAATAAAATATCTTGTCCTATGCTAACCACATGGAAAGACAAGAAATCTTTAAGATCTAACAAACCAGGACCCAACCAAATTTGGGTACCAAAAGATAAAATTGTTTATGTTGCAGATGTTCTAAGCAATCAAATGGAAACACCAGTCATGGTGCCTGGTCAATGGATGCTTGCAATATATGAAGGCAAAAAGGTCTATGTTCCAAGCTCTACCAAACAGAAGCCAACTGACTCTATTGGAAGAAGGAATGGTCAACACAATACTTATCAGAACCAGAACCATACGATGAATCAGAAACATCAGAAACATTTGGAGTGTCAACATACTCAAAACTGGCAGAGAAATCACACATATCAACAGAACTGGAACTACCATAAGAATCAGAATTACCATCAAAGAAACCCGATACATCAGCAGAAACAGAAGTGGCAGATTAAAAGTCAGAATCAGGAGACTTCTTTGAACACTCCAATCAAATTCATGAAGACTACAAACCTGGATGGGAATTCAAATCCCTTCATCCAGACTCTCTAATCAGAGAATATGCAAACTCAGAATCTGAAAACCACAAAAGAAGAACATGGTTTTCATAGTGAAACTGAAACTGTTAACATACAGGTGATATCTTTCTTTAAATTTAATTATTTTCTGATATTATGTTAATGTGATAACAAGAAGCTTGATCATAAAAATCAAAGCTAGATAAGTATTTTGCAGGTTCTCAAGAATTTAAGAGGAATGATGTTTAGGATCTAGTACTTAGACCAGCGAAGAACATTATTGGAACCAAGTGGGTTTTCAGAAACAAGCTAAATGAAAAAGGTGAAGTGATCAGAAATAAGGCAAGACTGGTCGCACAAGGCTACAATCAGCAAGAGGGCATTGATTACACTGAGACATTTGCTCCAGTGGTCAGGTTAGAAGCTATTTGTATCATACTTTCTTTTGCTGCAAATAATAACATTACATTATTTCAAATGAATGTTAAAAGTGATTTTCTAAATTATTATATAAGTGAAGAAGTTTATGTTAAACAACACCCAGGTTTTGAAAGTTCTGAATTTCCAAATCATGTTTGTAAACTTAGGAAATTCTTGTATGGTCTAAAACAAGCACATAGGGCGTTGTACGATAGACTTAATAACTTCTTGTTTAAAAAATAACTTTGAAAGAGGACAAGTTGAAAATACGATCTTTAGATGACATTCTTATTATTCAAATTTATATTGATGACATTATTTTTGGATCTACTAATGGCATTCTTTGCCAAGAATTTTCTAAATTGATGCAGCTTGACTTTCAATTCAATATGATGAGAGAACTTAAGTTCTTCTTAGGGATACAAATTCAACAAGTCAAAAAGGTATATACATTCATCAAACTAAATATACAAAAAAGATTCTTAGGAAGTTTAAGATGAGCAATTGCAAACCTATGGCTACACCAATGCACCCTACTTGTTCACTTGAAAAAAAAAAAAAAAA
>JBBPBP010000004.1:45952492-45965245 GCA_037974735.1 Cicer chorassanicum | reverse complement strand
TAAGATTTGATTCATATTTATATTTGAAGAAGATTTGAAATATATTTGAAGAAGATTTGAAGAATATTTGAAGAAGATTTGAAGAATATTTGAAGAAGATTTGAAGAATATTTGAAGAAGATTTGAAGAAGATTTGAAAAATATTTGAAGAAGATTTGAAGAAGATTTGAAGAAGATTTGAAAAATATTTGAAGAAGATTTGATTAAGATTTGAAGAAGATTTAGTGAAGATTTGAAGAAAATTTGATTAACATTTAATGAAGATTTGAAGAATATTTGATCAACATTTAATGAAGTTTTGAAGAAGATTTGAAGAATATTTGATATGAAGAATTTACAAAGTCAATCTACACAAAATTGGAACAGTATCATTCTGAAGAATTTACAAAGTCAATCTACACAAAATAGGAACAGAATCAATTTGAAGAATTTGCAAACTCAATCTAAACAAGATACAATTCAGAATTAAATAAGGACTAAGTTGAAGCCCAAATTTTCACTATAAATAGACACTCAAGGCTGAAGGAGAAATGCATCAAAAAGTAGAAGAACTCAAGCTCAAGATTCCAAATTCATCTTAGAGTTCAAAGAGAGAAACACTTGTTCAAGTTAGAAATATCTTTTGAGTGTTCTTTTCTTAAAGTGTGAGAGTTATTGTTATTATCAGCTTTGTTAGAAGCAACTACTCAAGTTTCAATCTCTTGTATCCAACCCGATAGTGGTTTAGTTCCTTCTTCAATCTGGGGTCGTCAGGTTGTTAGGAGAAGACTTGGCTTGTAGGGTCAAGGTGGTTAGTTCCTCAAAAGTCTGGGGTTGTCAGGCTGTTTGGGAAGACTGACTTGGAGGGTCAGGTGCTTTGTAATTCAAGGTTTTTGAATTAGTGGATTAAAGCCTTCTGAACGAGGGGACTGGATGTAGCCAAGTTAGTGGTGAACCAGGATAATTCTACGCGTCAAATTATTTATGCTTTCATTGCTTGCTGCTTCTAAATTCGATTGCTTCTACTCCAAGTAAGTAACCAAATCTAAACTAATTTTTAATTATTTATAAATTATCAAAAAGGTATCAACTTTGTGCAAACACAATTCAACCCCCCCTTCTCGTGTTCGCACCTTCAGAGAGAAGGTCGTTGTGATAGAAGGGAGGAGAAGAAAAGTGAACATGCATTGGAAGGGAGGAGAAAGGATGTAGGGAAGATGAATTTTTTTCAAACCCTAAGTTAAGTTAGTGCAATGGAATCAATAATAAGGTAAAATAATAATAAATAAAAAATCACTTGTCTTTAATGTATTTTGGGACGGAACTAGTAACCCGATCTTTTTTTTTTAACTTTGTCCATGTCCTGTCTTTTTTTGTTGTCCTTGTCTTTTTGGACCGGGTCAGACCCAACCGGTTGCTAATGGATCGGGTTGGATTCGCAAAACGAACCAAGTCTTGTACACTCGTACTTTCCACAACAACGACAACGGCATTGAAGTTGCTCTCTCTACACTTTCACGCATACAATCAACTATTGTCGACGACGAGGATGGGGTCGATAAGGGCAATGGTCTAAGAGTTGAGATGGAGTTGAAGAATGAATATGTGAGAAATGGGTTGCATAGATTGTTGGTGGGGTTTGAAAAGTTGAGAATTTGGGATTATTGGTGAGATTTTGGGATTGTGAAGGTGAGAGAAAATGATCGTTGAGATTGCTGGTAAGGTTAGAAAAGTTGAACCAACCCGAAAGAGAGATTTTGAGAAGAGGTGAGAGAAGAGATTGTTGAAACTTAAAATGACTTTTATTCACAAGAACACTTCAAACACTAGACATTGCAATAAATGGTTTAGATCATAACAAGACTTCTATGTATTTTGATCGTAATATTGTGCGAGAAATGGTAAAAATTAGAGATAAATTCATGGGTTGAAGAAAATATTGGGGGTAAAAGATGAAGATTATTGATTTTTTTAATTAAATGAGTTAATAAAATAATTGTTAATTTGAAATATTAAATATTATCCAATCAATATTATTAAAATAATTAAATAGAGTCCAATCAGCAACTTACATAACATCAAACATATAATCAAAGGGGACTTCTATGGTACATTGAAAAATTAACATGTTTTTGTACTATTAAAATGAAATTCTCAATAGTTGAATGACTTGTTATCCATGTATCAAAACTCTTAATATAATTAATTTTAATAGATACTTTATTAATGCATACGTAAACAAATTAAAAAAAATTATTGGTCAAATTTTTTTATAACATCATTCTATTTTTGATTGTACCATAAAATTTATCATTATAAAAAATAGATCACATCATCATTTTTAAATCAATAATTAAAGACTTTTTTAAAAGAGTTTGATTTGGTATAAATCAAAAATTTATTTTTACAAAAACTAAAATGAAAATGAGTTCATTTTGCCGAAATTAAAATCATATATAAACATAAGAAAAATATATTTGAATTCACATACATAATAAGCTGCATGATCCGTAGTCTACACCAACCACACTGTCAACGGTTGAACTCACACGAATCGAAACCTAAATGAACAAATAAACTGGACTTAAGCATGTATAGACTAGACCACATGTTAAACGGGTCAGCAGTCTATAGCCGAATAATGAAAGACACACACACTAAAAAACACGCATATTTTTTTTGTTTGGAATAGTACACACTATTTTTATTAAAAAAATATAAAATCTAATTTATTATAAAATTTTAAAATATTCATAACCTAAGCGAAAAATATTCATTTAGTAAAGAAAAAAAAATATTGATCTAGGTGTTAACATTCTCCGAACTTTGTTGCACCAAAAAATAAAATAAAATCTGAAAGCATGAAATTTGATGAGATGAATTCTGGGAAGCCAGTAGTCACCCCACAATATAAGAACCCCCAAGAGCAAGAAGGGAAAATCGTACGCGAATTCACGTCTCCACCAATACACCGAGAATAACACATTACATTACAAGAAGCTAACAAACCAAACCCACACACTTCACTAACTCATATATATATATTCATCTCACTCTCTCTCTCTCTCTCTCGTTAGGGTTTTCCCCCAATTCTTGACATGGCGGAAGTTATCAACAACATTCCCTCTGATTCCCTCGACAAATCCCCTCCCCCTCCTCCTCCGCCACCTCCTCCCTCCTCTTCTGCCGCCGATTCCGATCTCCCTCCGCCAATTCATCCGCCTCCCCACTCCTCCTACCGCCGTAGTAGGGACCGCAGAGACGATAGAGATTTTGATCGTCCTCCTAATCGCCGCGATTACCATGACCGGAACATGTCGCCGCCGCTGAGAGATAGAGACAGAGACATCAAACGTCGCCGCAGTCCTAGCCCTCCGTATCGTGACCGCCGTCATTCACCACTTCGACGGTCCCCATCAAGGCGGTCACCTCCGCATTACAACTACAAGCGCTACAGGAGGGGAGGCAGTCCTCGTGGCGGTTATGGACCTGATGACAGGTCACTGTTTTATTTTGCGTGTTGTTGCAATGCCTTCAATTTGTCGTTGTTCTGTTATTTCAATTACCGAATTCCATGTTATTGAATTTGGCTTTGTTGCTTAGAATGTGATTTTTGGTGCAGGAAAAAACTGATAAAATTTAATTTATTTTTTATTTTATTTTAGAATTTAGAACTAGGTGCTGATAGTTTAAACTTGTGTGTCATTAGAATACTCTAGAAAATGAGTCGAGTGTTTTTCATGTTTAGGTTTTAAATTTTTGGCAGGTTTTGGTCCAGAATACATTTGTTTTCATTTACAGTTTCACTTTTTAATTACAAAAATGCCACATTTTACTTGGTTTTCTGATTTCCAAAGATATTGTGTACATAGATTTGAAAACAAGGTGAGAATTTGGAATTAGAAGGAAAAATCGAAAATGAAATCAGAAAAATGTTCTTAAATCAAAATTATCAAATAGACCCTTTTGTGTTTCTGTAGTTCTGATGCTATGCATGTGTTAATTATTGGATTTAATATAAATTTTACTATTGTGATGCGACTACTTGAGGATGAGTTGTTACTATGAGTCTGTTCTCATTGTAGAAAAATCATTTTGATAGCAATGTCTAATCAATTTGTTTCTCTTAGCTAGCTGAGCTTGGTGGTTCATTCACTTCTATTTCCTTCATCTATTACCCTAAGTTATAGATTATGTTTTATCTGACTGTGTTTTCATCATCTGATTGCAGCAGAGGATATGATCATTATGATGGTCATGATAGGGGTGGAAGAGGTGGCTATGATAGGGGTGGAAGAGGCGGTTATGGGAGAGGTGGAAGAGGTGGTTATGCTGATGACAAGTTTTATGGCAGGTTTGGGCATCGCCCTGGAGCAGGATATCAAAATGGAATCTCTGGTATGTTAGTAGTTGCTAATTACCTGGGTTCGTTCTTCCTAATTCCATCATCCCATTTTATGCTTAACAAAGCATTTATTCTAGTCTTATGTTCTGATTACCTCATGTATTTGGATAAGAACATAAATCTGCGTAAGATTTACATGGTTGATCATCTATTGCAACCAAATTGATTCTCTAAAATAGTAAAATTCTTCTCTTAATGATCAATTGCAATTCTCATGCTCCCATAATTTCGCAGTATGGTTCATGAGCTTTATTCCTTTCCAGTTAGCACAGTTTTTAATATCTCCCCTGTTCTTATTAATTATAATTTGTTCTGAATTTGTTCCAAAGACTGACAATCGCTTTTCATCTTTATGCTCTGTGAATTTCTAACTTCAATTTGGCTTCATCCCTGATTATAGTACACAACCTTGCCAGTGACTTGGAAATTTAAAGTGATAAAAAATCACATACTTGTTCAAGTTTTACCCAGATATAGGAACAGGATGCTTGGTTTTTTTACATGAAGAAAATATTTTCGGATAAAGATGACTTATTATTATATGTTCTTATGTTTTGGTACTTACTGTTTACAGATATGGAAAACAATCGTGGTTATGCAGACATGCCAAGTGGCGGTGCACAAAGGTCAGCTTTCTAATATTTCCTCAATCGTACCCTTTAATGAATCAATACTACCTGCAAAATGTTGTCTCTCATGTCCAACATATACAGAGAATTTCATCAGGGGACATGAAATAATGTCTTTATCCAAAAGATGTTTTTAGTAATTGATATTTTCTATGGAAATCTATGCTTTTTGGCTATGCAAAATTATATCATTACCATCAACAAGCATGATCTTCATCATGCCATCGTGAATACATCGTATCCAATGTTCCTGTTTGTGTGCAATATATATTAAGAGCATTATAGATAGGTGAATAGAGAACGATATCCTGAGCTTACTGTTGTTGATTTGAATTGGTATGGAGTATGATCTATTTATTGGCTTAATGCCTAATTTCTTTGGTACTGGTTGGATTTTGAATTTCAATGATATCTCAATGTAACAAGTAACAAATTAATCTGAAATTCACTTAAAATATTGCAATATATAATTTCAGGTTTTGAATTTAATTTTCCTTCTTGTCTTAATCAACTCATGTTGAATGAACTGTTACTTCAGCTAAAGAAACTTAGACAAAATTCTTTTTCATAATTTTATAGTTAAGGTCTTCTTGATCCTGAACTTAAGGAATACCCAGCACATTATTCTTGTCTTGCTGTTATTACTAATCAGTTTTTCTGCTTTCTACTTATAAGCCAGTTGTTTTATTCGTTCAACACTAAATATCTACTTGTGATGTTTTAATACCTAAGTGCATCTACAATTGGGTTTCCTCTGTAAACAATGAAAGTAACACTTATTGAAAACAATGATTGTATTATTGCTTGTTTAATGATTCTATTCTAAGTCGTCTTTACCTTACTTTGTTTGATAATAGATCTTTCTGGAAAACATGTTAACATTAGTATATTAATGAGCTGTTTCAGAGAAGGGTTGATGTCCTATAAGCAATTCATTCAGGAGCTTGAGGATGATATACTACCAGCTGAAGCAGAACGTAGGTAAGTCATGGAAAATAATCTTTTGCATCATGTCTGAGAATTCAAGTTATGTAAGAAATTTTCAGATCATTGTTGACAAATGATTTCTGATTGATTCTTCTAGGTATCAAGAATACAGATCAGAGTACATTTCTACCCAAAAAAGAGCTTATTTCAATGCTCATAAGGATGAAGAGTGGTATGCGCCACTTTTACCTCTAAAAAGTTGTAGTTTTCAATCTTTAAATATTTACTATGAAAATACAATTCACCATATTGTTGTTAGTTCACCTAATCTGATGTTTTTTCCGTTTCTTGTTTTACTTTTTGTTATAGGTTGAAAGATAAATATCATCCAACAAATTTGCTTACAGTCATTGAAAGGTAGGTTTATATCAATCTTACAGTTCTAAATTTTAATGAAGAGCAAAACAAGTTATCCTGTTGATGGATCATTTTGATTGTTTTGTGGGGTGCTTATATGATATATTGGTGGGTTCTGATTTTTATTACTTAATTAATATATTTTAGGAGGAATGAAAGTGCTCGACAGCTGGCAAAGGATTTTTTGCTTGATTTGCAGAGTGGAGCATTAGATCTGTAAGTTCTTGTCCTCTTTTTTACTTACTATTGTATCTGTATCTCTCGGTCCGACCTTCCTTTACATGCTTTCAGATATTCTTCATATGATGCATATTTTATTTTACAATCATTGCAGAAATCCGGGTTTAAGTGCCTCTTCATCCAGCAAATTAGGGCAAGCGAGTGAGCCAAATTCAGAGGAGGAAGAAGACGCTGGAGGCAAACGAAGAAGACATGGAAAGGGTTGGAATAAAGAAAATGATTTCTTGGCTGCTCCAAAGGCTAATCCTATAAGTTCTGAGCCTAGGCGAATACAGACAGACATTCAACAGGCTCAGGCCCTTGTTCGTAAGCTTGACAGAGAAAAGAAGATTGAAGATAATATATTATGCAGCAGCGATCATAATAAAAATGATGATAAGGCTCACAGTGGATCTGTGGGTCCCACAGTAATTATACGAGGCCTAACATCTGTTAAGGGTTTAGAGGGTGTTGAGCTCTTAGACACATTTATTACATATCTGTGGCGGATTCATGGTGTAGATTATTATGGCATGATTGAGACTAATGAGGCTAAGGGCTTTCGCCATGTGAGGCCAGAAAGAACAGGGCATGGAGAAACAGGTAAATCAGGGTCTGAATGGGAGAAGAAACTTGACTCATTTTGGCAGAGCAGGTTGAATGGTCTGGATCCATTGGAAATAATGACTGCTAAGGAGAAAATAGATGCTGCAGCAGTTGAAATATTGGATCCATATGTTAGAAAAATTAGGGATGAAAAGTATGGATGGAAGTATGGTTGTGGAGCTAAGGGTTGCACAAAGCTTTTTCATGCTGCTGAATTTGTGTACAAACATCTGAAGCTAAAACACCCAGAGCTTCTTCTTGAACAAACTTCAAAATTGTGTGATGATCTCTATATTCAAAATTACATGCAGTAAGTAATAACTAATACTTCCTATGTTTTGTTGTTAGTATTGTAAGTATTCACTCATAGTTGCCTTACTACTGTTGCAGTGATCCAGATGCTCCTGGTGGAAAGCCTGTCATGCAGCAACCTCAGGTAGACCACTATACCTACTGATGCATGATTTGATAAAACTTTATGGTCGTCGTATGTATGCGAACCTTTTGGTGTTCAAGTTTTTATCCTCAATTTGGCATTTCAGCACCATTGTGGATGTTTTCTGAACAGTTTGTCAAACAGTGAACAGTTTTTGAACCTTTAGGAATTGATGTCTTAACCTTTAGGACTTTACGTCTTAAACTTAGCATTGTATTTCTGTGGAATATTATAATTGAGTTTCAAATTGTTATGGTCCTTTCTGTTTTTTTTTTTGTCAATATGTAGAGGGACAAGCCTTTAAAGCACAGGTTAGGTCTTGAGGGCCGATTGAGAGATGATCGTGGTAATCGTCGAGACCATGAACGGAATGACATAATAAATGATGGAGACAGACCTGATTCCCCGTCCCGTGAAAGGCCTAAAGCACTTGAGATGGGAAACCATGATGAAACAATGTACGATACATATGCAGGGCCTGCTGCTTTTGGCTCAGATATGCCCCCTCCACCAGTATTGATGCCTGTACCTGGTGCTGGGTAGGTTGCCTCTTCCAATTACCCTTCTTTTCAACACATTTTTTATTTCTTTAGATTTGGTGAGTGATTATGTAGTCTACAATAACTCTACAGGCCACTAGGACCCTTTGTTCCTGCTCCACCAGAAGTTGCAATGCAGATGTTTAGAGAGCAAGGAGGACCATCTTCATATGATCCCTCTGGAAGAAAGATGAGGTCTGGTACTCACATGGGTGGACCAACACCAATAATTGCTGTTCCTCCAGCTTTTAGACCAGATCCTCGACAGATGCGAAGGTAAAATGTTTTATGCATGACCCTCCAACCAGTCCTTTACCACTCAATTCTGTGATCTTTCATCAGTCCTCTAAATTAGCATTATTTTTTATGTCCTCTTTTTTGGTGCGTAGGTGATTAATATCTCCAATCAGTTACTCCAACCCTCAGCTCAGTTTAGTTATCCATAATCTGTTGTTTAATAGCTCATTTAATTATTGTAGCTTAATGGAATTTTCTTTTTATTACATAGATAGTAGATATTGTAGCCACAAAGTTAGGAAAACAAAAGCATGTGCCTTCTACATAAGAATGCCGATATCAATTTTTATTTGCACTTAATTGATTTGTTCAAGTTCTTGTTTGTTCTCTTGTGATTAACTTTGTATGCTATACTTGTTTTACCAAATGTGGTGCAGTTATCAAGATCTGGATGCTCCAGACGACGAGGTCACGGTGATAGACTACCGGAGTTTGTAGGTGTTTTTGGGTGACCGGTTTTTTCTATAAATTCAGTTAGACTGAGTGGCCATGCTGCAGCCTGCAGAGTTGAAAGATAATCCTGTTTTTGATATTTTTACTGAGATCATGCTCTTTTTCTTTTGTGAATTTGTTGGTGAAGTGAAACTAATCTTATTTTCGGAAACTTATGTCAAATGGGAGTAAATTATTGCCCTAGAGTTTAAATTTGTATATTTTTTTATAGAATGTTCCCATCATTGAGGAATCCTGATTGTGGTGACTTTACTATCCCGCCTTCATTTATAATTTCTCATCCAGATTTTATACTATGTTAAGAATTATATACATTATAAAGTTCATTACAAAACCAGTTCTTTTTCATTAGCGCCATATTTGTCTTCTTTTATTTTTTATTTTTTATTTTTTATGTTAAGTAGTTTAGGGGTTAGATTCACTCACTCACCTTAAGGTATGGAGTAGTGAGTAACCAAAAATTTGAACTTGAGCTGCTACGTATCATTGGTCTTATATTTGAAATTTGATGGTAATTTGAATCAAATTATTTCAAGAGTTCTCAAGTCCAAGAAAGCATTTAGAGAAGAGATAAAAACACAAATTCGCGAAGATTAACTCAATTACATAATAGAACCCAAATGTATTTATAGTCCTCGCTTGTACTTGATAAAAACTCAATAAATTTGCTTGACAACTCTCGTGTGATCTCTTGACAAACCTACAATAAAATTATAGTCAACATAAGTTATATGTTCGAAGTTCAAGCATAAAATTATTTAAATTTATCAATGCAACTTGTCTACACAAACATAAAACAACTACAAATGACCACAAATATAAGGATAAAAATCTTAGTTTGAATGATAAAACCACAGCAAAAAGCACACAAGAATAAGATGATTTAAGGAATTATCAATCCAATATATTGAAAAAACTATCCCTTCAACTCCCTCTTATCCTATATATTAAAGGAGTGCAATATCAAAACATTAGAGGCATTCAAGATTAATGTCATTTCATTTTAATAATAATAATAATAATAATAATAATAATAATAATAATAATAATAATAATAATAATAATAATAATAAATATATAAATAAAACCAACTCCACTTCCATTTTTTTTTTCCATCTCACTCTTTTCCATTCTTCTTTTCTTTCTTCTCTCCCTCTCGGCCAAGACAACCCCTCTCCTATTTTTTTCTTCTTCTTTCCTTCTCCTTGTTTCTTCTCACTCCACAATACTTAAACCCTTAACCCTTAGAAAGAATTTAATATCCCCAAGAGCATAATTTCACATACTCCTACAAATTCTCTTGGTTAGAATTTTGAGTTAGGGTTTGTGCTCTAAGGAAGGAGAAAGGTACCCATCTCTTGCGAGTTGTTTATTGAGACTCTTTGAGATAAATACACAACTCTTATGCTAATAATGAATCTCTAGGAAATGTAGTTTTGTTTAAAAATCTTATTTTGGTGTTTAGAGTAGATTTAATGATTTTTTATGGTTTCCTAGCGTTAGCTAAACTTTAGAATAATTTTTCTAAAATCTTGAGAATGTTTTTGATACTCAGATTTGTCAATTGAGGTCTTGCCAGCTACTTTAGGAGTTGTTGGAGAACAAACGTAGCCGATTCTCCATAGTTGTGAGTAGACGACGATCATCGTCATATATTTTTAATGCTATAATTATTATTTTACTCATTTTCTATGTTAAAGTATTTATTTAAAAGTTGAGGAACACAACCTTTGAACCTTTATTTATTTTAACGGTCTTTGTTATATAATACGTTATTAGTTTGATTTACATATGAGTTAAAAGTATTTAAATATTAAATTGTTATGCGAATGAATATGTTTTCCATGAATTACGATGAAATGAGAAATGATTTTTAAGCGTGTTTTTGAAGTCGTTATAATTATGAAAACGTTAATGGCGGTAGGTGCACCTAGTTACCTCGTTTTGATTAGGGAGAGTTACTTGTTAGATGGAGCTGTCCCTATGAGAAATGTCATACGTATGTGGAGAGGGCTATCAACGAGACGTAAGCACCCTAATTGATGTGTGATGATGCGTTGCGGGATTGAGAGAAGAGGGCTATCCGTTAGATGGAGCCACCCCTAAGGGAAAGGTCACCCTTAGGAGGAAATGGCTATCAATGAGATGAAGCTGCCTCTTGGTTCTCAATAATTAATATTTTTTACTTGTTTGATTTTCTATGATGATTTTAATGTTATTCATTTTGATTTCGCTTCGCTATTAATTGGATTTTTAATATTTCTATCTGAACGGCTAAATTTTTATTATGTGTATAACATAATCTTCTCAAGGTTGTAAAACAGTTATTCGTGTCTTTTTGTGTTTCCCTTCTAGTTGATGGTGATTGTTGTCTCCTCACTAAGTCTTTGTGACTTATTCCTTCATGTTGTTTATTTTTTTTTCTAGATTCACAGGCAGCTGAGTAACAAGCTGATTGTAGGCTCAAGTCTCGATCGTATTTTTTTTGTAGGCCTCTTTGATCGATGATCTTTTTTTGTAAAGTCTGTTGAGTCGTAATATATTTTGCAGCTATTGAAGTCTAGGAAGTCTTTTGGGAAATGTATTAAATATTCAGATTATGCTCTTTGAATTATGACTGAGTTAAGACTGTAAACAGGAATTTTATAAATTTGAGAATGTTGAAGTTATAGAAAATACTCTATCGAAATTTCGTGAATAATTATATATATATATATATATATATATATATATTTGAAATGATTATTCGCAACTATTTATTTGATAAATTCTTAAGTTAATTGATAGGCTTGTTAAGTTAGGAGTATAGCTTGTGTGCCGGTTACGGCGTATAGTTTTTGAAGTCGTGATAGTCATTTTTTTATCCAACAAAATGGATGAAGGTGAGTTGTAGTTATTTTTTGTTTTTACCAAAAGTGATATCTTTAAATGCTCTTTGAACCTTTTTTTTTTATCAAATGGAAAAAGAAAAGAAACGAAATAGGAAAAAAAAAAAAAAAAGAGGCGAATGTTTAAGTCTCATGATCCCTAAGGCATCGACAAGGCCAAAGCTTCAAAATGAAAGAATCTTCCAAAGAATCCCAAATTTTATCAGCCAATCTGCTTCTTCATTTCCCTCTCTCAATGAGCTTGATTGAGTATGTGAGAGATGAAGGTAGCAATAAGATGGTGTTGCAACATTCTTTCTGCAATCATAGCCAGAGCACATTGTGAGTCAGATTCTAGAGAAGCAAGTAAAAATGGCAAGTAACTCGGAGTTAAGGAGGAAGGTTGATTACCAAGAAGCTGCACAACGGAGTTAAGGTTCAAGTTGATGATATTTGTCATGAACCAATCTTTCCAAATTGTACTATTAAAAACATCATTCCTAGCTTGTCAAACTGTCCAACAAATTGTGATAAAGAGAATGCCCTGACCAAATAAAGAATTTGTTGGAACACTTGTGATAATGAGTCAAATCTAGCCATTTAATGTCAAAATCGAGTAGAACTCTCGAGTTGAACCAATTCTTATCGTATTGAACTAAATTGAACCAATTGTTGTCGTGTTTAGTTGAGTTAAATCAAGTTTGTCCTAACTTAACTCATTTCCGACCCTAATTAACTGAATTGCTTGGTTTGATAACCTGCTCCTACTACATTTCATGTTTCTGGTGAATTAAAAACTTGTCAACATTGCACGAGTTTTGCACCCATATATCCTTGTTTTTAGGAATTCTCTCCAATTTGCCCCACTCCGAAAAAAATACGGGATTGCCCTACTTTTTAGCCCCAGTTGCTGATCGCAACCTGGGGATGCGACAAGGTGAAGAACTTTTTTTTTTTTTTTTTTTTTTTTTTTTTTTTT
>JBBPBP010000004.1:45914900-45943946 GCA_037974735.1 Cicer chorassanicum | reverse complement strand
TTTTTTTTATTTCAATATATAATTTTTCATTTCATTTTTCATATGATATTTGCTTGCTAATAAAAAGAGATATATGCTAGGCTTTTTATGTATTTTTATTTATTATTTTTTATGGTCTAATAATAAATGGTAATAAAAAAATATAATTCAAAACTTTTTTATTTTTATTTAATAGAAAATAAAACGAAATTAAATTAATAAAAAATAACTCACTACCATTGTTACTTCCTTAACGATGTGATTTTCATCATTTTGTTATTCCTCTTCCTCTTGAATTATCATCTTTCTTAATTCATTCTCTTTCTCTCTATTTCAAGGTTTAACCAAAATTCAAATGGAAAAATTGAAAAAGAAGAAATGTTCAAATTAAATTTACTTTTGCAGTGAATGAGAAAGAAGGCATGAAAGAAGAAGAAAAAGGGAAAGTGAAAGAAAATGGAGAGAAAGAGAGAGTATTATGTAAACTTGGTTTCTAAGTGAGCAGAGTCACGTTTTTCCCATGTGCAAAGCTAAAGTGGTATATGTGAACAGTTGACTACAATGTCACCGTATTTGTGTCACAAAAATGTGTTCCAATATCATTTCTATTTATAAAATTTAGAGACTAATTTAACTGATGCTTATAATTTCAGAGATCAATTTATCTATTTATTCAATAACTTATTTTCATTAGCTTTTCAAAATATTTAACACAAACATATTATACATAAGTTATGTGAAGTGTCATTGTCTCTTCATTATCTTTTCAATTGTAGAATTAATTTATATAGACTTATACTACAAATGTATCACTTAATTAAATGATTTATCCAATCACCTTTAAAATGATGATTTGTAAACCCCCATAGTGCTGGTAACCAATGAAAGCATGAGTTTGAAGTATCAGTGCTATTGCTGATGGTAAATCTTCATAAACATGTCCTTCATACAAGTAGGTTCAAACTTTTTTTGATATACAAGTAGGTTCAAAACTTTTGATAAACAATAAAAACACATTACCATCTCTAATATGCAAAACAAATGTAGAAATCACCAATGCTCCTATGTTATATTCTTGTTATTCAGAAGTCAAATGTACAAAATAAAGTTCCATAATTGAAATGGTGTATAATCGGTATGCTAGACTAGAAAACTTGAGAAGGAAAGCATAATATGAAAAGCAAAAAAGTCTAACCAATTCTAGTGTAAACATTGTTGATATATGTTGAGACATGCAATGATTTTGTTTGTTATTATTAAGATATGTTATTCTTGTTTTTATTAGGTTTGATATAGGTTGGATTTAGTTCAGATTTATTTCCTTAATTAAGAGATTCTCTTTGTACAATTTTGATTATAAATAATATCATGCTGAGAGCTAATCTCTCAAGTCACTAAGCACCAAAACCTAATTCTCAAGTTGGTACCAGAGCTAACGATCAGTGGGCCTCTCAAAAGTCTCAAAAACCCTAGCCGTCACAGTCACAAAAGTCTCAAAAGCCCTAGCTGTCAGTCACATACGCAGCTGTCTTGTTAATTGTCCAACACACACGGCTCGACGGGTCACACCACCCCCACCATCAGACTCGCCTTAATCAGATCGGCCATTCACCAGAAAACCGCCGCCATCCGCCTTCTCACGCGTTGCCACAGACGTTTTTTGCAATTGTAAGCCTCGCCGATGCGTGAAGGCCACGTGCCACAATCCAGACCTCCAACGAAGTCCCTTTCAGTCCCATTCAACTCGTCTGCTACCGCCCTTCCTGTTTTGACCAAGTTTGGTCAGTGGGTCCCACTATTTATGGTGCTTTCTCTACAGTGTCTTGCTGCCTTCCTGCCGGCGTTCCTGTTTCTTGTTCCTGTTTCTTGCTGCCTGTACAGCTTCCTTCTTACGGCTTTTAGTTTGCTGCCTTCTTATTTCTAGTGCTTTCGTCTGTTGCCTTGTTACGGCTTCTAGGCTGTTGAAGATGAGTTCAAGTTTAGATCTTTCACAAAAGGAGAACAACAAATTTGAATCCTCTGTTAAGAGTCTTTAACATATGTTTTCTTCGGCAATCCCTCTATAATGTCTAAGAAACTTAATAGTCAAAATTATTTAAATTGGTCAGCTTTTGTCAAGATGTGGTTTCTTGGACAAAAGCTCTCACATCACCTCACTAAGAAGTCCACAGAAATTAATACAAATTTGCGTGAAGATTGAGAGCAAGCTCATTGTCAATTAGTCCTTCTTTTGTGGCAAACAATTGAGCCCTCTTTGCTGGTCCATTAACGCTCGTACATCACTTGCTATGATATTTGGGAGAAAGCTAAGAATGTTTATTCGAACGATATCCAACGCCTCTATAATGTTATTCATAGTTTAGCTACCCTTTAAATGACAAAAGATAACACCATGGCTTATGCTAATAAAGCCCAATCAGCGGTAAACGAGTTCATGCTCTTTGTAGCCGACGATGACTCAAAGAAAATGCTTGAGAAATTGGACAATGTTTGTATGATATATGTCCTTCATGGTCTCCATCAAAAGTATGAGTCAGTTCGAAGCCACATTCTCACTGCATCTGATATCCCCTCAACAGAGGATCTCATCAGACGCATCATATGCATTCCTAGTCAGGAAGGATCAGGGGGAAGTGGATCTCAAACTAGCACAGAGTCTTCTGCTTTCGTTTCAAATTTTGCAGGTCGTGAAGGACGGGTTCGTGGGGGTGGCCGAGGAGGCCGTGGTGGAGGTCGTCCTCAGTGCACTTACTATAAGTGTTTCGATCATACTAAAGACAAGTGTTATTCCATTATTGGCTTTCCGGAAAGAACAACAAATGTGACGCAGTCTAATGATAATGGAAAAGACTCTGAAGTGAAAAATACCAAAAACAATATGTTGTCAGGTGAAGAGTACAAGGCATATTTGCAGTTCAAGGCTTCACATGCCTCATCCTTGTCAACTTTTGCTCATACCGGTAATTCTACGGTATGCCTCTCTCACTCTTCATCTGTTAGCCCTTGGATCTTGGACTCTGGAGCTTCCGATCATGTAGCTGGTAATCCATCACTTTTATCGAAAATATCCCAACCTAAAATCCCACATCATATTACCATTGCAGACAGTTCAAAAGCTAAAGCTAGTGGCATTGGTCAAGCCACTCCTCTTCCATCCTTATCTCTTGACTATGTTCTTTTTGTTTCCAACTGTCCATTTAATTTAATTTATGTTAGTCGTCTAACTTGTAGTCTAAATTGTTCTATAACTTTTACTCCTGATTCTTTTTTTATATAGGATCAGAGTACGTAGCAGATGATTGGTACAGGATATGAGTCTCAAGGACTTTAGTACCTTTAGTCTACATCTACTGTTGCTTCCACTTCTATTACGGAGTCCCAAAGTCTTCTTCATCGTCGGTTAGGTCATCCAAATCTCAAAAAGTTCAGAGTTATGGTCCCTCACTTGTCTCACTTGAAGTCTTTAGATTGTGAATCTTGTCAGCTTGGGAAACACGTCCGGTCTTCCTTCCCCAGCAATCTTCAATTGCAAGCCCGCTCTCTTTTTGATGTCGTTCATTTTGATGTATGTGAATCAAGTCGAGTCACTTCAGTTGTAGGTCATAGGTATTTTGTCACTTTTATTGATGAGTTTTCTAGATGTACGGGGATCTACCTACTTAAGCATAGATCAGAAATATTAAGTATATTTCACAATTTCTATAAGGAAATTCAAAACCAATTTGGTTGTTCTATTCGCATTTTGAGCAGTGATAATGCAAAAAAGTATTTTTCGTCATCTTTTAATTCTTTTATGGTCGAAAATGGAATAACCTATCAGTCATCTTGTCCCCATACCCCATAACAAATGGTATTGCTGAACGTAAGCATTATCATATAATTGAAACAACACGTATGCTGCTAATGAATGCTACTATCAAGTTTTGGGGTGATGTTGTCCTCACTGCAGGATATTTGATTAACAGAATGCCATTTTCTGCTATCCAAGACAAAGTTCCCCATTCCATATTGGTCCCTAATGAACCATTGTTTCATATCCCTCCTTGAGTTTTTGGATCCACTTGATTTGTTCATGATCTTACTCCAAGACTTGATTAGTTGAATGCTCGTACAATTAAGTATGTTTTCTTCGGCTATTCAAGATTTCAGAAAAGATATCGATGTTATTGTCCCTCCACATATCGCTTCTACATGTCTGCTGATGTCATATTCTTTGAGGATACACTTTTCTTCCCATCCCCCATTGAATTTGAGTCAATCTCTGAGGTATTACCTATCCCTTACCTTGTTCTGATAACTCCGTCCATGCCTATAATTGACCAGCCAGATCCATCTAGGCCTCCTCTCTTGCAAACTTATCAGCGACGTGCACGTCTCTCTCTTACCAATTCACTTTCTACACAAGATTTAAGTGACTCATCTCCTGTTCCGGTCCCTTCTTCTACTTCGGATCCGCCTACCTTGTCTGACGACCTACCTATTGCACTACGTAAAGGTACACGTTCCACCAGTAATCCCTATCCCATTTATAATTTTCTTAGTTATCACCGTTTATCACCTTCACATTATACCTTTGCATTTGCTATCTCTTCCATCATTATTTCTAAGTCTACGCAAGAAGCTCTTTCTCATTCCGGTTGGCGGCATGCTATGATTGATGAAATGACAACTTTAAAATCTAACCAAACATGAACTCTTGTGTCACCTCCTCCCGATAAATCTATTGTTGGATGTCGTTGGGTATACACAGTCAAAGTTGGTCCAAACGGACATATTGATCGTTTGAAATCTCGTTTAGTTGCTAAAGGTTATACTCAAGTTTTTGGTCTTGATTACAGTGATACTTTCTCACCTATGGCTAAAATGGCTTCGGTTCGTCGTTTTCTCACTATGGCTGCTATGCAACATTGGCCATTGTATCAATTAGACATAAAGAATGCATTCCTTCATGGAAACTTAGAAGAAGTTTATCTCGAGCAACCACCTGGTTTCGTTGCCCAGCGGGAGTTTCGTGGGTATGTCTGTTGTAGGACCCTTAATTTTAATTTGTAAATTATGAGTTTTAGTGCATTTTTATATGGAATTCTGAGGCTTTTTAGCCAATTTTAATGATATTTTGTGTGTTAAATGCCTTGAAAATCTTTTTGGAGCCCCGATTAAAATTATTCGTCGAGGAATAATTTTGTTTCATTTCGGTAAAACTTTTAGCGAAATAAAAATTTTCAGAGATGCATCGCTTTTTCGAAAAAATTCATCTGTCGATTGAATTGCGGCGAGAGTAGATATTTTTCTGAAAAAGTAGTTTGAGAGGTAATTTGATGTGATGGGGTAGTGATGATTTTTTTAAAAAAAAATATCTATTTTTAGATATTTGTTTTATAAATATATATATATGAAAGAAAGGAAAAGGAAGAAACGGAAAGTATTTCTCCCCGTAGCTTCACGTCTCCACTTCTTCTTCTTGCTTTGTTTGAAAAAAAAAAGACAAGTGTTAAAAAGAAAAACACATGAGTTGGTGAAAAAGAGAGATGGAAAAAGCATTTTCCCTGTTTTCACGTCTGCCCTCCATCTTCCCTTTTTTTTTTCTATGTTTCAAAGAAAAGAAAAACCAAATTGTTGGTGTTTTTTTTCAAAAACCCACAAACACAAATCCTTATTTATTTACTAGATCTAAGCTCCATCTCGAGAAGTGACAGAAGGGAAAATTGCTCACCTCCATGCTACGGTGCCAGTGACCCAAATTTAGAAGCAACGTCGCGAACAAAGTTTTTACCAGAATTAATCGCGGTGCCGTGATCGGTTGTTAAAGCTTTCGTTGAGGTAAGGGCTCCTTCCAAATTTTTAACTTACATATAAGATTTTATATGTGTATTTATGGAGTTGGAATTAGGTGAAATTGATGTGTGATTTTTGTAGAAATAAAATTTAATTGATTTATGTGTGTTTTGAGGAAATTAAATTTAAGGTGTTTGAGGTGAGGTTTGTGGGAAATAAATTTGGCAATATTTATGTTTGAAAATGTGGAAATTAATGGGTGATTTATGATTGAACTTGGTGTAGATTTTGTGGAATTCGAATTAATTGAATTCAATGTGGTTTGTGGATTAAAGTTGGTGTGTTTGATGTTTGAATTTGTAGAAAATGAATTTAAGGTGTTTTATGTGGAGTTGAGGAAATTAATTTGATGAGTTTGAG
Source organism: Cicer chorassanicum (assembly GCA_037974735.1). Lineage (NCBI taxonomy): Eukaryota > Viridiplantae > Streptophyta > Magnoliopsida > Fabales > Fabaceae > Cicer > Cicer chorassanicum. The sequence goes on along the minus strand of JBBPBP010000004.1, from coordinate 45,937,772 downwards.
GGATGATTCGTGGAAATTAATTTGGTGTAAATTTATGTTTGCAACTATGGAAATTAATGGGTGTATTGTGGTTGAAAATTTTGGAGATTGAATTTGGTGATTTATGGTTGAAAATTTTGGAGATTTAATATTTGGAGATTTAATATAGGTGTTCTATGTTTGGAAATTTGGAGTTTTGAATTAATGTGATTTATGTGTGGTTTTGTGGAAAATGAATGGATGAAATTTGGTATGTATTGTGAATTAAATTTAATGTGGATTGTGGATTAAATTTGATGTGGGTTTGAAGAAAATCTGTTTTGGCTGTACTCTTTGAAATGTTTGAAAAACCATTATTGTTAAAAGAGTATTAAAAAAGGATAATCTTTTAATAGTTGCATTTACAGAATGGTCGTGGTGTTTCATGTTTAGTGTGTTTGATGTGTTCATAATTAATATTATGAATTTGGAGATGTGCTTTATTGTGTGGATTTTGTGGGAAAATGAATTGATATGATTTGGTGTGAATTGTGGAACTATGAGTTAAATATGTTTGAGTATGCTCTGTGTTGAATTTGAAAATCATTAGTGTTAAATGAGCATTAAAAATGAGGAATATTTTAATAGCTACATTTACTTAATGGTTGTGGTGAAAAGAGTCAGAGTATGTTGATGTTGTTAAATACATGTTTTTTGATGATACAAAAGACCAATGATGATCATGCTCAAAACGACAAGCTCAAAAAGAAGAAGTCTCCAAGAAGTCTCCAAACATTCTATTGATGTATTAAAAGCTTCTCATAGATGTTTTATGTAAAGGTAAATGATACAACCCATAGTTCAAATACAAATAGAACCTTACATTTTTGCATATGCATAAATAATATTTTCAAAAGTCCAAAATTATATTTTCAAAGTATTAGAATTAATATTTTTGACAAAATACAAAAGTGTATTCGAATACAACATAGGTGTATTCGAATACAGATGAAAATTGCTAAGTCAGTAGTTAAAACCCTTCATCTGTATTCGGCTACATCCTGATATATTCGAATACAGATGGAAAATTGCTAAGTCAGTAGCTAAAACCCTTTATCTGTATTCGGCTACATCCTGATGTATTCGAATACACCAAGCAAGTCAGTGGCAAAATTAACCAATCTGTATTCGACTACATCAAAGTGTATTCGGCTACACAGTGTTAAATTTGAATAAATTTGAATAAATTTGAACGTTGCAAAGAGGTGTATTCGAATACACATATTTTGTATTCGAATACAACTGCAAGCAATGCAATTTTTCAATCCTGAATTGAATCTAAATCATTGCAATTCTTCCTCAAACCTCTTGGATCAATGGCCACGAATCTGAAGAGATGTTTATGGACTATAAATATGTCATAACTTCATATTCAACAACAACAATCCTACTACACAACTTTAAAGACTTTGAACAAACTTTTCTGAATTTTTCTCAAAGTCATTTTCATAAATTCAAGTACTTGCATATCATTTTCATGTCCTTAACTAAGGTTCTCAACGTACTTGAATCAATCTTGGATTGTTATCATTCTACCTCTTTCTTACTCCTATACTCTTATCAAATCACAAGTGTTTGTAAAAGAAAGTTGTACTTTCTTTAAAGTGTTTTATCTAAGATAGTAGTGTGCTATCATAGAAGGTTTGTTAGAAGATTGTAGCAAAGGTCCTAGGGTGAGGACTTGTACATATTCTGACAATAGTGAAGGAAATCTCTTGTGGTGAGCAAGAGGACTGGATGTACCCTTGGTTATAAGGGAAACCATGATAAATATGTTGTGTTCATTTTCTTATTGTTATTAACTCTTTCACCTATCATCATTAAACACAAAAATCGATCACTAAAATTCTGAAAACAACTAAAATTTCCAAACACCTAATTCACCCCCCCCCCCCCTTAGGTGCACATCTGATCTTACAATTGGCATCAGAGCAGGTTCAAGGTACGGTGGCAGCAGTAACAAACCACCATGATTCATTGGCGAGCATTACGATTTTTGGAAGATACATATGCAAGCGTATCTTGAAGCACAAGGAGACGATATATGGGATGCTGTATAAAATGGTCCTTACATTCCAACAACAGTCATCAACAACAAAGAAGAAATTAAGATAAGGAATTCTTAGACCGATGACGATAAAAGAAAAGTGTTGTTTGATGAAAAGGCTAAAAACATTCTACAATCAACACTAGGTATGGATGAATTTTTCCGTATATCTCACTGTAAAACAGCCAAAGAGATATGTGATACATTGGAAGTAACCCATGAAGGCACCGTAGAGGTAAAAAGATCTAAACTAAATGCACTTTCTCAAGAATATGAATTATTTCGTATGCAGCCCGGAGAATCTATACTAGACATGCAGAAAAGATTCTCCCACTTAACAAATCACTTGACGGCACTTGGAAAGGTTTTCTCCAACGATGAACTGAATCTGAAAGTATTAAGGTCACTAACTAGGGCGTGGCAACCAAAGGTGACAGCGATATCAGAAAAGAAGAGTTTATCCAAAATGTCACTTTCTGCATTATTTGGCAAACTCCAAGAACAAGAAATTGAACTTGGAAGATTAGAGCAAAATGAAACCCAAGAAAAGAAGAGCAAAAACGTTGCTCTAAAGACCGAATCAAAGGAAGTAGTCAAGGATGAAATTTCTAATGAAGACGAAAACATTAACTTCCTTGTCAAGAAATTCGGTAAATTTCTTAAAAATGACAGAAGTTTCAAAAAGAAGAACTTCAGAAAGAAAGATAACTCTACTTCCAACCAAAATTTCACGTGCTTTGAATGCGGGAAACAAGGACATATCAAAGCAGATTGCCCAAATCTTATCAAAAAGAATGCTGGTAAAAGAAAAGACTTCAAGAAAGCATATATAGCGTGGGAAGATAACGATATAAGTTCATCATCAGAAACTGAAAGTGATGAATGTGCTAATATTGCACTAATGGCTTCACATCATTCAGATGACGAATAGGTCAGTAACTTAAACACTCTTCATTATAATAAAACTAACAGTGAATTAATCATAGAATACAATGAAGCCCAAAATGCTATAAAGGAACTTCTAGTTGAATGTAAAAATCTGCTTAAACAAGCATCAACACAAAAGAAAGAAATTTCATATCTTAAAGAAAAAATTGACATTATGGAAAAAGATGCTGAAAAATCAAAGCAGAATTTTACATGCAACAAATGTGATTCCCTTTCATTTAAAATTGTTCAACTAAATAGAGTGATTGAAAGATATGAAAAAGGACATATAGGATTGGAAAATGTTCTAAACATGCAAAGATATTCAAACGATAAAAGTGGTCTTGGATTTTCTAAATTTGACAAACCAAGCACAAATAAGACCATTTTTGTCAAATCAAGTACTCAAACAAATCAAGGAAATATTACAATTTTACAAAAAGGTCATTCTTATAAGGAGAGAATTACTAAAAATAAACTTCATACATATACTAGTAAAATTCCTACTTGCTCATATTGTGGTATTCATGGACACACACCTAATACTTGTCATGTAAGAAACATTAGCATTCCTAAAGGGCATTGCATATGGGTCAAGAAAGGTACTAACCCCTAAGGACCCAAAGCACTTTGGGTACCTAATAAAATTTGATTTCAATTTTGCAGGTATGCACACAAAGTACTTCAAATTTGTGGTACTTAGATAATGGGTGCTCCAAACACATGACAGGTGACATAACAAAATTTTCAGCCTTGACCCTTGAATCAAAAGGATATGTAGTATATGGAGATAATAATAAAGGAAAAATCCTAGGTATTGGAAAAGTTGGAACAGCACCTTCTCCGTCAATTGAAGATGTTCTGTATGTTGAAGGCCTAAAGCATAATCTCATAAGCATTAGCCAACTATGTGACAAAGGACACAAGATAGTCTTCAACAAAGAAGAGTGCATCATTCAAAATGCAGCAACAAGTGAAATTCAATTTATTGGTAAACGTTTCAAGAATATTTTTATACTTAATCTTGACGATTTATCCTTGAAAATAAAATGTCTTTTGGTAAGCGACAACAATGATGCATGGCTATGCCATAAAAGAATTGCACATATCCACATGGATCATTTAAACAAACTAGTCAAGCATGATCTTGTTGTTAGATTACCAAAAAGGAAATTTGTCAAGGATAAATTATGTGACGCTTGTCAAAAAGGTAAACAAACAAAAACTTCTTTCAAAACTACAAATGTTATATCAACTACAAGACCACTTCAATTAATACACATGGATTTGTTTGGTCCATCAAGAACTAAGAGTTTTGGTGGAAATTCATATGGACTAGTGATTGTTGATGACTTTTCAAGGTACACATGGACCTTGTTTTTGGCAAGTAAAAACGAAGCTTTTAAAGCATTTAAAAATTATGCCAAGCTAGTCCAAAATGAACAATCATCCAAAATTGTATCAATTAGAAGAGATCATGGAAGAGAATTTTAAAATACCTTATTTGAAGAATTCTGTGAAGAAAATGGAATTTTCCACAATTTTTCTGCACCTAGAACACCTCAACAAAATGGGGTTGTTGAGAGAAAGAACAGATCCTTGGTAGAACTTGCAAGAACTATGTTAAGTGATTCAAATCTACCAAAGTATTTTTGGGTAGATGCCATAAACACGACATGCTATGTTACTAACAGAGTAAACATTCGGCCAATTCTTAAGAAGACTCCTTATGAACTCTACAAAGGCAGAAAGCCCAATATCTCTCACTTCCACATCTTTGGATGCAAGTGCTTTGTGCTAAATAACGGAAAAGACAATCTTGGAAAATTCGATGAAAAAGCAAATGAAGGTATATTTATTGGTTATGCATTATCTAGTAAAGCATTTAGAATTTTCAATAAAAGAACTTTAATTGTAGAAGAATCAATACATGTAACTTTTGATGAAACTAACCCCTTGAAAGAGGACAAAGCTATTTCTTATGATGATGATGATATTGAAAGTAGTGATCCAAGTAAAGAAGATCAAATTGACCAACCGAGTCAAGACAATGAAGTCAACATTGAAAAGGAAAATGATAAACTCCCAAAGGAATGGAGAACCCATCGAGATCATCCAATTGATAACATTATTGATGATATCAACAAAGGAGTTACAACTAGACTTAAACTACAAGATGCATGCTTAAACATGGCATTTGTTTCTCAAATTGAACCTTCCAAAATTGGTGAAGCACTAAAAGATGATCAATGGATACTTGCAATGCAAGAAAAACTTAACCAATTCGAAAGAAACGAAGTTTGGGAACTTGTTCCTAATCCAGGAAATAAACACATAATTGGTACAAAATGGGTGTTTAAAAATAAACTTGACGAAAACGGTATAGTTGTTCGCAACAAAGCAAGATTGTTCGCCCAACGATATAATCAAGAAGAAGGAATTGATTTTGACAAAACATTTGCCCCGGTCGCAAGGTTAGAAGCAATACGTTTACTACTTGCTTATGCTTGTTCTATGAACTTTGAATTATTTCAAATGGATGTGAAAAGTGACTTTCTAAATGGATACATCAATGAAGAAGTATATGTCAAACAGCCACCCGACTTTGAGGACTTCAAGAATCCTACACATGTATTCAAACTAAGGAAAGCTCTCTATGGTCTAAAACAAGCACCAAGAGTTTGGTACGACAGATTGAGTGCCTTCCTGTGTGAAAGAGGTTTTGAAAAAGGCAAGGTTGACAAGACATTTTTTATTAAACGAAATAGTGGTCACACTTTGCTGGTCCAAATTTATGTTGACGATATCATATTCGGTTCAACAAACAATGAAATATGTGAAGAATTCTCATTAATGATGCAAGGTGAATTTGAAATGTCCATGATGGGAAAATTTAACTATTTTCTTGGCCTTCACATCAAGCAACTCAAGCATGGCATCTTCATCAATCATGCAAAATATTGCAAAGAACTGCTAAAAAGTTTTGAAATGGAAAATTGCAAGGAAAGTGCAACTTCCATGGGTTCCAGAACATATGTTGATAAAGATGAAACCGGTGTGTCTATAGACATTTCAAAATATCGAGGTATGATTGGATCTTTATTATATCTAACGGTCAGTCGACCATATATCATGTTTAGTGTTTGTCTATGTGCTAGATTTTAGGCAGATCCGAAAGAATCACATCTTGTAGCCGTCAAAAGAATCATGAAATATTTGAAAGGAACAATCAATGTAGGACTATGGTATCCGAAAGGTAGCATCTGTAGTCTCGTTGGATATTCTGATTATGCAGGATGTAAAATAGACCGTAAAAGCACAAGCGACACTTGTCATGTCTTGGGAAATGCACTCGTATCATGGTCATGTAAAAAGCAAGCATGTGTCGCACTCAGTACTGCTGAAGCTGAATACATAGCAGCAGGAAGTTGTTGTGCACAAATTCTATGGCTCAAGCAACAAGTATGTGATTATGGACTTGATCTCGGATGCATTCTGTTACGATGCGACAACACTAGTGCTATCAATATTTCAAAGAATCCAATCATGCACTCACGAACTAAACACATTGATATTATAACCAACTGCGCGATCATGTGCTTAAAGGAAATGTTGAAGTAACCTTTGTGGATACTCATAACCAACTGGCAGACATCTTCACTAAACCACTTCCTAAGGACTCATTTTACAAAATTCGACGCGAACTCGACATCTTAAGTGAAAATGATCTTTAATTACAAGGTACTTTGTCATCATTTATAAGATTCATCTTATTAGCATCAAGTTATTATTATCAAAAATGTTTACTTGTCATTATCTCTGTAATTATATAAAGTCTTTGGTATGCTCTGCATGATAAATTCATGTCTGGTTGTAAAAATTTGAAGTTGTAGCCGAATACAACAACTGGATAATCGAATACACGTTTCTAGATTTATTTGTATTCGGATACAATCAGTCTGTAATCGAATACATTTTTCCAGAACCACCTGTATTCGAATACACTGTACGTGTATTCGACTACATCTTCGCAATTTTCTGTCATATATAAGGCTGCGACAGATCTTCTGAAAATAGGTATTCGAATACAGTTGGTTACAAACACGCGACTACATCTCTCTTCCATTGCAGCATCGTATCCGCGAATCTCTATCTCATTCAAATTTTTTTCCAACTCCGTTTTATTCAATTGATTACGAATTCATTCCCACTTTCACTCGAACTCAAACTTCTTCTCATCCCTATCCTTCTTTTTCACGAACCCAAACCCTAAAACCCAAAATTTCTCTCAAAATGTCAAAATCCTCTTCAACTATCATGGATGCACGCAAACGAGGGCCAAGAACTAAGCATGCCTCAGTGGGTCCTTCAAAGAAACGAACCAAGAGTACTAATATCAGGGATTTATCTCGTCTCTTACACACACCGGACGAAATTGCTCGGTTTCGCACACTCTACTCCGACAAGAGGCTTATCATTCCCAAAATCGGTATTTTAGATTCCTTCTCTACATTTAAATTTCCTGCTTTACTTAGAGCTCAACGTATTGAGGAATTTATCGGATATAAGGGTCCTATCTATCCCGATTTAGTTAGGGTCTTTTATTGCAATTTGCATCGGGATGGAAAAATGCTGATATCTCGCGTCAAAGGGAAAACTATTGAACTTGATTCCCATATTATTGGTGCCATTTTGAAAATTCCCGATGTAGGACAGAAAACTAGTCCAACTAACTTATGTAAATGGTCTGGTGTTTCAAAATATGATGTTTATGTGGCTCTTTGTCACTTTGACAAACAAACTATGGAACACAAGAGAATTCAGGTCGGCTCAACATTTGCGAAGCAACGATTTGGTGTTGGAAATCTTACTGTTGATTATCGTTTGCTCCATTACTTCTTAAGTTACATATTGGTCCCTAAGGCCGGTAACTACTCCCAGATTTCCGAGTTTGAACTCCAGATTATGTACTACCTGTTCGAATGCCTTCCCCTCAATTGGGCTTATTTTGTTAAATCAGTCATGTTTACATCCAGAGAGGCCGTTGGTTTGCCTTATGCTAAGGAGGTCACTCGCATTCTTGAACACTTCGGGGTGGACTTCTCTGAGGAAGTTGTGTATACCATTACTAAGGATAATCTACTCGATTTAAGTGTCCTTCCGAGCATGAAAATCGTTTGGAGTGAACCGCTTCAAAAATACATCCATATGAGTGACTGGTCAATCTTCTGTTGCTGCTCCTGACGACACTTCTGCCTCTGATGCTGCCGCTGCAGATGATGCTGACGAAGATACTGCATCTGATGATGATCATGTGTCCAATCGCATGATTATGGCTAAACTTGACTCTCTCCAGACTTGCTTCTTCGGATTCACCACTTCTATCGATGCTCGATTTCAAGCTATCGAATCCACCATCGCCACCAATCATGACAGCATGGTCCACGAGATGTGTATCTTAGCCGACAAAATTGATCATCTCCATCTCCCGCCTGGTCATCACTGATTCACCTTTAGTTTCCTAGGCATAGTTGGCATTCTGTTGTTTAGATCGTACTTCTTTTAATATTTTGCTGATTTCTTTGAAACTTTATGTTACATTTTGGTTGTGTATTTTGAATACTATGACATTATCTGCGTGCTTGTTTCTTATATGACGATTCTTGGCTTATTATGATTCTATTATGTTTTATTACTTCGTTTATTATTGCTAGTCTTCTTCTTTTTTGATCATGTCAAAAGGGGGAGAATATATGGTATATATGGTATTTTGTTGTCCATTAAACTATCAAGGTAGGTACTCAACACATATATTCCCTTGATCCTCCAACACGGAAGTATGCATATATTACGGGGGAGTATGATGCTGCGCATACAGTATGGGGGAGTCATAAATAAACAACAAAAGGTTTTGTCATAATAAAAAAGGGGGAGAATGTAAAATACATGTTTTTTTGATGATACAAAAGACCAATGATGATCATGCTCAAAACGACAAGCTCAAAAAGAAGAAGTCTCCAAGAAGTCTCCAAACATTCTATTGATGTATTAAAAGCTTCTCATAGATGTTTTATGTAAAGGTAAATGATACAACCCATAGTTCAAATACAAAGAGAACCTTACATTTTTGCATATGCATAAATAATATTTTCAAAAGTCTAAAATTATATTTTCAAAGTATTAGAATTAATATTTTTGACAAAATACAAAAGTGTATTCGAATACAACATATGTGTATTCGAATACAGATGAAAATTGCTAAGTCAGTAGCTAAAACCCTTCATCTGTATTCGGCTACATCCTAATGTATTCGAATACAGATGGAAAATTGCTAAGTCAGTAGCTAAAACCCTTCATCTGTATTCGGCTACATCCTGATGTATTCGAATACACCCACCAAGTCAGTGGCAAAATTAACCAATCTGTATTCGACTACATCAAAGTGTATTCGGCTACACAGTGTTAAATTTGAATAAATTTGAACGTTGTAGAGAGGTGTATTCGAATACACATATTTTGTATTCGAATACAACTGCAAGCAATGCAATTTTTCATTCCTGAATCGAATCTAAAACATTGCAATTCTTCCTCAAACCTCTTGGATCAATGGCCACGAATCTGAAGAGATGTTTATGGACTATAAATATGTCATAACTTCATATTCAACAACAACAATCCTACTACACAACTTTAAAGACTTTGAACAAACTTTTCTGAATTTTTCTCAAAGTCATTTTCATAAATTCAAGTACTTGCATATCATTTTCATATCCTTAACTAAGGTTCTCAACGTACTTGAATCAATCTTGGATTGTTATCATTCTACCTCTTTCTTACTCCTATACTCTTATCAAATCACAAGTGTTTGTAAAAGAAAGTTGTACTTTCTTTAAAGTGTTTTATCTAAGATAGTAGTGTGCTATCATAGAAGGTTTGTTAGAAGATTGTAGCAAAGGTCCTAGGGTGAGGACTTGTACATATTCTGACAATAGTGAACGAAATCTCTTGTGGTAAGCAAGAGGACTGGATGTACCCTAGGTTATAAGGGGAATTAGGATAAATCTGCTGTGTTCATTTTCTTATTGTTATTTACTCTTTCACCTATCATCATTAAACACAAAAATCGATCACTAAAATTCTGAAAACAACTAAAATTTCCAAACACCTAATTTACCCCCCCCCCTCTTAGGTGCACATCTGATCTTACAGATGTATTTCATAGTACATGGAGATCGCGATGGTGCCATGGTGATAGTGGTGACTGTGATGGGCCACGAGATGATGCCATGTGAATTGTTGGTTCATCTTATCCTTGCGGGGATTTTCGCGTCGTGCTGATCTGTGAGAGATTGCACTCTTGTATGTCGTGCTGATCTATGAGTGATTGCACGCATAGAAAATCGTGCTGATCTGTGAGCGATTGCACGCATAGAAAATTGTGCTGGTCTGTGAGAGGTTGTACGATAGTAAATCGTGCTGATCCGTGAGAGATTGCACGTTGATAATTAGTATTGGTCTGTGAGAGACTGTACAATTATGATTTACGCTCCTTCGAAGAGGGCTTTGGTTTGGAATTTCGTAATCATGCGCATTAGCATATACGCATTGCATTAGGGTGCTTGACATACGAATCATGTTTGATATAGCATGATGATTGTATATACATACTCGGTTGTTGTGATTGTGCCGTAATTGATGAGTGTGATTGTTTGATTTTGTGTGTAAGTGTTGAATGATTTCGAAACGTTTGCGAAACTGAAATCTGCAATTTTTAGCAGTTGTATTCGAATACATTGTGCTTGTATTCGAAAACATTTAAGTGGATTTTGCTACTGACTTGTGTTTTAGCTTTGTATTCGAATACAGTAATGCTGTATTCGAATACGACATTGCAATTTTGTTAAAAACTTCATTTTTCAACTTGTTTATGCATTTTTGGCATATGAAAACCCTTTTAAGGTGTAGGTTAAGTTGAAAGGTTATTTTGTGCATTTAAAACTTAAATGCTATGTTTTGTTTGTTAATTTCGGATTAGTGACCCTTTACAATTATTGTGGAAATTTGGGCTTTGCCCTCAGATGAGGATCAGGACCGTCCTTCCAGTTAGTACCCCCGAGATGGGAAGGTAGTGGTTATACCTGACCGAGGCTGTGTCAGAATGTTTTGCTGGGCGCGTGGAGTTTACCCGGGTTGTATAGCTTTTTGTGGTATGATCAGATTAAGTAGCTGTATAGGGGCAGGGTGTCTTCCTCTTGTGGTTGTATTTTATTTTATTTTGGAAGACTGTATCCCTATATTTTAACTGTCTGTTGACTTTTATTTTGGTAGATCCATGTGTGACTTTTTAATGTGACGTGGGGGAAGTCGACATTCTTGGGGCAGTGCATTTGTGCAAGTGACTGCCGAGAAACCCCAGGAGTATGAGCTATGTTTGATATGTCTCATAGCCAGGGTATTTTTGTGTTGAATATACTTTGGACTTTTAATTCCGTAAACTATTTCCGCTACTTGCAATTATTGTTGACTTTTGTCGTTGTGATACGACTTAAATGTTTTATCCAAAAGTATTTTCTTGATTTTATGAACGTGAATTTATTATAAAAAAAAAAAAAAAAAAAAAAAAAAAAAAAAACAGGCTGTTACATCTGTCAACTTCATAAAGCTTTGTATGGTCTCAAACAATCTCCTCGAGCATGGTTTGGGAGGTTTAGTAGTGTTGTTCAACAGTATGGCATGATCCGGAGTCAAGCTGATCACTCTGTGTTTTATAAATTCTCTTCGAACAAGTGTATTTATTTGGTTGTCTATGTTGATGATATAGTCATTACAGGTGATGATCGTGATGGAATTGTGGGACTCAAACAACATCTAGTCCACCACTTTCAGGTCAAAGATCTAGGTAGACTGAGGTATTTTCTTGGCATTGAGGTAGCTCAATCTAAGGTAGGAATTGCTATTTTCCAGAGAAAGTATGCTTTGGATATCTTGGAAGAAATCAGTATGCTAGATTGCAAGCCAATTGGCACTCCTATGGATCCAAATGTCAAACCCCTACCGGATGAGGGGGAGTCCTTTCCAGATCCAGGAAGATATAGGAGGTTAGTTGGGAAGTTGAATTACTTGACCATGACGAGACCAGATATTTCATACGTCGTGAGTGTGGTGAGTCAATTCTTAAATTCCCCTTGTGATAGTCATTGGAATGTTGTGGTTAGAATCTTGAGATACATTAAAGGAGAAAAGATCTTGTTTACACATACATAGGTAATTCAGACATTGTTACTTACACAGATGCAGATTGAGTTGGAAGTCCTTCCGATAGACGGTCCACATCTGGGTATTGTGTTCTTATTGGTGGTAATTTGATTTCCTGGAAAAGCAAGAAGCAGAACGTTGTTGTCAGATCTAGTGTTGAGGCTGAATATCGAGCTATGGCACTTACTACTCAGGAGCTCATATGGCTTAGACACCTTCTCCAAGAGTTGCGCTTTTGTAATATAGGCACCATGAGTCTCATATGTGATAATCAAGCAGCCTTACATATTGCTTCTAATCCAGTCTTTCATGAGCGAACTAAACATATTGAGATTGATTGTCACGTTGTTCGTGAGAAGATTGTGTCTAGCGAGATTGCTACTTCATTTGTTAGTTCTAATGATCAATTGGCAGACATTTTCACAAAGGCTCTTCAAGGACCAAGGATAACTTATATATGTGACAAGCTCGATGCCTACAATATGTATGCTCCAACTTGAGGGGGAGTGTTGAGACATGCAGTGATTTAGTTTGTTATTATTAAGATATGTTATTCTTGTTTTTATTAGGTTTGATATAGGTTGGATTTAGTCCATATTTATTTCCTTAATTAAGAGATTCTCCTTGTACAAATTTGATTATAAATAATATCATGCTGAGAGCTAATCTCTCAAGTCACTAAGCACCAAAACTTAATTGTAAAGTATATACTATAAATTCCTAGGTAATTACACCATCTATTATTGAAAGGTCCCAAGGTACACGAATCATGAATGTTTATCAACATGGAAAACCTTGAGAAAAAAAATGTTTTAGAGTATGGATGTGAGAGTATCCTTGAGACTGCACTTTGACATTTCCGCCACTGAAAGGGTCCAAAATTTATTGTAACTGTCACAAAAAAATATATGATTTAGAAATGATAGATGATAAGTATCAATTTAAATTCATATAGCAAACCGTCTAACACAAAATGCGGCGGAAAGAATGCAAGGAAGAAAATTGAAGAAAATCGGATGTACTAGATCAGCACATGTGTTCTTCGCATATGATAATGACATATATAATGATCAAGATAATGACAACTACGATAATTACGAATATGATGATGGTGATTAAGGTGATGCTATTAATATATCAGTTTGAAAAATAAAAATAATGGGGTTTGCATGGCGAAAATTCATAAACATAGTAAGGATACTATGTTTTCTGATAATAAAAGAGATCTGTATAATTTCATCCAAACTATAGTTTGTTTGGTTCAAACAAGGGGAAAGATTTTAATGGAGAAAAGGGGAAATTATCCTATTTTGTTTGGTTCACATGAAAAAGACACCAAACAGAAAAGTATAAGAACTCTGATTGATGGATTATGATATTATAAAAAACTTATATTATGATGATGAAAAAGTGATAACCTTTTATGCCTATTTATATCAAATATTATTGGTTAAATACTAGTGCAGGACAATTAATACAATTCTAGCTTAATAATACTCTTTTATTTTGAGAAAACATTTTGTGTTTTCATTTTCTAAAATATTTCTTTATTTTACCTTAATGAAAGACTCTTGAAGTGAACCATTGTCATGAAGAGAAGATGAAGCATTAGGTAATGAAAATGCATTTTTGGAAATAATGAAAGCAGTCTTTTGACATTTTCATTGATTATAGAAATAGAGACAATTGTTCACTTCAAAAGTCTATTACCTCCTTATTAACAAGTAAAATTAACACACATTTTAGAAAATAAAAATAAGAAATATTTTTACAAAGTAAACGGGGCCTAACATTCTTGACATAATAAGAATAATATACGCTAAAGTTTATTATTACTCAAACTAAATTGCTTAAAAACTAAAATGAAGAACATAAAATTTGATATTTTAATGTTATCCAATACTTTAAAGAAAGATAAAAGTGAATGATTGGAAATATAATGCTTACAACTTTTATAGCTGTTCCCTGATGTAGGCCATAGAGCTCAACATGGAACCTAACATATCTCTGGAAACTTGGAATTTCACCTCTGTTTCCCCAGTACTTGTTTTTGTATCCTGGAGCTGGAAGAAATAGAGCCATAAAATAAGCTAAAATACTTTGGACACAATCTTATAGAACACAAAATGAAAAGTTTGCTTAAACTACAGAATATTACATAAGATGTTAGGTACCAAGACAAACTCATATTAATCTATTATAGGATAAGGGGTAAGAATGTAAAATAGCTTTGGTTAGGAGTTAGATTAGTTGGGAACTATTTCTGTTATGTTTTTCTGTTTGGTTAGTTGCAGGTTCGTTTTCCCTTGCTATATTTGTTAGTCCAATGATTTATAAATAGGGCTATCCTCCCTAAGTTAGAGAGTAGGAATTTATTTTGTGAAAGTTGTGAACTAGAGCATTCTCTAGTTGCGAGGGGGTTAGTATCCCTTGTGTATCTTCTTCTTCTTAATCAATAAACTCATGGGCGAAAAATCCCATTTCGCTAATCTCTGAAGGTTAGGATTAGCAAGATCCTAACATAAGCACACCAGTTAACCTTTACAAAGAAAATGGAATTGAAATTAGCTTCAATACTTATACCAGGTGCAAGAATATTATCATCAATCAAGAACCAGCTACCCGAAGAGCTTAAGCTGTTAGGGGAAGACATACGAATATTTTTGGACATAAACATGCTTTCAATTAGAAGTGTCACTGTTACATAGATTTGAAACATATACTCTACACATTGTACATTAACTCAATCATCTCGAGGCATATAGGTGAATCAAGCAATACCCAACACAGTTGGAAAAAGTTTAACATAATGGAAGGGTTATGCACTTTAGCTATAAATAATGAGGGCTTGTTCGTCACATTTATTTGGCGGAAGTCATTAAATAAATAAAGATAAATAAAAGAATAGAAAATAAAATATAATTCTCAATGAAACTGCTTAAACTTCAAAATAAGTAGTAAAACCACCTATTTTGAGGTTTCATTTATATGAAGTGAAAGGCTTCGAAGGAAAAACTTATGTCGCACACAAACCATAGTTGATTATAAAATATTGAGGAGCTAGGAAGAGTAGAGGATCACAATCCAAATTTAAATACCTTTAGATTGACAACAGCAACTCTATTGACAGGTGCAGTGAGCTGATGACTGATGTAAGTCATAGACTGCAACATCGGCTCCAAAGTGACCTTTGTCACTCTGAATTGTACTTCTGTCTCTGCTGAAGGACTCTGGCCATAGTCTTGCAGCTACAGAAGGGGTTAACATAATTAGCAGGTAGAAAAAGAATATTTTCAACACATATTCATAAGTACTCTCTAGCACAGAAACAGAAAGTGATATGGTAAGTGAAATAACTTAAATTGTTTTTATTTTCTCTTGAGATCATGAATATTTTAAATGAATATCTGGAAAGGGATTGACCTCTTGCAACTACAGAGTATATATTGAAGCCAAATTAAATTTAATCAGAATATCATACAAAGTATATTGAGATATCTTTTTCTTAATATATAAAGATGCAAAGACTGCAACTCAAAAGGAAACACGGCTTGCAGAACATAAAAGGTACTCTTTCCATTTCCTTTTACACATCGCCTTTGCTGAAGAATTTTGTTCGTATTAATTTGCTGTTTTCAAAGTTCAATGCAACATTAATTAGTTTAATCAATAATGCCCTTAACTATTTATTGCAAAGCAATAAATAGGTAAAATAAGATAATATATAGTCAAGGGTATCATCAAAAAATGAAATTAACTTTATCCAAAACAACAAAATTTATTGATTTCATCGGTTTGTGTAAAACAACTTTAAACGACACTTGAAAAGGAAAACAGTAGTATTACACATACATACCTTCATGTTGATCACTGCAACTTTACAGGAAGGGTTTGAGTTCTTAGTTTCTATAACCCAAGTCATAGACTTGAAACAAGTAAGGACAACCTGCATCGATAAATGATAGTGAATTAAAGGAATAAATGACACAATAGCATTAATTATTTGGGTGATTCAGATCAATACTGCGTTATGCGGAGGGCCATTGAGACTGTCTTGGTGAATAGAAACAGGAGGAATACAAGGAAGATTCAGATCATTAACAGGAAGCCCAGTGTCATTAAGATTATAGTGATGCAACACTGAATCTTGCCAAGGCCACAATGATGGGATGGCTTCAGAGATAGATAAAGGGCTCTTCATGCTATTGTCTTCCTGATTGCTTCCATTATCCCGAGTGCTCGGAGGTGTGACTTTTGCGACATTTTTCTTCATGACACTAACCATTTTAGCACTCTCTCTTAAGGCATTCATTGCAGCATTATAAGTCTCTACAGCTATTGCCCCTTCTTCTGCAACCTTAATGGCTTCTCGACATAAACTATTAAAACGAAAAGTGAGATTTTCAATGCCAAGTGGATCTTGTATGATTTCGTCTTCTCCAACACTGGATTTCGCATTCCTTGTCCATCGTTTCAAAATGAAATGTGGTGGAAGGGTAAGAACGTTTGTAACAGTGAAGACAGTCAATATATGTCGACATAGAATGCCCGAGTATTCAAACATCTGACAGCTGCAATTTGCCTTCACTCCAGTGATATCTGATGTAACACTGACTGTATATGCCTTGTAATCATATTCATATTTTGCAACCCTGTATTTACTGACCGCACCGCCATCTTCGACTCTATCTGCAGTATAAGCAAAAGTTTCCACAAGTTCCTCTTGAAACTTTGCAAAAGTCTTCTTAGTATACTGATTTGCAGCCTGTTGTTCCATTGGTGATGGAGTCTTCAATGACGATGTAGTACAAATGGTCTCATAATCTGCTTCGATTTCTTTTTCCAGTGAATGTTCGAGTAAAATTTCGTACTGCTTAAAGAATAAAGGTAAGGTTGTCTGTTGGTTTACATAGCCATCAAAAAAGGAGGTGACCCCATGGTTTGAAGCTAACGCAGCGAAGAATGTGTCACGAAAGTAAACAGGGGCCCATTGTTTGCGAGCATTATACACTGCCTCAAGCCAATCATTTTTCTGGAAATCATATTTATCTAGAAGAGACTTCCATGTTGACTCAAAATGCTCAACAGTCTCGGAAAAATTTATGCAGCTATACAACTCACCGTAGAATGAAGGATGAGCAAGGTAAATAGGAGCCAATCTTTCTTGACCTTCTCTCAAAATGTGCCACTTACAGATACAGTGGCGAGTTTCTGGAAACACTTGCACAACAGCTGCCTGTATCGCTCTATCTTGATCTGTTGTTATAGAAATAGGAGGTCGGTCATTCATAACAGATAGCCATGTCTTGAACAGCCATGTAAAGGAAGACTCAGATTCATCTAGTAATAATGCACAACCAAATAAAACCATTTGACCATGATGATTGATTCCTGTAAATGGAGCAAATGGGACTTGGTATTGATTTGGCCTATACATTGTGTCGAAAGTTACCGCATCACCAAAATAATTATAAGCTGCTCTTGACCTTGCATCAGCCCAAAATACATTGGTCATGCGGTTTTCATCATCAAGCTGTATTGCATAATAGAAGCCAGGGTTTTCACCCTGCATCTTCTTAAAATAATTCAGAAGAATTTGAGCGTCTTTTCCGAGAGTCCTCTTTCGGGATGATCTTACATAAGCAAAAGACCCAATGTTTCTTGTCGAGTGACTTTTTTCTGCTGGGGAGGAACTCCTAACTATACTATTCGATTCTAAATGATTGCCATTCATAGAAATAAGCGACTCGTTACTGCCATCGAATATCTCTCTAACATTCGTTGTAGCACCGGCAAAATGCCTACGCGGTCGAAGGTACTGCACCTTTCTAGAGGAAGCTAGGGAATGGCTGTGATCCTCAACAAATTTCGTCACTGTCCAATTCACATCTTTTCTCTCCATCTTAAGCATTGCATTGCAACTTACTACATTCTTTCTTTTTAATACTTCCCTCGAACAAGAAAATTCCCAAGATATAATTGGACCGTCAGGTGTAGCACGACTGAATTGACCAACATGGAGGCTAAATCCTACATGTCTTGCATATGCTTCATAAAATGACCTTGCAGCATGTTCAGATTCAAACACCATGCCCACTTGTGGTTTCCTACATGCATCACCATCTTCATCATTCACTTGTCTTTCAGTCGATTTTACGGTCATAATCTGTTTGTGGTTTTTTTTAGATTCGTCATTTTCTGAAGCGGGTTTATCATCGTTTTCCCCTTCATCCACTGCTTCAACTTGCATGGTAGCGTAGCTAATGGTAAGAATACTTCAATGGATTTCCCTTGAAAGGAATAGAAAAATTTACTCGTGCTTATACTTTTTTACAGCAATGATGGAAATTGCCAGCATTGATGAAGAACATTATGTAAATAAATATATCATTGAAAATATATGCTTATGCAAATAGGAAATACATCTCTTAATTCTAGAATCCAAAAGGAAAGTTGGAGGAATTGCCAAAAGTTTTTTATTTTGTAAGGAATGCAAAAAGTTTAAAAAGTTAAAATCATCAATCTTGTAAACTTATTACTTATTACATATATTAATTAATAGATCCTATCCCATTTCATGAAAAAACTTGTATAAAAAAACCCTGGAAGGTTGGTTGTGAGCAGTTTGGATAAAATTATTGAAGTTACATGAGTTTAGGTAGCCACATAATCACAATTTTGATAAAAATTGGGGAAAACTAATATTTAAATGTTCAGGAAACTCTTAATTGAAACTAGTGGAACATTTCTCACATAAAAAAAAATTAAATTCAAAATAAAATGAAACTGATTATATTTATTTACATTAGAAAAAATTCCTCAAAGTAATCCACATGTGAATAGAAGTTTTAAGCGTCAATTTGTTTTATATAAAGAACAACAAACATCAAGTTGGAATATTAGATATCAAAGAATGTAATAGTATAAAAAGTCTCACAGGTGAAATTCTTTTAAATTGAATTCCGAAAAAATATCAAAACATAAAGCTGAAAAAAGTTACTACAGGATTATTAAGCCTAAAATTAACAAATTTAAGCATTCATTTTGAACATATAGTAACAACAAGACAAGACTCCATTAGACTATATGGGACTATCTACTCCAACATTGAGATCAGAGTAGGGGATAATAATTTAGAACAGCATTGCCTCCTTGAAAGAGGAAAAAAAAAGTTTAATGAATAAAAGTCTACAAGGCAAACACTTCCACCAATGGTTAGACCAAACTTTTCCATTCTTACCTCTCACTCGCCTCACTCAATCACTGACATGCGCGTTGGAGTGTTTGCAAATAGTCAGATACCACACCACCAATTTCTCCGTCAAGTCCCGTCTCGGTTCCGCCACAAGCAACTCTTTCCGAGATCCTACCTTGAATTTGCCTATTATGACTTCATAAAAAATATACAGCAATCATTGAAGAGATTAATTTTGATACAATGCTGGTGTAAAACTTTTTACACTGTCAACCAATCATAAACCTTCATTTATATGACTTTCAAGGTAGAAAAAATTAAAGTCAAATATTTTGTATGATCTAACGGCTGTGATTAAGTAAAATATATATCAATTAGATTCATCATTCAATTCAATTGCATTTGAAGATGAAATTGAGAAAAATATATCACATTATACCAACAAACACAATAATCTTCATCACAATTACTGACCCTAAAAATAATGTATACATTTTTACAATTCTCAAAGAGCATTGGCATTACAAGCTACTAATAATGATTTGATTACTTGACTCAGCTTCCACACTCACAAAAGAAAAAACAAAGGAAAAAGGGTAATTAATTGTTAAATTACAAAAATTAAAATAAAATATGAAATTCCCATTCTAAAAATCCAAACTTTTTTGCATTCTGTTTTGTGAATGAACCAGAAACAAAACGTAGGAAGAAAAATTCACCTGGGTTGAAGTGGAGATTGTGAGTGGAATTAAAACGCAACGTTTATTGTTTTTGTTTGGTGATTAGGGATTTTGAGTAGAGAGAAAGAAGAGATTGAATTACAGCGTAGAATCACCAGTTGAGTGTAGAAACAGAAACAAACACGTTTACAACTTCACACTTCCCACTCATTTGTTACCCCTTCATTTTTTTTTTTATATTTTGAATTTAAATATCAAATCATTTAAATAAATAAAATGCCGCACTTAAGAGTATTTTACGACTATTCTGGAAGGGATTTCAACTCGATATAACGAGGTTATAACACTAATATCAAATAATTTAAATTTGAAATTAATTTTTCATCTATATAACGTGGAATGTTTTTTTTTTTTTTAATTCTAAGAGTGTCTTTATATAAGATAAAGAAGATCTTAACATGCATTGACACATATAAAGGTTCATTTTGTTTTTATTTCTCTCGTCATAATTTGTATCTCTTTCACTTCAATTTCTCTTATATGGAATGGTAGGAAGATCGAACAATTCAGTCGGGCTCAGGGTTCTCCTACTTGAAAATATATTCTCAAATCATTGGAAATGTTGAAATATAGGTTCACTTTCAAGATCATGGATAAGAATATCAATATGCGGTATCTGTCGTGGGTATTGCTTCTTGGTGACTTGTGACCATGATTTTAACCCTAATAACCACTTCAAATCAATTTTGCGATACTATAGGAAAAGTAAACAACCAATTATTTAACAAAATCTGATTAGAATGAGTGCCTTCCATTATTTATTCTTTGTTGCAAAGGATATTAATTTTACTTGTTTTTAACAATATTGAGATATTTTTGTAAATAAAATTATAAGGCTAATTATATAGGGCCAAGGCCAAATAGATTTTTTTTTTTTTTATGTTAAAAGAAATAGTGTACAGGATATCACTAGGGCGCTAAATAGATTTTTAATTTGTCTGAATATATGACTTTAGTCGCTTATTTTTTTTTTCAAAATTTTGTTGCTTACTTATTTTTTGTTACCAACTTTAGTCATTATCGTTAATTTAGGGACAATTTTCTGTTTACAAGAAATACATAAATGCACGGCCGGCCCAAGGGGGAGGCGCCTAAAGCCCTTGCTTTAGGCCTCGCCAAAAAATAATTTTTTTATTTTAATTTTTATACTATAGAGGCCCAAGAATCTTTTAATATTAAATGCATTCTTTTTCACTAAAAATCATCTTACATAATGTCTCTAAGAATCATTCGTGTGAAACTTTCCTGTCAACACGACAAAAAGTTTTTTCACCCTTGGCCCTACTTCCTTATTCCTTGCTTTGATTTTGTTTTTCGTTTTGAATTTTCATTGTGTGAGTAGCTCTTGTCAGTTGCCAAAATATATTAAGGTATATGTTTTTAATTTATTCATTGAAAAAGAATTGTTAAACGAAATCGATTACAATAATTTGATAAATGATTTTGCATCAAAAAAAGTACGTAAAATCAATTTTTAATAAAAATATTAATAATTTATTTATTAACTTTGAAAAGGCCCCATCTGATAATTTCGCTTTAGCCCTCATAATGGGTTGGGCCGGCTCTGCATAAATGGGTTAAATAAATTTTTTTCTCACTATTTATCAATTATAAATTTTAATTAATTAATGATCAAATTAAATAATAAGTATAATTAGACTTCTAACAACATAACTAATGGATATGAGCTCAATGATGAGTGCATGTCGCTCATGGATTATTTCGGAATAATAAAAACCCTAATTGATCCTCATCATTTATATAGATTATAATCTTCAATATATCATATTGTCTCTTTTCTTTATATAAGGATGACCCAAGATATAAAGAGTCTCGATTGAGAAAAAACAATAAATTAATAAGTACTTGATCCAATACATTTACATTTCTTTGTGTTTCAAAATTACGATGATGATTTTCACTGTTTTAAAAACGTTGAAAGTTGATGGATTCTTTGAATTTTGTTCTAACCCATAAAATCTCGTTCTCCTACTAGGGCTCTAATAATTTACCCTTAATTATTTTGTTGAGTCCAAAAATGCTATGTGGCAGGTGTTGTGGACTTCTATTAGCCATCTTGGTGGAAAGTTAATAGTATGAACTAAAAGTAGTAAAGGAAAAAAGTTGCAGGCAAAAATTTAAAGGATTTTTTAAAAATTAATATCAATATTTGTTATGTTTATATAGACTAAAAATTTATTTAACTCTTAAATAAAATTACAAATTCTCTTAGCATGCGTTTGTTTTAACTGTAAATGGAAATGTGCCATTCATTTCTTTCAAAGCTATAATTTGTAGCTTATGCATTTCCATGTTGTACACCTAAATTTGGTGTGATAGAGAATTCAACGAATTACTAAACATATGTTTAATAACTTTATTAATTATGTTTGATGGTTAGAATAAAAGAGATAAATAAGACAAACAATTACATTCTATCTTACTCAAGTATTTTTGATTGACGATAAAATAAATCAATAATATCACTAAACATATATTTAATAACCTTATGAATTATGTTTGATGGTTAGAATAAAAGAGATAAATAAGACAAACAATTACATTCTTTCTTAATCAAATATTTTTGATTGACGATAAAATAAATCAATAATATCACTCTTTCCTATCATGGTTTTGTAACGTAAAAGATCAATATACTATAAACAAGAATATCTACATTTACCTTTGAA
>JBBPBP010000004.1:45902534-45914716 GCA_037974735.1 Cicer chorassanicum | reverse complement strand
AAATTAGTATTATAAAAAAATTATAAATTCAATATTAAAATATATAAATTTTAACTAAAAAATATTTACAAATATTAAAAACTAATTTTAAAAGATTATAATGATTTCTTTTTATTTCAAATTATTTAAAAAAAATAAAATTACACTAACCGAAGATTATAAAACTAATGAAATCTAAAATCATTTAAAGTAAAAATAAAATAAAAAAATTTCTATTTTAAATTTAACAAGTTGAAAATTAATAAAAAAAATTAATTTAAATTAATACACATAAAAACAAAAACTAAAGATGAAAAATATTTAGAGACTAAAAATTGAATAAATTTTTGACTGAGATTAAAATAAATATTTTATAGGACTAAATTCTCAAAATAAATGAAGATTTTCATATAAGGGTGTTTGGGTGTGTATTTGTCAAAAAGGGGGTCACGTTGTTGGTCGACTCCATAGATAACATAAAACATTACAGGACACAACACAACAATTGTCTCTCTTCAACTTCAAACTACTCATTCCTTCCATTCTCGCTCCAAACTCAACTCTCCTTTTTGTTTACTGGTACCTCTCCTATTTCATTTTCAATCTTTTATTTGTTCTTTCATCCATTTTCGACTCCTTCATTGATTGTGCTAACTAGTTTTGCAACTTGTTCTGTATCTGCACACCATGTGTTTGTTCATTTGCCTGACTTGGTTACACGCTGGAATAATGTGTTTTTTTTGTGGGGTCACAATTTTTTTTTAATTTTGTGTTTTTAAAGTGACTCTTCAATAACATATACTAAATTGGTGGAGGGTCTTTTTGAGTTTATCATACTCTTTTAGTGATGTTAGGTTGATGATAATTGGTTTTGTACTTTTCTTAACCATGATACTAGACCGGTTAGCTATGAAGCACATCATAGACACTTGTAATAATTTGAGTAAATAGAAGTGATTGTATGTAGCCAATAGCCACGTGTCAGTGCGGTGTTGGTGTTAGACATCGACATGCGTTGAACACTCAGAGACATCTTTAATCTGAAGTGTCGGTATCTTGTTTATCTTAGGAGGTGGAAACTTGAAACTGAGTAGTCATTTTGCATTTTATAATCTGATATTTGTTTTATGGCTGTTGGTTTTTCAGTGCCTATAAATAATGCTGGTTCAAGATTGATTGATATTGAATTTTGATGTTATTAAGGTTGTTGCTGGCTAACCTGCATAAGGCGGAATAACAAAAACAATACATGTCCGGTTTCGTTGCCTCACCTGTCGGTTGGATCCATCAACTATGATTGTTGAGTAACTCAATGTGTGGAATGATATGAGCCTGATTTCTCCTGGTGCATCTTTGGCTTCGTGATTTACCTGCAGCCAGTGGAAAAGTTTTATGTAATTTTGTCTCAAGCAGTGATGGAAGCAGCAAAAGTTCTTTCACACTCCAAAGCTGTACCTTTTGGTTTCTCTATTGTGAGCAACAATGTCTTTCTGAGACCTTTCAACAAACAATTTCATGCTTATCTACTTACTAACAGTAATCAACCCCACCCAAGACCCAAGCGCAGTAGTTTTCAGTTGAATTGCAGCCATGGAAACCCTTTTTCCTCCTTACTTAAACCGACAAGAAAAAGGGCTGATTTGTTACCTTTTCCCAGATGCTCGATTTCCAATGAAGCCAGCACGGATTCTAGTAATCCAGTCCTAAAGTACTTAAAAAGTCTATCCTTTGATTCGATAAAAGCTACTGTTTTGCAGTTGACTCCAATTGATATAGTGAAGTTGACTGGGATATTATCTGTCATAACTACAGCCACAAAATGGACGATTAATATGCTCTTCAATCCTTTTTTCTGGATGTACTTTAGCTGGACTTGGATCTTCTGGCCATGGTTGGTGGCCATAGTGCTAGCAGTTTATGGGTTATATTGCTTTCGCAAACACATGCTTGGTGAGGCAAACATATTTGAGCAATTGGCAATCGTTACATCAGTATTTACATGGCTCACCCTTGTTCCACCAGCTTATTTCAGTGGATACCTAGAAGGCTGGCCTTTTGTTTTCTTTTTTGTATATCATTACTTCTTTTTCTTCAATGTTAGTGTCCGGAAGCGGTTATATGGAGATTATTATGCTCGACGTCATGACCCAAAATGGGATGTGAACTTGCCAATGTGGTATCGCCTTTTGTTCAGTGCAGGGATCATGGTTGGCCATTGGCTTGCAGCATTTGAAGGGCCAGAGCTTCACCTCATACCAGGTGGGTGGAACAATATTGGAATCTGGGCTTTGATTATTGCAACTCTTGTGTTGCATTACAATGCCACATTGTATCTTGCTAAGTATTCAGAAAATGTGGTGGTTCCAATTTCTGTTGTGCGATATGGACCTTATCGATGGTTGCGCCATCCAATATATTCATCAACAATGCTTTTGTTTGTGACATATTGCCTTGCGGTTCGAGCACCGTTGAGTCTGCTATTCATTGTAGCGGTTTGTATGTTGTATTATAAGCAGAAGGCGGATATGGAGGAGGCTTTGATGGTTGAGTCTTTTGGCCCGAGATACACCGAATATGCAAGCGAAGTTAAGTACAAGTTTATTCCTTTTATCTATTAGTTTGTCTCAGAATTGTAGTTTTCAATCATCAAAATCTCATTAGAATGTCTTGTTAGACCAGAGATAGCGGCACTTCTTGAAATCTAAGCAAGTGTGCAGCTTTGTTTACTCTTTACAATGTTATTGTTAGTGTGTCGAAATTAAACTTAATACTAAAGGTCCCTGTGCACTTGTGGTGATTGACTTTCCAATATTTCAGTTTTCAATGATGTTTTGTTTCATATAGCTTAGATCATTTACCGTGTCTTGTCTTTTATTTTTCACTTTCAAAAATTCTGTCAGCTATTGTGTACCTTGATTGATGGCTACTTTCAGCATCATACTTGAGCTATTGTGTACGTTGATTGATGGCTACTTTAAGCCTCATATTTGAGATTTTTACTTGAAACTTGACAGGTCTTTCAAATGCAATTTCTTGTTGCAAGTGACAACATTCAATCATGTTTTCCTGTTGTATAACCTGTTTGAGGTGTAATTGGTTCCTTAATTTTTAAAAGTGTAAGTTGGTTCTTTGAATTAACTACGTTAATCCAAGTTAACCCTTTCTATCTTACTCGGACATGCTTACTCACCAAAACTGCATATGTGGATCTGATTCATTTGCCACATGGACATTTTAATTGATGTGGTGTCTGTGTGGTAAGTCAGTAAGCATTTTTGTTAATATTATAGAATTAAATTTTTTTGTTCATTTAATTACTATAAAAAATTAAAACCAGCTAACTTACCCACCATAATCTTCTTCCTCAATGAAAAACCCTAATTTGTCGTTGTTCTGGTTGACCATCTCCAAGTCAGTTTATGTGTTCATATTGTGTGGGAACATTAAAAGAGACTGGTTTCGGACTTGCCTAGGTTGCAATGGTTGTGATTTTCAAGTTCTGGTATTGTTAAAGATTTGGTTGGAAAAAATGGCTAGATATTCAATAACAAGGTGGGTTCTTCAAATGGGTGAATATACACTCAGGATTGGTATGAGAACAATAGGCGTGCTTCTATTGTATGTAATCCTAGCAATAGGAGGAGGTATGAGAATGCTAGTATTTTTGGAGAAGAGCAATATTTGACTGAGAGGTCATATATTGATATTTTTGTTTTTTGCTTGCAAGCTTTTGACATTTTTTTCTTGATGGTTTTGGAGAAAGACCTTTTAGAATTAGTTCAAGGGAAGATTGTTTGTCTGATGTTGATTATAGAGATCTTATAGCAAAAAAATGGTGCGAAAGGGGTAAATCTCAATGAAAGTAGAGTGGAAAGAACACCCCAGGAAAGGTAAGGTGAAAAGACAAATGAATGGGGGAAGGAAACAGAGTGAAGGTTGGTGGTGATGGGAGGGAGCATTCATAAACATTTGAGTTTATTTGAGGGGGAGATAGAGAATAATTGTTTTAGCGTAGTTTATTTGAATTTATCTAATGACATAAACGTTTTAGACTGTACGGGAGAATTTATAGAAACAACTTCTAACATATTTATAATTTGTTTTCAGTTAATTTTCGTAAAAGATTCAAGATAGTTTATGAAAATAACTTATAGTTTATTCTAACATATTTATAATTTGTTTTCAGTTAATTTTCGTAAAAGATTCAAGATAGTTTATGAAAATAACTTATAGTTTATATAAAAAGAGTTAAACTTTATTTTACATTTTATTATAAAAATAGTTTATACACAAGTGTTGTTATATGTTTAATCAGATCGGGAAGTGTTTTTGTGGCACGTTAGTTAAAGTTAACGCTAATAGGAATGAGAATGGTTAAAGTTTGGATAAAGAACTATGGTCCATGCAGTTGGAATTTAAGCAAACATTTGTTCTTGAGTTGTACCCATATCTATTAAAAAAAAAAAGAACTTGAGAATAACAAACTCAGCTTGTGTTTGAAAAACACTTTTTGCGGTGGAGTCTTGCAGTTGAATCAAAGTTACACTTTGAAGTGTTGGGCTTCAGTGTGGTGAATGAGAACCCATCGTATTTCCAAACATATGCCATAATCATCCTTATTATTAAGGTACAAACATTTCAAATTTAATTAGCACCTAAAGTCTCTTCAATAGCATCACATAATTTGAATATGGCAAATAACTACTGTATCTTATATGTAAGACTCCAACCCATTGCAAAAATGCAAATGCTATGCACACTAAATAAGTGCTGGATAAGGATATTTGATTAATTTTATTTAAAAAATTGATATAAATGTCTATGTGCGTAATTATGTGTTTTTTTTTTACTATACTCATAATTAAATCCGTGAAAATATAGGGCTTACACGATAAATTGAATTTTATGCCCCTGCATTTTAACTCATCCCGTATTTTACTTTCAAAATATCTTTGTAAAAAATATAAATTATTTAACAAAATTAATCTATTTTTTTATCCCACATTTATGTTTTTTTACGTTCCGAAAATTCGTTTTTGAAATTTTTAATATACAAATTTTTTTCTCAATTTTTTTTTACATCCAAAAATTGAGTTTTTGAAATTTCTAATATGTGAAACTTTTTTCTCAACTTTTTTTACATACCGGAAATTATGAGGTTTTGAAACTTTTAATATGTAAAATTTTTTCTCATTCTTTTTTACATACCGAAAATTGAGTTTTTGAAATGTTTAGTATGAGCAATTCTTTTTATATATTGGAAATTTCATTTTTTGAAATTTTCGGTATGCAAAATATTTTCTCAATTTCTCTACGTATTGGAAATTGTGATCAAAATGAATTTTTTTTTTCAATTTTTAAAATATAAAATTTAAAATTTCCGATACGCTAATTTCTAAACTGCATTTTTGAAAAATAAAATTTCACACAAAAAATTTCGTATTTGTGTGGGATAAAAAATAATTCCCATTTTTTCCAATGAATAGAGATAAAAATAATAGAAATAAAATTGAATTTTTAAAAAATTGTGGAGGTCGGATTAAAGTGGAAAATTTGATCCTGTACCCCACTTTTATCCCCTCATACTCCATAATTTTTTGAAAATATCAAAAATACCCTCAATTATATATATATATATATATATATATATATATATATATATATATATATATATATATATATATATATATCCACTTTTACTTCCGAAAAACTATTTTCAAGAATTCCAGTACACAGAATTTTAGCGGAAAACTTTTTTACAAGTTTTTCGGTACGAAGGATGTTTTCGGAAAACCAAAAAAAAAATTCTGATACAAAAGGGAAAAATGTGTGTAGCGAAAAACTTTCTCTAACTTTTCCGATACAGAACGTGTTTCCGGAAAACTTTATCGACAAATTTTCCGGTACACAACCTTATTTAAAAAAAAAAAATTAAATTTTATTAATTTTTTTAGATCACTTAAAATATTGAAAATTTTGGGGTGGTCGTAGTCACTAAAGCTTTGGCTATAACTTTGCCGTCTTTACCTTTATCCCTATCCACAGAAAAAAAAAAATTGTTAAAATCAAATAAATTAATTAAATACTAATATAATAAAAAAATTAAAAAAAATCTGAAACTACCGGAAAACTTGTGGGTGAAGTTTTCCGGTAACTTCCAGAAAAGTCACTAATTCCGGTAGTTCATTATTTCCGGAAAACTTGAAAAAAGTTTTCCGCAACTATCGGAAAACTTTTTTCAAATTTTCGGGAGTAATGTTCTGTACCGGAAAACTTAAAAAAAGTTTTTCGATAAAAATGAAAATTTTGACATAATATATACGAGAGTATTATGATATTTTTCACTGGCTTTTTGGAGGTATAGGGTTAATTGTGGGGTACGGGGTCAAATTTTCATTAAAGTGCGGAGATGTAAAACTCAATTTTTCAAAATTTAAGCTTGAATTAGTGGGCCTTATGGCCCATTCATACAAAACTCGCACACTGGGCTAGCGCAACCTGACTTCGAGCTATCCACATACTATGATGAATTAAGGGTAATATGTTACTATTTATTTAATATTTTTACATAGATAATAATAAATAATGATACATCAAAATACTAACATAATTTCATTGCAAAATAAAGTGGATATAATGATAATGATCTCTTTGAGTACTACAATGCTAAATGGTGCAACACTCTTAGTGAGTTCATTACAGCAAAAAGATATCAATTAAGCTAAATATTTAAGGTTTAAGAGTGTCAATTTAGCCATTGTATACATTTGTGGTGCAAGTATAGTTTTATTTCTTAAAATATTATTAAAAAACTATTTTATATTCTAATTGGTCAGCCAAATAATCAGGCCGAGTTTTGGCACCGCATTAAATGACCATATAAAAACTTAGTTTTTGGCTCTGACCCAAAAAGTCTACGACACATTTCTCAAATCCTCTTGATTATTATTTTTTTAATGTTATGCATACAAATTATAATTTTTATTAGTAACTTTTTGTGCGGTCACAACCACAAATTTAAATTATTTAAACATATAATAATACACATCAATTTATTTTTTTATCTCTGTATTTTTTATCTGTGTGGATACTTAAATTTTTTATCTGTGTGGATACTTAAATAATTTATATTTGTAGTTGTGATTGCACAAACATTACTCTGTTTATATATAATAAAATGTTTAACTTATATACAACTAAAACAACAATATTCATGTTGGTCCTATAGATACAGCTAAAATCATAAAAAGTTGAAGAGACATTTAATATAGTTGATTTGAATTCACAATACTTATCTTCTATGCGCTTAGTATATGTGAATTTCGCAGTCAAAGACTCTTTACAAGATAAAATAAAAACAATATTGATGTCAAAATCAACTTATTGTTAGCCCAAACGTATACGGCATTATTTCTCTATTTCTCCATCTCCTTATTCAATGGAGAAAAAAAAAACAAAACTAATTTTCAAACAAAAAATAAAACCTAACTTTGGTTTATGCTCCCCTTTTGGTGTCTACTAAAATCCAAACCTAAAATGAAAGACAAATAAAAAATCTAAAACCAATGTAACACTTGGAACAATATATTTTCTAAACAAATTAGCAAACAATCTCCGCGAAGTTTAACCTCATCCAAAACAGAACACCTTCCTCAAATAGATTAGTTACAAATAATCTATTGTTGTTGTAGATGATGGTGAAGAAGATGAACAAGAATTTAAGGATAATATTTCCTTATTCTCCTTGTTTTTAATAATATTATTATTATTGTTATCATCCACTACCATGTTATTTCCAGCATCTCCATTTAATAATCCACCACAATTAATACCCTCCAAAACTTCACTTATATTGATATCACTATCAAAACCAGGATCTGTATTGAACCACAAATCAATGTTATCTTCAAAGCTAGAACCATCAAATATTTGCATTAAATCTATCTCAGCATTGCTCAAAGCCAATTCATCTGAGTCTTGAAACATGAAACTTGATGGTAGATCTTGTTCAAGATAATGATCCATAACATTAATTATTGTGTGTTCTTGTTCAGTTGGAGGAACATGTTGTTGTTGTTGTTGATGCAGCATTGGTACTTCAATTTTTTCTAAAATTTCTTGTGGAGGTGTAGTAGTAGTTGTTATTTGTTGTTCTTCTTCTTGTGCTACTTCTGAGTCAGAGGAATTTTGAACAATTTCTATGGTTGTTGTTTGAGGTTGTGTTTGTTCCGATTCATCGATTTTGTTCTTAAATTTATTGATGTAATTGCTGATGTCGAAATTCGTCACTGCATTTAATCCTCTATGTTCTATTGCTGCTATGTCATACGCCTTCGCTGCCTCCTCTTGAGTTTCTTCAAAACAACCATAAATTTAATTTCATAAGATTACTCATTAAAAATATGTTTCAAGAGTAAGCATAGTAAATATAAAAATAATGACTAAAATAAAATATTTTTTATACTGTGACAGTGCATATTGTTTAAATGTACTTGAAAATTGGATGCTTATTAATCAATTCATAAAAGAGTAAAAGTTTGTATAAAGTTAAACTTTATGACACAATAAAACCCCACAAGTTTTTAAAAGAAAAAATTGAAGAATCAAGGTGTGGATTAGTTTTCACGTGCTTACTGGATTTTTTGGTTGGAGAAGTAGTTAGTGTCCTATGGATCTAGATAACTTTTTAACTTGATCTTAGTTTTTATATATCTAGAATATAATAATAATTAAACAAATTATCATTTTTATTATGCTTTCACAAGATTGGGAAATTTTTAATTACAACTTTTGACCGACATGTTGGCAGGGGATTGTGGATACTGCATGAGTCAAGGATATGCTGTACCCTCTAACATGCTTATCTATAGGGTTTAATGCTCTATAGTGAAGTGTTAGATTGAACTTGGCCAACAAATTGTACATGACACACAACTAAGTAATACTGTAACATTGTGATGACAAAATGAGTTGACCCGTAAGTCTTTAGTCTATCATTTTTTATAGGAAGAGGTGATATTTTTAATCTGATATTACTACTTGACTCGATTCGTCTAATCTATTAATATATAGACATTTAAAAAAAAAAGACATTTAACAATTTTAAATTTGAAAGTATGTCACATATACATTTATAACATGTGACAATTTTTGGAAAATAAATTTTTCAGTATGGTTGGTAAGTAAGCTAAAATTTTGACCTTTTAAAAAATAAATAAAAGTACATTACTAATCCTAAATAAAGGACCACCAAACTTCAAAAGTATAAAACCAAACAAAGAAATATTTATTATTTTATAATTCCTGAATTGATATTAGATGTTTTGAAGGGTATAAAACCAAACAAATCACAGCAAAGAAAAGAAAATTATGTTTGCAGCTGTATTGAACTTTTGTATGGTGAGACCAGAAATTGATGTATATTTCTGCAACTAGAGGACAAGAGTACAGCTGCTACAGTTCATGCAACGAGCACAACTCACACATGGAGCCTAAAATTGCAGCTTTAAACCAATTTCAATTCATTCACATTAATTATGAGAACTGCTGTTTTATAAGCTGTAATTATTTTTAGTAATAATAAACTTTAGTCCTATTCTATGTGCTTGCAACCTCCAAGTGCATTTTTGTCCTTTACTTTAAAAAAATCTAATTTACAAGAAGTTATTAGTAGTTTTATACATCAAAAGTTTGGAACTCTTCAAGAAATGTCAGTTTAATAATAAAAATTTCATTAAATAATTATTAAGAGATAAAATTCAAAGCTCAATTGAACCAGTTGTAAATTGATTATTAGTGTCACCGTTATCAATAAATACCCTCTTTCTCCAATTTTTTTAAAAAGTTTGGAGTTAATCTAAGGAGTCAATCTATTGAGTAGTGTATGTAATTATCAAATAATTAAAGTACTAATTTTTGGTGTTTATTGAAAATAAATAGTAGTAAATTTTTGGGAGAAAAAAATGTAGGTGCAAAAGAAGATCATAAATTAGGGCAATTTTTGGATTTGAAAAAGTAACAGAACAAATTCTCTTTGCTATCATGGAACACAAATGGGAAATTAGTACTTTGCAGAAGACATATTGTACTTTCCTTGTTTTTGGATTGTCACATGCCACGTGATATCTTAATTAGGCATGGTACTATTTATAAGTAGAAAGAGAAAAAAAAAGTTTGAAAAAAAGGGGAATAATAATTGTTCATATCTTGTTAGTTTGGCTATAACAATTTCCTAGAATCCTAAAATTTAAAACAATTTTGATTTGATAAAAAAAATAGTTATAAATAAAAGTGCAACTTACTGTAAGTTCCTAAGTAGAGGTACTTGTTACCACACACTCTTCCAATGCGAGCTTCCCAGCGACCATTATGGTGATGCCTATTCAAATGTAATAAGATTAGTGTTTAAATTATAGCATATAGTACTTTTTATTTTATTTTTTTGAAATCTAAGATAATTACAACCATTCTATGCATATATCATTAAAGTAACGTCAACATTACGTTGCTGAATTCTTGTAAAACAAAAATTGGTACTCGTCTAAATATGGCAAAATACTATGTCACTTAACTTATTTTCGGTTAACGATTTAGTTTTTTATTTTTTTCTTCTCGATTTGATTATTTATGTTTTTAAATAATTTCAGTGTTATCCTTTAAGTAGAATTCCGTTAAGAAAAAAGTTAAAAAAATTCATCCTTTGGATCATTACATCAAAACGATTGCTACTGATATGAAGCGATGTCTATGGAGTATAAATACCTCTTAGCTTCAGTTTTAACGAATCTAGAACAAACTTTGAACGTTTTTCTGAAATATTTTCAAAACACGGGTAACTTTTTCTGAAAACGGACAAGTATTTTTTAATTTTTTTTTAACGGAACTCCACTTAAATGGTAACGCTGAAATTATTTAAGAACATAAAGGATTAAATTGAAAAAAAAAAAAAAATTATATGGTTAATTGAAAAGAAAAAAAAATAAATTATATGGTTAATTGAAATTAAGTTAAGAGACCATAGTAGTATTTAACCTCTGAATATCTGAAAAAGAGTATAAATAAACAACTAAAAAGACATAACATTTGGAATAGGTTAAATTGTAATCGACCGTTTTGATACAGTTTCACTTTGATTTAAAACATATGATAAATAATCTAATAATTTGCATAAATTTAGAAGTAAATGATTTTCAAAAATGAAAATGAATCTAACCTAGCAACCCCACGGTATTTGGAAATGCCTCTAGAAAAACCACTGCTTTGGCGCCGCAAAGAAGCCAAATACTCTTCTCTTGAGATCTTGTCCATTTCCTCCACCTCTTTGCCGTATGTTTCTATCTGCACAAATTAGTACCATATACAAATATTAAATTAAATTATAGTATTTATTTCTTGAACAAATAAAAAAAAATAATTTAATTTTTCAAATTTCGGTCAAATTAGTCCATCTAAAATAATCTAGAAAATGACTAAATTTTTTGAAATTTGATATTTTAAGGACCAATGACTCTTCAAAACAAAATTGGACACTATTTCTTTTCCATGGACCAATTTAAAACATACACTAATTTATGAATAGAAGAATTAAATACTATACCGGAAAATTCAAGGTTGCATCCTTCCCCCAATACTTAAGTGCTGCAAGATCATAGGTACGAGCTGCTGCTTCTTCAGTATCATAAGCACCTATATTATCAACATTATAAAAAAGTTAATATCAAAATTTAAATAATATAATTGGGTTCAAGTGAAGTGTCTACATCATGATCAGAATCTTTCTATAATAAAAATAATTAATTTATAATAATTAATTTATTAAATTAGAAAAGTTGACTAGGATTGTGTGAGATCAAAGTAGTACATAAGAAATTAAAGAGGACTTACCCAAATAAACTAAAACCATCCATCCGCAAATGTTAGTGAACGTTACAATGACAGAGATTGCAAAGAATAAAACAAAGTCAGAATCTCAGAAATAGATAAAAAAATTGTAAAAAAAAATATTAAACAAAACATCACAGATCTCCTCTATTTTTTTTCTGGCTTAATTTAACCAAAGTTTTTTTTTTTCATTATTCAAATGTTAAAAAAAAAGTGAAATTACCTTGTCGTCCCTTCTTGCTCTGAATGTTGTTCCAAGAACTCTTATCCCATAGATGAGCTTCAAATCTCCCAGTCCATCTATGTCTATTTTGATCAAACAA
>JBBPBP010000004.1:45873989-45896846 GCA_037974735.1 Cicer chorassanicum | reverse complement strand
ATTATATAACAGCTTTAACACTTATTAAAATATCATTAAAAAAAGTTATATTTAAGACATTATAAAAAGTTTATTAAAAAAATAATAATTGAAATCCAGAAACTACTTTTCCCAAAATATTATTTAATTATTCCTTATCGTTATTTAGTTTATTTTGTTAATTATTTATGATATCATATCAAATATTGTAATTAATTTATATAATCAATATTATTTTAAGTAAAAACTGAACGTGCAAATGCATCATAATGAAATATTAGTTACATTTCTACCATGTTGACACACGATAATTATATTTTATTATGTTAATACTATTGATTTGTATAGTGAGATTTGGTTTGTTTGTTTAGTGTTTTATTACTTACTTAATTATGTATTTTACTTATTATTTACTATTTATAATATTATTATATTTAATATATTTATATTATATTATTGTATGATTTTTTTAATGGATTTATTGTATATATTATGTGTTTAATTTTCATATACTATCAACACATTAAAATCAATATATAGAAGATGATTTTAGACGTAGTTATAATAAATATTAAATTCATTGAAGCATCTCCGATGGTTCTGAACATGACTCGTAAATTCCAAAAAGGGAACAATTGTGAGTTCAAATCTTGTTTCCAAACACATAGCTATAATAAAATTTAATTTTTTTTGTATGATCTAACAATTATAATTAAGTAACAATATATAACTTTTAGTTCCTACAAAATTATCATAATGCAATTTAAGTTCTTGTTATTAAGTCAACATATATTTTAAATTAATTTGTGCAGATATATTTACAGCATTATAAAAAGTTTGTCCACAACAAATGACCTCAAATTCATATTTGAGATTTTTACATTTAGAAAATTCATATTTAATTCATCTCAAGTTAATAAATTCTATCCATAAAAAAAGTAAAAAATTCTAAATTTTTGCAGAGATGATTTTTATGATCTAAATATGTTTGCAAAAAATTTAAAGTTGGAGAACAATTAAAGAAGTTTCCTTTTGTTGGGAGTAAATATTGTAATTCTTTTTATAGAGACTAAAAATATATTTAACATCTGTTTTCATAATTTTTAAAAATAATTAAAACTATAAGGATCCATTTGCTGAAACAATTAAAAACAACTACAATGCAACAAAAACTACTTGATGGTGCCTGTAAAAAAATTAATCAATTCACATATAAATATTATTAATTAATGAAGAAAATAAGAATTTGCCTGTAAAAAAATATAATCATATTCACAACAAATAAATATATTTACATTACAGATATTATAAAAATGAATTTGAAAATTACAAAAAACTATCAACTTCTATAATAGTTTAGATAACATTAATATATTTCATTTACATCTATATAATATAATGTAATAAAGAATATTAAATTTATAATACATTAGATTGGTGAAAAGATATTAAGAAGGTGCAAACACGAGAAAGGGGGGTTGAATTGTGTTTGTCAAAGTTGATAACTTTTTGATAATTTTTAAATAAATAAAAAAACTAATTCGATTTTGGTGACTTACTTGGAGTAGAAGCAATCGGATTCAGAGACAGCAAGCAATGAAAGCATCAATAATTTGACACGTAGATTTATCCTGGTTCACCACTAACTTGACAACATCCAGTCTCCTCATTCAGAAGGCTTGAATTCACTAATGCAAATACCTTGAATTACAAAACACCTAACCCTCCAAGCCAGTCTTCCCAAACAGCTTGACAACTCCAGACTTTAGAGGAACTTACCACCTTGACCCTACAAGCCAAGTCTTCTCCTAACAACCTGACAACCCCAGAAGAAGAAACTAAACCACTATCGGGTTGGATACAAAAGATTGGAAGTTGAGCAGTTGCTTCTAAAAAAGTTGATAATAATAATAACTCTCATACTATAAGCAAAGAACACTTAGAGAATATTTATCATTCAAACAAGTGTTTCTCTCTTTGAACTCAAAAACTACTCTTTTATGCTTTTCGATGATTTTCTTCTTCAGTCTGGAGTATCTATTTATAGTTAAAATTTGGGCTTCAATTTAGTCTTGTTTAATACTTCATATTGATTCTATTCCTTTTTTGTTTAGATTGAGATTGTAAATTGTTCAGATTGATTATGTACGTATTTTGTTCAGATTGCGTTTGTAAATTCTTCATATTGATTTTGTTCATATTTTGTTGTAGATAAATCTTGATCAAATCTTCTACAAATCTTGACATATCTTCTTTCATACTCTTTGAAGTCAAATATATTGTTATCAGAAAATAATTTTGTTATCATAAAAACTCTAAGTATAAAATGAACTTGGTTCCAACAATCTTCTCCTTTTTTAAGATGACAAAACTTTTATTTTTGATAACAATTTTTCTTTGTATTTCTTTGACTCTTCCTAACTTAGGGCTCCCCCTAAGTCTAAGTATCATTTTCTCCTCACTTTATCAAATATCTTTCTCCCCCTTTTGTCATCAGACAAAAAGACTTGAAAGTGAAATGTTTTTTTCTTCATTTTTTTTGTTTTTTGAATAACATGAATATAACATATTACATGAAAATATAAAAACTAATGTCAAACTAAACTACTTTAAAGTTATGACAACATCAGTCAGGTATGAAGGTAAGGTATAGGTTTTTCTTGATGAAGTCAAACCTATCTTCAGGTAGTAGTTTGGTGAATATGTTAGCCCATTGGTGTTCAGTGTCTACAAACTAAATGTTTTGTACCCCTAATGAAGTGGTGTTTGATCTCTATATGTTTAGCTCTAGAATGTAAAATAGGGTTTTTGGTTAGTCAAATGGCATAAGTGTTATCCCAATAGATGAGATTGTTGGATTCTAGGATTTTGTAGTCTTCAAGTTGATGTTTCATCCAAAGTAGTTGAGAACTGCAGTCAGCTGCTGAAATGTGCTCAGCCTCTCTGTTGACTTTGCACTGGTGTTTTGTCTCTTATTTGATCAAGATATTAAGTTGTCACCTAAAAAGGTGTAGTTGTCACTAGTGCTCTTTCGATCAAGTTTATCTCCAACATAATCAGAATCGCAGTATCCACTAATTTTGTACTTAGAAGATTTCTTGTAGAACAATGTAAGATTGGTAGTGCCTTTTAGGTATCTTAGGATTCTCTTAACAGTAGTTAAATGTGATTCCCTAGGTCTGCTTGAAATCTTGCGCATACACATACACTAAAGATGATGTCAATTCTGGAAGCGGTAAGGTAAAGTAAGGATCCTATCATTCCTCTATAAGTTTTGTGGTCAACTTTTTCGCATGAATCATCTTTTTCAAGTGAATAAGTAGGGTGCACTGGTGTAGCCATAGGTTTGCAATCACTCATCTTAAACTTCCTAAGAAGCTCTTTTGTATATATAGTTTGATGAATATATATACCTTTTTGAATTTGCTGAATTTGTATCCCTAAGAAGAACTTAAGTTTTCCCATCAAACTCCTTTGAAATTCAAGCTTCATCAATTTAGAAAATTCTTGGCAAATAGTGCCATTAGTATATCCAAAAATAATGTCATCAACATAAATTTGAATAATAAGAATGTCCTCTTTCAAAGTTATTTTTAAGCAAGAAGTTACTAAGTCTATCAAACCATGCCCTAGGTGCTTGTTGTAGACCATATAGAGATTTCCTAAGTTTAAAAACATGATTTGGAAATTCAAAACTTTCAAAACCCGGGGGTTGTTTAACATAGACTTCTTCCCTTATATAACCTTTTAGAAAAGCACTTTTAACATCCATTTGAAATAATGTAATCTTATAATTTGCAGCAAAAGAAAGTAGGATACGAATAGCTTCTAACCTGGCTATTGGAGCAAATGTCTCAATGTATCAATGCTCTCTTGTTGACTGTAACCTTGTGCGACAAGTCTTGTCTGGTTTATGACCAGTTCACCTTTCTCATTTAGCTTGTTTCTAAAAATCCACTTCGTTCCAATATGTTCTTCTTTGGTCTAGGTACTAGATCCCAAAAATTATTACTTTTAAATTCATTTAACTCTTCTTGCATTGCAAGAATCCATCCATCATCTGCCAGTGCTTCATCAATAGAGTTAGGCTCAATTGATGAGAGTAAGCCAAACAAAGTGATATCTTTTATTGATGATCTGGTCCTCAAAGGATCACTTGCACTTCCAATGATTAGAGTTTCAGGATGAGATGACTTGTACTTCCATCCAGATCTTCCTTCTGACTTATTTTGAGTGTTTATGACTTGATAAGATTAATATTTTGAAGATTTATCATATTCTTCTGATTTGCTTGTTTCCTCTAATTTTTCAAGTTCTTTTGGTTTGTCTGCATCTGCTTCCTCTGGTTCCGGTAAACCTGCACTATCATCATCTTGCTTTGACTTTTCAAGGTCAAGGTGTTTGTCATCAAATTTAACATGTATGGATTCTTCTACGATATGAGTTTTTCTATTAAACACTCTATAAGCCTTAGATCTTTCAGAGTATCCAATGAAGGTACACTTTTGGGATCTAGAATCAAATTTACTAAGTTGTCTTACTCTTGTGAGAGTTATTCAGAAAATCCCATAAACACATTATGTTTGTAACCTAGCAAAGTAGTGATTGCATCCCTCAACAACTTGAATGTACTAAGCTAGAAGGTTAAGAAGACTTGAACATAGTGAGGTTGACTAGTAAGTGGTCAGTGGACATGTGATTCAGTTGGTGAATTAGTGGATTAAATACTTCATACATAAGGGACTAGACATAGTTACTGCGATGATGGTGAACCAAGATAAATTGGCTTGTGTTGTTCTATGTTTTATTGTTCTATCTGTTCTATTTTATCACTGTATTTTAATCTTGCAAAAAAACGTTTTTTTAAATAAAATACAATTCAAACCCATTCCATTTCTTGTGTTTCTCGTTCTACAATTAACATAAGAGCTCAGTTTCAAAGATAAGCACTTAACCGTGTTTTAGCTAAGATCTGTCTTATTATGACTAACTCTGGTGATCAGGTTAGTGGTGGAGACCTTAACTTGTCTCTTATGTTTGATGGAGAATGATTTGAATACTAGAATGAAAGGCTTAAAAGTTTCTACATCTCACATGATCCTGAACTTTGGGACATAGTCGAAGATGGCTCTGAAGCTCCAAAAGACACTATTAGTGTTGAAATGTCCATAAAGGATCTCAATGTTGATCAAAAGAACAATACATGATGCATCATAAAGCAAGAAATTTCATGATGAATGTTATCACTTTTAAAAAGTTCAAAAAGTGCAGCAACAAAGTGTATCTTTGATGCTCTAGTTCTCAACTATGAAGGAAATAAACAGGTACAAGAAGCTAAGGCGAATTTACTTGTCTGGAAGTATGAACTTTTCCAGATGGAAGAAGATGAAAACATTGAGAATTTTTTTTCTAGATTCCAAACACTATTATCTTGATTGAAAGTTCTCCAAAAGAGTTACACTAGCTCTGATCACGTCAAGAAGATCCTCATTAGTCTTCCTCACAAATGGAGACCAAAGGTAACAACAATTCAATAGCCTCAGGACTTGAACAAACTGCCTCTAGAAGAACTTATGAGTTCACTCAGATTCCACGAAATTGAACTGGTTGAAGATGAGCCCAAGAAGAAGTCAAAGTCTTTAGCTCTCAAATCCCAAGAAAGAAAGTAAACTCTAAGGAATTGCAAGCAATGGAAGACTCATATGAAAGTGAATCAATTATCAATATAAAGACCCAGATGATGATGAGTTAGCCTTTATCTTAAAGAAAATCCAGTGCAAGTGGAACAATAGGAATAAATCTTTTCCCAAAAGAGATTTCATAGGATCCCAAAATAGAAGAGAAAAAGGTAAAAATTAGAAAATAAAATAATCATCTATTATGAATGCAAAGAACCGGGACATTTCAAATTAGAGTATCCTAAACTTGAGAAGGGAAATTCCCAAAGAAAAGACTTCAAGGCAAAGCAGAAAGGTCTAATGGCTACTTGGGATGACTCAAATGAAGATGAAGAGCATGAAAATACGGCTCTGATGGCATATACATACTCTAACTCTAATTCTGAAAATCAGTTTATTGAGGAAGAAATGGAGTTATTATCTGACATATTTAGAAATGAACTAATAATCATGTTAAATGAGTTTCAAAAGAAGATCACAATGTTTCTTCAAAACTAAAAACTATTAGAAAAACTCTTGTCATCTTAATAAATAAATACAACTCTCTTGAAAAATATTTTGACAACCTAAAAAGAGAAAATCTAACTCTGAAAGAAAATGTTTCAAAACCATAGAGGATAAAGTTTATAATTATGTTAAGTATGAAAATGCCTTTCAAGAATTCTTGCTAATGGCATTGACATAAGCAAACAAGCCTATATGATCTACGACGTTAGCAAAAACAATAAAAGTGGTATTGGTTTTGAAGAACTAGAGGAAAATCCTTATGTTAACTTATTTGATACTGCTTGGTTATACTACTTAAAGAAAGGTCATAATAAGAGAACTTGTCTTATGAAAAAAATATGGAAAGATAAGACACCTTTCAGAACTAACAACCCAGGACCCAATCAAATTTGAGTACCTAAAAATAAAAAATCTATCTTGCAGATATCCTTAGAAACAAAGTTGAAACACCAGCCATGGTACCTTGACAGTGGATGCTCATGACACATGACGAGAGGAAAGTCTATGTTCCAAAATCAGACCCTCAAGGAACGAGGATTTGTAGGATTTGGAGGAAATCAGAAAGGTAAGATCATTGGGAAAGGAACAATAGGTAATGGTTATCTTCCCTCTATTAAAAATGTTTTACTTGTAAACGGACTAATGCATAATCTACTGACTTTTGAATCAAAAGTCATGTAAAGCAATAAGTCAAACAGATGGAGTGAGGGACCCATACTATTTACTGGTCAAAGAAAAATATTTACAAAATAAACTTATCTGATTTGGAAAAATAAGAAGTAAAGTGTCTTATGTCTGTGAATGAAGAACATCTGATTTGGCACAAAAGATTGGGACATGCTAACTTGAGGTTAATCTCAAAGTTGAAAAAACTTACTCTAGTCAAAGTCTTAAAAAATCTAAAAAACGAATCAGATGTTCTTTGTAAGGCATGTCAGAAAGGGAAACAAACAAAATCATATTTTGCTTAAAAAATGTTGTTTCCACTTTTAGACCACTTGACTTCTACATCTTGATTTATTTGGTCCTTTAAGAAGAGCCTCAATTGGTGGTAAAAAAATATGGACTTGTT
This sequence comes from Cicer chorassanicum, assembly GCA_037974735.1. Lineage (NCBI taxonomy): Eukaryota > Viridiplantae > Streptophyta > Magnoliopsida > Fabales > Fabaceae > Cicer > Cicer chorassanicum. Next base: position 45,889,610 of record JBBPBP010000004.1, on the reverse strand, counting down.
ATTGTTGATGACTGTTCCAGGTGGACATGGGTAAAGTTCCTTAATCACAAGGATGAGTCACATAGGGTGGATTTGAAATTAAGCCTTTTGAAAACATATGTGAAGAGAATGGAAATTTACATAATGTTTCCTCTCCTAGAACACCTCAATAAAATGGTGTAGTTGAAAGAAAAAATAGATCTCTTTAGGAAATGACACGTACCATGATTCACAAAACGAATTTTGGCAAACACTTTTGGGTAGATGCAGTGAACAATACATGTTACATTCAGAATAAAATCTATATAAAATCTACTTATAAACTGTGGAAAGGAATAAAATTCTACATTTCATACTTTCATCAATTTGGTTGCATATGCTATATTTTGAATAGAAGAGAATATTGGCAAGTTTGATACACGGTCTCAAAAATAATTTTTTTTTTGGATACTCTGAAAGGTCTAAAGCCTATAGAGTATACATCAAAGAAACATTGATTTTTGATGAATCAATTCATGTCATGTTTGATGACAAAAAGCTTGACCAAAAAAGTCAAAGCTAGATATAGATTTTGAAGATTTACATATATGAGAGGAACCAACAAAACCAGCCTCAAATAAATCAGAAGATGTGCTTCACAATTCAAGAACAAGCAACAATGTACCTCCCACAAGTTAAAATCATTAGGAACCCAAACTTGGATGGAAATACAAATCTTCACATGCAGACTCTCTGATCATAGGAAGTGTAAAAGATCCTCTAAAGACCAGATTTGCATTTAAAGAAACATTTATGTTTAGACTATTATATGAAATTGAACCTACAAAAATCAACGAAGCTCTATCAGATGATGGATGGATAATGTCCATGCAAGAAGAACTAAATCAATTCAAAAGAAATGATGTACGAGGTCTTGTACCTAAGCCTGAAAAAAAGAAATCGATTGGAACCAAATGGGTTCTCAAAAACAAACTGAATGAGAAAGGTAAAGTGATTGGAAACAAGGCTAGACTTGTAGCTCAAGGATACAGTCAACAAAGGTATTGATTACACTAAAACTCTTTCCCCTATGGCAAGGTTAGAGGCAATCAAAATTTTACTTTCATGTGCACTATTTAACAAAATCATTTTATATCAAGTGGATTTGAAAAGTGTTTTCTTAAATGGTTATATAAATGAAGAAGTTTATGTCAAGCAATCTTCTGACTTTGAAGATAATGAATTTCCATACTATGTTTTCAAATTGAAGAAATATTTGTATGTTTTGAAACAGGCTCCAAGAGCTTGATATGACAAACTAAGTAATTTTTTATTAAAGAATGATCTTCAAAGAGGTCAGGTTGACACTACTTTATTTAGAAAATCATCTAACAATTACCTTCTCATTGTCCAAATATATGTTGATGATATAATTTTTGGTTCTACTAACGGTAAGGTTGGTCAAGAATTTTCTAAGTTAATGCAGAATGATGGTTGACACTACTTTATTTAGAAAATCATTTAACAATGACCAGATGGTGTATTCATTCATTAGACCAAATATACAAGAGAATTGCTTAAGAAATTTAAGATGGATGAATTTAAACCTATGTATACTCCTATTTATCCAACATGTTCTCTTGATTAAGGATGGGTCAGGTAAAAGGTAGATAAGAAGGTATACACAGAGATGATTGGCTCTCTTCTTTACTTAATTCTTTATAGACCTGTATTATGTTTAGTGTATGTGTGTGTGTTATATTTCATTATGATATTAAAGAATCTCATTTAACAGTTGTTAAAAGAATCTTTAGATATCTAAAAGGTATTACTAATTTTGGTATGTGTTATAACCCATCGTTTGAGTACATGTTAGTAGGTTTATATGATGCCGACTGTATTGGGGACAAGCTAGAAAGGAAAAGCACAAGTAGAAAATTGTACATTCCTTAGTGAGAATTTAATCTCTTGGTCAAGCAAAAGACAAGTGACTATTGTGTATGTGCAAACATGAGAATGGGGTTGAATTGTGGTTGACTAACTTGGATTCTTTTTGTTGAATTATTTAAAACTAGTTCGGGTTTGGTGACTTACTTAGGATAGAAGTAGTAGCAATCAGGCAAAAGTAAAAACAAGAATTGCAGAATTAATGTGACACAAGAGTTTATCCTAGTTCACTACCAACTTGGTAGCTACGTCTAGTCCTCTCACTTAGAAGAATTTAATCCACTAATTCAAAACTTGTGTTTTAAAAAAATTGGACGGTTTTCCAAAACTGAACCCGATTCAATGACCTGTCTGATCTAACCCAATTCGACTCGATTTTATCAATTTTTTCTCTACTTTTACTAACCAACAATTTTTTAATACTGACCGAATCGAACATGAGTCCGGTTCTTGATTGAACTGATCGAACGATGGTCTACGGTCAGAAACTGATAGATAAAGTAGGACAAGTTTAAGACGTCTTGCGACGAAGAGTTATATTAAGCTAAGTCTTTGACCGTATAGACATAATAACTATGCCTAACTTTTTCTCCACTTCATCTTGATTTGTTTTGAACTTTTCATAGGTTTCATATTGATATCGTATAAGATACACAATTCTATATCGGCTGAAGTCGTGGGTAATTGTAATGAAGTAGAAATTAATGGATCACTACATAAAGCGACTTATTTTCCTATCTTAATTAATTGAAAGAGTACTTTTAGAATGAGAAGATGATAGTTAATATATATTCTCATTCTCTCCATTCCAAATTCTCAAATGAATTTTAGGGATATATTCTCATTCTCTCCCTTCTAAATTCTCAAATGAAATTTAGAAATATGTTTAGAGTTAGATTTTAGATGATTTTTGGAGACTAAGTCGATATGTTAATATTTGAGATTTTAAAACAATTAAAGAATAACATAACACTTTATATTATTTCAATCACCATTTTAATTAATTTTAGAAACATTTATAATTACTTTAATTTAGAGATGGAAAAGAAGTTTTCTCCTCCCTTTTCCTCCAAAGCCCAAACTTTTAAACATAGTGAAACAAACTTGTAAATAATGTATGTTAGGTTTAATAAAAAGTTCGTGACAAATAATACTACCGCTGATCCATATTATAACAGAAAATTTGTTGTATGTTTTGGTCCTTATTAGTAGAAAAAGAAACCCATTATGTGGTGCATTAATTGTTAGAATTACTTATTAAATAAAAAGATGAAAAACGGAAATCAGAGATAAAGAAAAAGATGTGAAAAAGATAATTAAAAAAGACAGAGGCAAAAAGCAAAAAAATTAACTAAAGTAAATAGTGTATGAGAACCATCACTAGAACAAACATTATAAACACCTGAGCGCGCTCTAGATTTAATTGATGTAAAGTACTTCTTAATTTTACATAATGGAAATAGAGCATTTAATGTAACTTTTTTCTATTTTCAATAATCTTTTATATTATACATGAAGGATAATTTATGAAATAAATTTAATTTTTATTGGGATTGTATAAATTAAATATGATAATTTACTTTTTTAAATATGCATAATTTGATATATTTTCACTTAAAATTTATCTATAAATTTATTATTCTTTTTTTAAATATATCTCTATTAATACTACTAATTTATCTTAAAATTTAAAAAAGTTGATATTATATACATCTATATATAATGAACAATTTAATAATAAATATACATTGAATATATATTAATTACTTCAACTAAATCTTTTAATATATATAAAACACTAAGTAAATGCTTATAAAAAGGAATTGTGATTCCTCAAATATTTGACGATTTTTTATATGGGAGAAAGTTAAAAATAATTTAATAATTAAATATTAAATTCACCTTTTAACTTTTTTTTTCTCTTTCATTAATGAACTATCAAACAGTTGAGCAGATCCAAAGTAAAAAGGAGGGAGTATTATTTTTTTGGTACAATGAGAAATGGTTTTCTTATGATAATTTTTTAATCTCATTAATGCTGATGTACGTTCTAAAAATAAGTTTCTTCAATGAGTTTATTGTGGCAATCAATTCATATTGGCCAATGGGGACTTTCAATGTCACATTTCTTCAAGTCACAAAATAGTTGCATTTATGAGTGTCAAAGAAAGTTCACACATCCCTTGATTTTATTATGGGGGCGGCGCATTACTATGGGCACATGAGGTCGGCGAAGAAGTGAGTAGGAGTAGACCAGTAGTGGTCTTTGCGGTTGTGATTTAGATTGATTTTGGATTTTAATTTAATTTTAGATAACACTTCAATTTTTTATTTTTATTTTTTTCGATTTAGTTTATTTAATTTTAAGTAAATAATTTGATTTTTTATATTTTAAAATGTTAATAACGTTATCCTTTTTTTTACAAAAATTTATCAAAATTTTTAAACAAAACCCCTAAAATTAATTATCATCTTCAATATAATACAAATTTCCTCAAATTAATAACTCAAATCTTCAAATACAATCATATTTTCATACTTTATATTTTCAAATTTTTGTAATAAAATTAAATAAATGACCAAATCGAAAAAAAAAAAAAGGATTGAAGTGTTATCTAAAATTAAGTTAAAGGACCGCATGAGCAATTGTGTCTTGATTTTGAGATGAAAATATATGTGATTCAAAGATAAAAGTACATGCGGTTCGGTATTTTGGATGATAAGTTGTAAAAAAAGTTTGATTCCGTTCAACTTTAAATGGTTTAATGTAGATTAATTTTTTGATATCAAAATTACAATTGTAAAAGAAAAATCAATATTACTATTGTAAAAATACGGTAAATAATAGGTTTGATATTAAATATAACAAATAATATATCTAAATTTAGCATTACTGAATAACAATGATCACATTTATGGATTATATTTGAAATATATGAAGTAGCAACAAAATAGATTAAATTAAACTAATAAATATTATTAAAAAAATTAAAAACCAACAAATATTATATAAATGCAATATATCATACTAATAAAAAATAAATAAGTTAATGATTCCAATTTGGTTGTATTTTGAAAAATTAATCTGAAATCCGATCCGATATGTGCGGTTTTCACAAAATGACATAAAAAAAACATTCGATTTTGTGGAAATTTTGGTTTTTTTAGATCGGTTTGCGATTTTTTTATCAGTTTAAATGTGAACACTTTTGAGTTAGAGTCTCTATTTTTTCAAAAGAAATAAACATTTCAATTACTAAAATTTTATTTTATAATAAATATTTTAGTTAGTATTGAGCTATACTTCTTAGAGGATGATTTTTTTAGAAGGCATGAAGGTATTATAACATACTGATTTCTCTATTTGAAATGCACTCAAAGCTAAACTAATGGCTATATATGAGAACAACACATGATAGCTCAACAAAGATGACAATATTAACTTTTGGGTTGATACTTGATTGGATGATTCTTTGGTTTCTATTCTTAATATTGATGAGGACAAGAAGCGTGATCTTCATGCAATTGTCAATAATTTCATTCATGATAATAATTGAAAAATTCATTCGGTACTATTACACAAATATCTACACTTTGTTTCCTTGTTGTCCAAGGCTACTATTTCTAATTTTGATGTGAGGATCATCTTGTGTGGAAATTAAATGATTCTAATGCTTTATGTTTTAAAGAAGCTTATTTATTTTTCAAGCATTTAGGCCAATAAATTCCTTCGGTCAAATCCATTTGGCATAATAGAATTCCTAATTTCATGTCTCTTAAATTTTGGAGATTTCGACATAACAAGATGTCTATTGATGATAATTCAATCTCTCATGGTTGTCAAATTGTCTCTAGGTGAAAGCTCTGTCAGTGTGTCTAAGCTTTATTCTTCCCTCACAAATTGATACTAGTTCGGTTCAACAACTTCTTGTTATTTGTGACAAAGATTAGTCGCCTTAGTGCAGACGTGTTATTTTGGCCAACATCATTTTTACTATTGGCATTATTTGGCATTGTAGAAATCAAGTCCTATTTTATGACAAGAGTTTTGCTTTTCACATTGTCATCAATCAAATTATTGTCAATGTCTCGTTAACTGGAAATCACACTTTTAGGACATTCTCCAATTTTATGCAGGAACTTCAAATACTCAATTCCTTCCAAGTTAGAACTCAATCCAATGGCTCTTAACATCAAGAAAGTATTTTGGTATCCTTCAAAGCTTATTAGATTAAATGTTAAACTGATGGTGCTACTTCTAGTTGCCCTGGTCCTACTGCTTGTGGAGGATTATTTAGGGACAAATATACTGCTACCCTGAGCTGTTTTGTAGTGAATTTGGAGATTACAGCTATGATGCATGTTGAGCTTACTAGGGTTATGGTTACTATTGAAATAGCGTACAAGAATGAGTGACATTCTTTATTGATTGAATCAGACTCTCAATTGAAAATTTTGGTTTTTTGGAATCATAGCCTTGTTATTTAGTCTATTGTAAATAAAAATGACTTAATTGCCTTGAGTTGGTTAAAAGGATGAGATTTATTATCTTTCATATTTTAGAAAATGTAATCAATGTGCTTATATGATTGCTAATTTGAGACTTCACATTGCTATCAACCATTGGTGGGATACTTTTGAAGAACGAGAAACACAAGAAAAAAGGTTTGAATTGTGTTCCTTTAAAATCTTTTTCACGTGGCTAAATTAAAGTAAAGAAAAAAGAGCTCATAAATAAAAACGGGGTAGAAAGACACAACCAATTTATCTTGGTTTACCACCAACACGGTAGCTACGTCCAATCCCTTCAACCTAAAGGATTTAATACACTAAATCACCACTGAGTCAAACTTATATTGAACACCTACTAGCCAAACTAATTGTATTTAATCTTCTCAACCTTATAGTTTAGTACCATTAAGCTACAAAGGAAAGGCAACCACTACCGGGCTAGATTACAAGTTCAATCAAGTCTTCTCAACCTGCTGGCTTAGTATCGTCAAGTTCTTGAGGAAAACGGTCACAACTGAGCTTGGTTACAAAGGGATAGGTTTAGGTTTCCTGAAAAACCCTCTCAAAAGGTTGTTTACAAAGTAATCTCATAATTTCTTTCTCAACACTTAGATAAAACAAATGATACATAGTCGGTTGTATTTTCTTATTGTGTTGTTCTTCCTTGTTGTGCCTTTTAATGTATTCTTCAAGTGAGGAAGCACATCCTTTTATAGGAATTTTTAGGGTTTTTGGCATTTGTCCTGATTGCACAAAATCAACACATATATTGAAGTTTTGAACCAAATCTTTTTGAGCTTTATTTGCCATTGACAACATTTCGAAATGAATTTTGTAATTATTCAGCGTATCCTGTATGGAAATAGAGGAAATAGATAATACGATAATCAGAGCATGTCTCATAGACCTTTAGATTAAAAAAAAAAAAAAACAGATTCATAGTGATTATTAGAGGATGCGCAAAGCTTTGTCTTCTTCGGAGCATTAACTATCATCAAATCATTGACTTTCTTTAGAGCGTTGACTTTCTTCATAGTGTTGACTTTCATTTGAGCATTGACTTTCTTCAAAACATTGACTTTCATCATAAACATTGATGTTCTTCATAGCATTGACTTTCTTCATAGTGTTGACTTTCTTCAAAGCATATATTATCAATCATAGTCAGACGATCAGATACTTGATGTGATTATCATAGGCAGAGACAACCACCTGCTTGTCAAGATTATTGATAAGCTAGAATTTATCTATTTTTATAGCTTTATTTGATAAGTTAATTTGACGTTTTTAATTCGGTTTTAGTTCTATTTTACTACCTTTTTGTGTTGTTTTGATTGCAAGGAGAAGTGAATGAATAAGTGAAGATTTTTGGTACAAAAGAGCCTTGAAGTCAAGTGGTGCAGTCATGGTGCATCATGATCAAGAAAATGAAAGAAACTCAAGTTCCAGCAAGCATTACTGTCTGGCCATAATAGTCATTACAACCATAATGGATAAACGAAAAACAATAAATAAAATAAGAATTTGCCACTTCAAGTCAGCAAGGAATACTGTTTGGCAATAATGATCATTATGGTCATAATCTGTTCATCTTCTGTTGTTGTCCCTATCATTGTCTGGCAGTAGTGGCCATTATGGCCATAAACTGTTCATTTTCTGCTGAACCATTTTCCTCCTATGAAATTCTAATGGTTTCTTGTAATTAAAACTCATTAAGGCACCTAGGACTATAAAAAGGACCAAAATACTCATTTTTAGACACATTCCTACTCACAATCTCTTAGTACTTTTTCTTTTGTTCTTGTATTTCTCTTAGAAATTTTCTAGTTTCATTAATATTCAGTTTTCTATTTTTGTTTTGTTATTTTATTATGTTATTTTATATTTCCAATGTTTTTATATTTAAACTTTGATTCTACTATGATCATATGTGAGTAGATATTCCTTGTCTTGGGATTGTAGGATTTCCAATGTTGGATCTCTAACAATTTATATTTCTTTTTGTCATGGGTGTTGATCTTTTAATTCAATCTCAATAAGAATCATATTCATACTTAGATATCAAATTATATATCAAAAGGTAGATTTGATATCGGACCCCTAAGATTGGACAAAAGAATCAAATAATGAAAATAGATTTTGGTTCTTTTGAAATCATGAAAGATATCTTCTCGTAAAGGATTTTGCTAATACATCAATCATAAAAATAGGTTGGTTATTAGTTTAAAATACACTTTTGTTCTTTGAAAGTAGGCATTAGTTACAATTATTAATCTGATTTTTAAGAGTTTAACACCTATAACTCATAGAAGGTTAATTTTATTATATCCATCATTGTGAAAACTACAATCCCAAGGCTTTATTTTTGTTGTGAATTTTAAACCAAAAGTCATTATCAACATTTACTATTTTAGCTAATCATCATAGTAAAGAGACACTAGTAGTCATAACAAAGTCCTTGTGAGAACGATAATTTTTACTACGTGATAATATTGTGCACTTGCGTTCTTATCAATTATCAGAGGTAGATGAACAGTTGTTTGCTGCATTCATCAGAGGTAGGCGAACAGATGTTTGTTGTAGTCATTAGAGGCAAATCAATCAAACCATAACTGCATTCATCAGAGGCAACTAAGACAGAACATATCTTGCATTTTCAGAGTCACCAAAAGCAAGAAGTTGCTTGAATTATCAGAGTCAACCGAAACAGAGTGTTACTTACATCACCAGAGGCATGTGTCAGAGTGCATTCACCAGACTTAGAATAAAAAAATAGATGCGGAGTCTTGGTGTTCCTTTGTCTTAGTCCAATCACTAGAGAATATAGCATAAGATCCTACAAAATTCACTTGATCTGGGAATTGCACAATTAATCAAAACATTAGTGCTTTAAATTGTTCCCACAAACTGATTTTGTTATCATCAAAACATGTACGGTCAAAGTTCTTCAAACCAACTTGGTTTTGACAACTTTTCCTCTTAATATTTCAGATATTTTCAATAGAAATAGGATTGGAATGTTTAAATATAAATTTTGTTGATTTATGTAGATGTTGGCTGCACTTTTTTTCTTCACATTGGTTTTATCCCTTTGGGTTATCACAGTAATAATTTTAATAAGACAGTAGTGTCTATCCATTCGGATTGTTATCTTGGAGTTCGGTATAGTCCTCCCAAGCATCTTGTATTTTTCATTTTGATTTTCATATTTTTAATAATATTTTACAATGATGCAAATAGTAAGTGATTGACTTGAAGAGAAATATTATTTTTTGTAAATAAAGAACAAAATTATGATGCACGAATTTGATTTTTCTAATTAAACTTAAAGATTGATTTATTTTCTTCAAACAATAGTATATATTATGAAATGGTTTGAACTAAGTCACTTGCATATTCTTTGTCAAAGAAAGTCATCTACGTATGAAATGCAGGTTAATTTAACAAATATAAATATCTTTTATAAATTAGAAAAAGTAATAGATGTAAGTGGATAAATCTAGCAAATATAAATATCTTATAAATATCTAGGCTTGTTATATAGTAAAGCTTTTTTTCATTAAAGAAATAGTTTCTTTTACACCCTTAAAATAATTTATGAAAACTGATGCGGAAGCATGTGGTACTCACTTTAAATGCATTAGCTCTCCTTCACAAAATTGGGTACACTTTGAAACACACCACAAAGGACATATTTCCACCTTATAATTATTAGTGTGTGATATCACTCATACGTGGGACTTTTTTTTTTTTTCAATTCACACTACGATACAAGCTCTACTATTTCAAAATCATTTCCAACAAAGAGTGAAAGGAATAGGACTCTAACTCACAAAGAGTTTCACCATTAAGACATAACCTTTTTGTAAGGTCTGCCATGGGAGAACCAAGTCTCCTAAAGTGAAAACAAAAATGAAGAAAGGAAAAATATAGTGAAAATGAGATGAACAAGAAGAAGTTTAATGCAATAAGTTATATTACAAATGGAGGACATCGCCACTTCTTCTCGTCGAATTGTCACTGGCCAAACCATTAAAGTTAATTAAAAAGTAAATGACATGGTTAGTAAGACATGTTCTACAATCACTAAGTAGAAATAAAATTGCACATTATCTTAATATATGTATCGAACTAAAGCTCTTTGATACAATTAAAGATTTCTTATTGGTCAACTTCAACGAAAATGTAATTTGACCTGACATTATGGATAAATTGGATGTTTGTCTTGAGGCTAGTTATGATCACATTGGCAACAATGAAATTATTGTACCACACCTAAAAGCTCATCGATGAGATCAAGACTTTTCCAAAGTTTGTCAAAATCATTTGACAACGAACTTGTTAACTGATCCAAGAAATCTGGATGTTTCCCAATGTTACAATCAACGAACTTACTAGAAAAACAAATGGAAGCTAGTGAAAGAATGTCACTAACATGGTCACCAAAGTAAAGCCTCACACTATGTGACCATGTTCCTCTAAACGAAGGGATTTATGAAGACAATAGAGTTGAAACAGGTACCCTCGTTGCCTACTTAGATACTTGTGTTGGATAGGAATAGTTCTATTCTCAATATCACTCTCCCCATTAGAGCCTGTGGTGGATATACTTTTAACTTCTTCTATGATACAAAATATTAGATGAAAGCATGTTTAAATTGTAAGAATAAAAGAAAAAATAAAAGGTCAATACCTTGATTTTGGTGGGAGTATAAAAAATGGCAGTAGTTTTCTCCTTGGAGTGGATTTTCTAACTTACCTTGACATAATTCTTCTGAGAGGAAACCTTACCTGACCTTCTCTTATTTGATAGACTGACAACTTTCTCTTAAGAAGAATATCATGTTTAGGTCACCTGCAGTAGTGGTTTCCTTTGAAAGTTTTCGTGAATCTAAAAATTTACAGAGTTAAAACAAGAAGCGTTTATGAAAAGATAATAAAATGACATTTTGCAAAAGGATGAAAATTGAAAACTGATGAAAGGTTAGAAATCAATAATAACTTCTTAAAGAAAAAGTTAAAATCCTTTTGGACATAGGAAGGAATTGGTTCATTCACACCTCAAGTATATTTAGCTTGGGGGAAAACAATGGTATTAAGCCAAGAAGGAGAAACCATATTGGTCCTCACACATTATGTCAATTCCCTAATCTCAAATGGGACACTGTGGAGCAAAGATTATGAAAGAGGTAACTAAAATTTCTGACTCAGAGCTAGTTATATCCCTTGATGTAATAGATTTTCCATAACAACCAAGTTTCTAGATATGCAGAGTGACTTATTTTTGAAAATATGAACAAACAACCACAAAACTAAAAAAGTAGATTTGTTCATTATCAAATACCTTTTCTTTTTTCTTCTAATTATAAGCACTTTTGAAGTTGTTAAAAATAGGGATAGTTTTGTTAGGAACAAAATGAAGGGGTCAATAACTTCCCATGTTGGCTTGAGACCAGCAATCGTAGCAAGGTCGAGTCGGGTAGAAGACACCATGCCATAAAAAAAGTGGAAGTTATTGGTATTGGAGTTCCAAAAGAAAAAAGGTACAACTATGATACGTGTCTTAATCTTAAAAGGTTTATGAGAAAATACCTAACTCTTTTCAAAGCTCATCTTTGGAGTTGTGAACCCTTTCTAACCATTATAAGTATCGATTAGGTAGTTTAGACAGAAGCATTCAAAACGAACATATTTTTTTTCCTAAAAAGAGCAACATGATAGTCGGTAGATGAAGCTAAAATGTTCTCGCCTTTAGCATTGGGGAATAAACCCTCAAGGAATTTGGGAACAAACTTCGATTGAAAAATTAGACCCAAAAGAGCAGGTGAAGATTCTGATTCTTCGTCTATAAATGGGATGAACGTTGGGCTTTCATTCCTCAGCGATGATTTTTCTATGTTGTCTTCATCCGAGGAGTTTCAATGGTACAAGATAGGCGTTTAGAGTTTGTTGAGAATATAATAAGTAAAGAGGATTTGGAAACCTAACATGCAATGTCATGTGGCAATGAAAAGCGTGAAAGTAATCCCTACAAGTATTGGGTTCAAAAGGTGCAAAGAGTTACTCCCTATTGAACGTGACTTAGTGACAAAATAAAAGACTTATTTTCACTTTAAGTTGCAAATTGTGACATTGAATAACCAAGATGGGTTGAAGAACAATTCTTTATCTTGTTTTGATAATAACAAAAGGTATTTTGTGGGAACAATTTAATGCACTAATGTTTTAATTATTAATTAAGTATGTAGTTTCAAGACCCAATGTATTGTGTAAGATATTATGATATATCCTCTAATTATCAAATCAATATAAAGGAACGCCAAGACTCTGCTTCTATGCTATACATTTCTAAGTATGGTGCTACGATTGCCTCTGATGGTGCAAAAGAATGTTCTACTTCAATGGCCTCTAAAGAAACAAGCATGTTTTTGACTTTGTTGCCTCTAACGAATGCAACAACCGTTTGACTCCGTCTGCCTATGAAGAAAGTCAACGCTTCTGATAAAGTCAATGTTCTAACAAGAGTAAAAGATCTTATAGTAGTTAATCCTCTAAGAAGTCAAGTTGTGTGCATCTTCTGATTAACACCCAAAACCATGTTTGCTCTGATAGCCTATGCTCTGAATGTTCTATCATTTGGTCTCGTACCCTCTGTTTCCTGTAGTTTCCTTCAAGTTACGAGGAGTGATTTATGGGATTCAGTTCTTAGCTCAACGGAGAAATTTATCTTCAACGGTTCAATTGCTGAAACCTATGAAGATACAAGTTGTATTTTTGGAAAAAAATATTACACAAGCCTTAACCTTAAGGACACAGACTTTATCGTGAAGAACTCTATAAAAGGATATGTTTCCTTACTTGAGATAATAGCAACGCACTACAATTTTATAACAACTATACACAAAATAGTACCTTCGAATTATTCAAATTCTATCTAAGTGTTGAGAAACAAAATCTGAAAGAGTTACATTGTAATCAACTTCATGTGAGAGATATTTTTCAGAAAAACTCAAACTCGTTCATTTGTAACCTAGCCCGGTAGTGGCCATTTTTTCTCAACAGTTTTTAAGTGCAAACTGCAAGTTAAGAAGACTTAACTAGTTGAGGTCAAATGTTGTAATTCGGTTTGAATTATTGGAAAAAAATCTTCTGGGTGAAGAGACTAGACGTAGCTACCGGTGTGGTGGTGAACCAATATAAATCTTTGTGTGCTTTACTTCATTCCTTTGTTTATTCATTGTGAGCTTTTAATTACCAAGTTTATCAAAGAAATTTTTTAAATTGTAAAACACAATTAAAACCTCCCTTCTTGTGTTTTTCAACCTTTAGTTACGTGGATGGCATGAAGCCATTAGCTACAAGGATGGATTTTCTATAAATAGTCATCGATGGCTTTGTAATAAGGACCGCTTATTTTTTCCAAAAAATTCAAATCTACCACAATGATTGTCAAATTTATCTCGAATATTAAGTATACTATTTTACTTTCGAGCATGTTGATTCAATGTTATTTACTTTTTCATAAATTTATTTTCATGTTGTTTACATTCATTGCACTTTAAGTTTATGTACTTTAACATTCAATCACTTTACATTTTTTTTCACTTTAATTTCATTCATTGTTCTTAGATATCATTTACTTTTCTGCAAAATTACATTCTTGCATATTACCATTTCAGTCATTTAACGCATGTGTACTCATCCATTCCATTGTATCTATACAAATTATGAGCATAATCATTTGATCATGAAAATGGATAACTTGAACGCCAAACAAACCATCCATCCTTGAAATTTTTGTTTTTATATTTAAGCTTTGGTCTTATAACTTGTCCAAGATTCCACACTTAAATATTCATTTGTTGATGTTTTTGATAGTTTGTTTGTTAAAACATTAAATCAACGTTAACATCAATGTTGCACAAGTTGTACGAATTGAATGACAAATTTTCTCATTTGGGTTAAATCATGTCACTTCTCCTATAGACAGTAAGCGTTGGTCTGACACTTTGACACATACCTTGACTTAGAAAATCTTTGTCAACTCTTCCATCCTCTCATTGCTATTTCTCATTTGATCTCTTTTATTTTCTTTGAGAGCTTTTATACTACATAATTTATTTTAAAATTGTTTTAGCTGCAAATTATTTTATCTACACTTTGGTGTTATCTATTGTATTTATTTTATTTTATTGGGTGTTACCCCATAGTATTCAAAGAGAGGTAATATCTCTTGAATTAGGAGACTCTTTTACAAAGGAGTAAGTTTGTTTGAAGAGTACTTTTAGGTTGTAAAGGTTTCAAGCTATTCCTATTTCAAAAGTTTGGTTTTAGTGAAATTTCTTAGGAAGTGGACATAAGTCTTAGAGTGTAATGTGGTCGAATTTGTATAATTTTTATGTGTTTTTTTGTTTCTCTTTTATATTTCTTTGCAAGCTATTTTACTATTATATATTTTCAGCATCTTTATTTATCATCTATTATTTTATTTAAATTTTTTCTAAGCACTTATTTTATTTGATTAAATTTTTTAAGTACATATTTTATCATTGTTTTAATTTTACAATTCACCGGAATCACTTGTTCAACACCTGTCTGCCTTCACGTCATGTGTGATGCTTATTTATATTATCATGTTACAAGCTTTATTTCTTTTTGGAGTGAGACTTGAGTTTCTTTTTCAATTCACCTCTTACATCGAACATAATTGAACTTGGTGTGTAGATAATATGGTAGGTGACCAAAATTGTTAGATTATGCTACCATCTTGGATTTTGAATTGAATCTAATTCATTCTTACAAAATCGATTCTTAAGACGAGATGTATCGTTCTTTATAAACTCTTTTTAAATAATACCTCTTTTTAATGTGAGAGTTAGTTTGATTAAAAAAATTGTGAGAGACATAGTTGATGGGGTATAGAAAAAGTAGAAAGTTAATTTTTCTTTCATTATGTTACAATACACCTCTCACACCCAACATAATTAAACTTGGTGTGTAGATAATATAATAGTTGACCCAAATTGTTAGACTCTGCTACCATCTTGGGTTTGAATTGAGTCTAATCCATTCTTACAAAATCGATTCTTAAGGCGAGATGTGTCGTTCTTCATAAACTCTTTTTAAATTATATCTCTTTTTAATGTGAGAGTTAGTTTGATAAAAAAAAAATTGTAAGAGACACATTGGGGAGGGGGGGGGGGG
>JBBPBP010000004.1:45823552-45871543 GCA_037974735.1 Cicer chorassanicum | reverse complement strand
ATAAAATACTTAAAATAATATTTTAAAATTAATTTTTTAAATTAATTTTTTATTTAAAACTTTATTTTTAAAATTATTTTAAAAAAGTTTTATACTCAGGATATATAAAAGAATCACTTTTTTGAAAGAAAAAAAATTAATCACTTTAAAAATTTTCATCTATTATTACAATTTTTAAAAAATGAAAATTTAAAAATTAATCTAAATTATATGTTGTTTTTCGTAGCTTTCTTTTAAAAAAATGTTTTAATAACTAGTTTTCTTATAAAAAAAAATCACTAATGTATAAGCTTATAATATTCTTTAAATAGAAAATGAAAAAAAAGTGTAATATCAATACATTCTTTAATACTCTTTAATGTTGATTAAAATCATGCAAATCCCTCCATTTTGAAAACAAGTTCCACCGCTTTGGAAACAAACTATAAGCCAACGTGAGATGATAAATTTGAATCAATAATAAAAAAAATGTCTTGAAAAGAGAATATTAGTGTGTTGCGAATTACATTTAACACGTGTTTGTCGTTTGGGATATTTGCACTAACGCAATTAGCAAGTAGAGATAGTTCAAACTTGATTGCAAGTACGGCTGTTAAAATGGGTCGGATTAAATGGGTCAGACTATTTAGACTACATATTAGTATAGGTTCTTAAAAAATGAGATTAGAAAAAATCAACGAGTTTTTTTATTTGAACCATTTAATTCATATTAAAAATGAGGCTGGCTTGAGTCAGTCCAGCGGATTACCAGGTTCATCAAATAAAACTAAAAATCTTAATTCTTTGTAAAAAGTTATTATTATGAGCAAATTTAAGATGACTCAAATAATAATTTTTTTTATTATATTTGGATTGACTTTAAACAATAATCTTTTTATTTTTTGATGTGGTTTTGAAAAACACCATAATTAAAAAAAAAAAATCTAATTTACTAAAAGTATCAAGAAAACAGCTATGTTCATGATTGTGCTGACCAAGACCAATGTCTGATTTCGACTCCACCCTCCTACTTTGAAGACTAAACACGACCACATTCTATTTAATGTCATGTATTTTATTATTTTTCCTATGATAAGTGATTGAGGTTGTTTTTGTGTTTAATTTTGTTTTAATTTTTAATAATTAAAATAAAAAATATCAAGAACAAATGAATCGGTTAATCCGCATAGTCCATAATAAATCGACCAGTCTTGATAAAAACACTATCCATAACAAGATCAATTGGACCAAACTAACTCATTCATGTATAAGGGCCCTTCGGGTAAGAGCAGATCAGGTGAGCCGCCCCCATTTCACAGTTCAAATTGTAAGTCTCATATTATTACAATCTAAACCGTACCAACTAGGTATGTAATCTAAGGCTAAGCAATAGATCAAATGGTCTGACATCGTTGATTGTAGGATCAAAATTTGAGATGAACGATTGGATGATCCTGAAGTCCTAACCAAAATCCTAACTTGCAGACTCATAGAATCACTTCCTCTAACTGCATAAAGGATCTATTTGTTTAATATTCTAAAAAAATCATTTTTAATGTTTTAGTTAAGTTATGTTTGTGTGTAAACCTTTTTCAAAAAACATTGTTATAAAATGATTTTTATACTAAAAATAAAATAGCTATTTTATTAGCTTGTGAAAAAATAATCATTTTAAATAATGGATTAAATAGAGATATTTCACTCAAAAAATGAATATAGATAAAATATCTACATTCATAATAATTAAATATCAAAATAACTTTTTTTTACGAAAAAATCTCTTGTGAATGTGTGCTTAGAGAAACAAAAGACAATTTAGCAGCAGCAACAACACAGAGAGAGAAGGAGAGAGAGGCCATTATTACATGTACAATCAAGCACATATACATATATATAATGCTTTGGCCAAAGAAAAAAATACATACGTATAATGCAAAAAGGAAAAGGTAAAAATAAAAATTACATGGCTTAAGAAGACCATAAATTACCACCACTACAGTGTAGAAAACTACCAGACTCAATTCTACTTTTTAGCAGCACCCTATCAATCAACAAGCTCTCAGCTGATGATTGGAAACTATAGTGACCAAGGTCACCATAATTTGTTCTCACAGTTGGCAACTTGGAAACATTTTTTTCAAACTTTTTTATGTATTGTTGGATGTCATTGTGAAGTGTGGTGGATTCAGATGGTTTTTGTGGAAAGGAGAAGCATGGTTTAGAATCAGTTTCTTTGCTATCAGCAGTCGAGCTTACTTGACCATGAATAGTTTTTGTGGAATCAATGCTGGCTGGTGGCTGCATTATGACATCATGTGATTGTTCTTGAGTACCTAATTCCTTTAAAAAGATTAAAAAAAAATATTACTAGTTTTAGAAGATTCATTTTCATAAATTCCCTATGTTAGGAATTGGATTTTGGAGGGGAGGGCTAAATATACTCCCTCTGAAATGAAATATAAACAAAAAAGGTATATGAAAAGTTAATGCATCTGAACTAAAATTTAGACAAGATACATCAACTTTTCAAATATCATTTTTGTTTATACTTCATTCTGGATGAAGTACTGTTGTATATATATGAGATTTTAAAACAATTTAAAAAATACGATAAATGATCATATAACATTTTAATCACACCTAATTCATTTTTTATAGCTTTCTTAATTTAAAAAAGAAAAATCAGTCATCTCTTTCCCTCCAAAACCCTTCATCCAAACATAAACATTTAAATGGAGGATTTTGGTGGACTGTGTCTATATTTTAGAATATATTTGAAATTTAAAATAATTATAAAAAAAAATAACATAATAGATACTCATATAACATTTTAATCACAATTAATTCATTATAAAAAACATTTAATAGCTTCCTAAATTTAGAGAAGAATAATAAGTCAATATCTCCCTCCCCTACAAAATCCTCCACCCCAAATATTCCCTTAAGGCGTGTAGGACCAAGGCAGAACATAAAAAACCAAGAACATGTTTACATCACATAGCCATTCAATGTTTCTTGCTCCCTCTCATAAATGCTTTTCATTGAATGGCATGAAAAATAAGGACTTGGAATCTATATTAGCACACCATTATCATCATTGAAAGTTGAAACCAAAATTTTCAATTTCCATCTTTTAAATAATATATATAAACAGTCATTCAAATATATATATATATAAACAATTTAATTTTAAAAAATATATTAAATAACCATTCCCCAACTAAGCAACTTGTGTTGAAAGATTTTCTCCAAGTGAGCCATTTGATAGATAATAGATTTCAAATACTCATTGTGGAGTAAGTTTAAATAAACATGTATTATTAGTTTAGAAGTTAATTCAAAAATTATATATTATGCAAGAAAAGAATATCAAGCGGCATTTGTTAAGCAGTAAGTAAACTACTGACGAAATTAGAAATTGAAGCATTTGAACTTGCCTCGGTTAAAGATATACGGCTACGAGATGGAGTAGGTGGACCAACCAAACTGAGCGGAGGATCCTCTTGGGATGAAAAGTCCGAACTATCGAAAGTCGATAGTGATACACACTCGTCAAAATAAGCCTTGGCATCTTCTGCAAGACGTTTTGACATCCTTTTTCTTTCAATGCTAGACTGTTACCATGTTTTTGGTTCATTAATAATGGAATGGAAACAAACAGAACAGAATGCACACAAGCACAAGTAGTAAGCAATTGTTTCCAAATACATATTGTAACAACTACAATTTAACCGAGACTGTGAAAAAAATGAAGCTAAAATATATGTAATGCATACGATCAATTCGCATGCATCTCGGAAAACATCAAGGATATGCTCTATATATGTTGTGGAGGTGTAGTAATTTAAGATATTCATCCGAAAAGTTGGAAAAGAAGCACTAAAATAAATAAAATGCGAAAGAAACCTACTTTTCTTGCTGGACGAGACTTTTGTACATTAGGGGTCTTGGGATATGGAAGAACTTCTCTCAAGATTCTATCCAATTCTCGTACTCGATGTTCTTCAACTGCAAGATCTGCTCGAAGACGTCTAGCTCGCTCTTCGGACTGTAAGTATGACAACATGTTCTAGGGAAAATGATTAAAAAATGCAGTAGAGGAAAATATGAATAAAATTAAATTAAAAAGAAAGAGAAGTTAATCATACTTCATTTACAACTATAAATGGAAATATTACCTCTTCAAGCTTTTTGGCATACTCTCTTCTAATCTCGAACGCTAATTCTACGGTATCAGGGTTTATCAAGTCAGGATGAATATCCGCCATATCTGTAACAGTAATGGCTGTAGCATTACTCTTTTGAATAGCCTAAAACCCCATAAACATGTTAGACAATAGCATAGAATTTCCTTTTACAATTGTTATAGTAACGATAAAAATTAAGGTATACTTGCATAAGCCATAAACAAACAATAGCTCTAAACTATGGGAATATTGTGATGAGGAAGTAGAACTTGGGGCACATATGAAGGCAAAAATCAAGATATATAAATGAGTAATGACCTGCAGTATACATATTTCGTAATCAAATTATTTTCATAAGAAATGCACATGTTGCTACGATTCATGTAAAATGCAAAGTTGTATCTAAGTAATAGACCTGGATCAGTGCAACTTTAACTATGAAGATACATCCAAACCTGAAGAGTTTTTTATCTGATGATCATAAGTTTTATGATTCATTCCCTGAGAATCAACTGCCATGCTGCTTTATAAGCTGATTTGTTATTATACTGTAAAGCCTAAACCGTTATTCTAAATTACAATTGTGGCTGTGGTTTTGAATATAGTCACTGTGATGCACTTGCGGCAATCTACATCAGTTGATGCGGTTTACAATTCAGAAATCAGAACCATGGCCTGAAGAAACTCAACCTTTGTTGGTCTGTTTTTCGTTTGAGACTACAGTTGGTAATAAATGCCAGATTTTCGAGGTCAAATTTTGTGCACTTTACATATTACACAGGATCAAGTGATCCTCTATGCTTCATTAATTTATGTAATGGTGCTCACTGCTCAGCTAGTAGCTACTTTATAATAATGATGACAAGTATGTGTCTTACCAAACCTTTTTTTATGGCTTTCTACATATTTATTACATTGATACAAACACTTGCAAGCAAAGAGTTTTCCATTAATTAGTGTCAGAGACAGACACTGTATAAATCACCATTGGTTATATCAAATCAAATTAAGTTAGTTGACGTCAAGCTGGCAAGGAGAAAGTCGCGATCTCGTGAAACTTACACTTTCGAGGTCAATCTGTATCTCAGAAATAGCTCGCCTCACTTCAGAACGAACTGTTTCATATATATCACCGGCTCCTGGCTGATCCCTTTGTACACACTGCAGAAGTCAAGATCCACTAAAAATTATCTATATATCATCAAAAACACTGGCTGATTTTCGGCCTAAAAATTTTCAGCCTGAGGAATAACTTGTCATGGATTAAAGATTCCTGGATTTAGGATACTATGACCTACATCAACATATCATCATTATCATGGCAACTAGTACTTTTTCCAATTTCAAACAGTTGTTATTTAAAGTTTTGCACAAGAAGTAAAAAGTCATCAAATATCTTAGTTATAGAGAAATATAACTCTATTTGATTAAATTACCTTTTTACGAAATTAATGTTCTCCATCATTCCACTTCACAGAAATTTCATAAGACATGGATTAAATTAATAAACCTTCTATATCTTCTAAAGTGACAAACAATTTGAGAAAAACTAAAATTTCTGAACATTTATTTTGAAACAAATGGAATGTCATTTTAAAGCTACAAGATTTTCTATAGGACTATAACTTACTTTCTGTTCACAAACTGCTTTGATGGTTTTCTCATCACAACCAAATCCAGAACTTGCTGTAGAAACCGCATCGTCACAGTTTTGAGTTTGCAAACAAGCCTGTGAAACAAACATAATTATGATTAAACAATCAAGTAAATAATCCTCATACCAATCATTTTAATATGCTGCAAATACACACTGGCAAAGTAAGAAACATACTGAAGTTGCAGCAAAAGAATCCGAGACCTCAATGGATGAATGCTGACTAGACCATCTGCGCAGATCTTTCTCTTGTTCCACCGCATCTTTATGAGCTCTTTCGAATAAACCACCTTTTCTAATACTACCGTCTAACTTCAGACCATTCCTATCTTTACAATCAGCTTCGCTCTGCTCAAACAACAAAGTTGAAAAGTGAGTAAAATTCCTTCATACTCTTGTCTCCATGTTCCGCATCAAAACAACGAAAGAGAGTGTGTTTAGTTGGTGGAACTGGAAATATTTTCTATTTTTAGAAACAATCACAACATGTTCTTTGCTTTCACTCCGTTATCGGTTTTAACAAATATTCCTGTATAAATCTTTTATCATGAGATGATTACTGAAAGCAAAATATAAAAACGTGAAACTTTTTTCATAAAACAATCAACCTTGAGAACTTGTTTAGTTTGAGAAATATTTCCTCTTTTTTTTTTTTAATTTTCAATCATAATTACAAAGTCATCACCTTATTTTCATTTTATTTCTATATAACAATGAAAATATTAAGGCATTTTAACTATATATCTTTTATGAATTTTAAAAAGAGTTTAATTGATATGCATTTGAAGTATAAAAAAGTTTTGTGGATGCATCCAATCATATCACCTTATGGGATACAAGCATAAATTTTTTTAAATTCTTTTAAAAAGATGGAGAAAAATAAAATGTGATATTTACTCTATTTATCAGCAGAAACAAGAAATATATACAGAAAATCATTCCCCCAAGAGTGTGAACTAACATTCAAAATGCCGTTAAACAAAAAAGCTAAACTTTCACGTGGATCACAATCTGATTACTCTTACATTTCCTCCATTTATCAACTTAACACACATATATATGTTATACGGGCACTTCAGATTGAAGACGTGTTTAGTGTTCAAGACGTGTAGGTAACACTTTTTCTTAAATTAGCACTAAATGTCAGTGTCATATCTGGTTTATGCGACAATACTTCATAGTAAAGAATCATCTGACACCAAATATCAAACATTTAAGCTTACACGCCACTTAGCAACTTGTTGAACCAATCCAACCAAAAATTCATCTATAATTGGAAAAATTAATAAAATCTCATCCAAATAAAAAACAATCACTCAATACTTCAAAACTTATAAATTTACTTTTAAGACAATATGGGTGAACGTTACGATAGACCACTTTTATAAGTTGACCAATTTTATAGTGGTTTACCATAGACATGTGCTTAAAAGTCACTCATAACTCCACCGAAGATCGATGATACTCCTCGGATTCTGACTCGATTGAATTCAGTTCGATAAAAGGTAAAATGAATATGTCTCTCAAAATGTAACTCATCAATGCGATACCAATAAAGCTAGAGTTTTGAGTGATTTTTAAGCATATTGTATGGTGGACCACCAATGAATTTGCCCATTATGTGTTATATAAATGTAAATTTTTAAATAATTATCATTAAAATACCAATTGAACAGAAATAGCATATATATGTATGTATATATATATACCTCAGAAGTAGAATAGTTAAAATGCCGCCGCGAAACCGGACACTGCGAAACAGACCGGGCCGTACGGCGACCCGTATCCACTCTAGAAACACTCCGAGTCCGACCCGGTTCTTTGCGACCCGGCTCATCCTTTCGCGCCACGGAACGTCCCCTAGAAGGCTTAGAAGTTTCTAGAATTGGAATCGTTTTTCCATTCGAGTGCGAAGTTTGGTCAAAGAGAGGGTTATCTCTTTTGTTAAGAAACTCGGTGGGAATGTCCAAGGTTCTTGAAAACGCGCTTACGCTTTTTGACCTTCGAATTGGTGGAGCTCTGTTGTTGGAGGATCTGATTGAAGAGTGTGTGGTGTTGTTGTTGGTGGGAGTGGGAGTGGAAGTGGAAGATGAGGATGATGGTGATTGGTTTCCTCTTCGTGAAGAGGATTTGACGGCTGCAACTGCCATCACGAGAAAATGAAGGAAAATGTGGGAAAATTAACTATGTGAGTGTGTGAGAAGAGGAATTAAGGTTGTTTGCATCTTCGGTTGAATCGTAACGAAGCTTCGTTTTTCTCTTGTTTTTATTTTATTTATATATCTATTTATTATTGTTTTTTGTTTTAGTAGTTTTTGTTTTTTAGTTGCGCCCTTTTGGCTTTTGGACTGGAATTTAATTGTTTAAGAAAGTTTAATATTAATTATTATCTTAATCACATGTTTTGCAGCAAACAAGGGGTTAAATAACTGTTGATTGTGTGAGATTTTTCAAGATTCTTTCTCCGTTAGAAAGCTTGGTTTTTGGAAAAATAATACTCCAACTTTTTTCAGTTCTTTTTTAAGAGTTTAATTTAGGGTTTTTTTTTCTTTGGTTGTCTCTATGATTTTTTTGGTTGAGATATATTTTTAGTTTTTGCAAATATATAATTTTTGTTCAGGGTTTCAATAAAAAAAATTGTTTAGCTCACGGTAAATTATCATTTATTGGGTCTTTGTTGTTTTATTTTAGTCTTAATAAAATTTATTTTAATTAAAATTAATTTTTATAATATATAAAATATTTAATTTTAATATCTTGAAATAAAAGATCAAATAAAATTACAATAATTAATTTTAATAAAATAAAACAACAAAAACAAAAAAGTGATATTATTTTTTTGGAAGGAATCAAACCAAAAATATTATATATTTGCAGACAAAATCTTAAATGTATTTAAACTTAATTTTTGAAATTTATGTCTTTACTATTTTATATTTCTCCACTTTTAATTCTTAGTGAAATTTATTTATCCATTCAAAAGATGACAACGTGGCAACTTTTTTAAGTGATGTCAACTTTTAAAAAAATAAATAAATTTAAAGAAAAATAATTTAGAGTTTCATCTTTCCTAGTTTTCCCTTTTCCCTCAATACCCCTACATCTTCTTCCGGTCTCTTCCCTCTTCAAATAGTTGTGTATTTGGAAATTTATTTGTGAAACAAAAGATGATTTCAAGATTGAGTTGGTAATTTATGGAAGAGATGCGTTAGCCTTGATGGCTAGAGTGCAAAGACCTTGCAGAGAAAGTGAGACTTGGAGCGTGTGAGAAGGAAATATATATGATCCATCTAATTGAAACACTTGAATTGGAGCCACGGGATGCATTGGTGAGTCTACAAACATGGACATAATAGAAAAAGTAGTTTGAGTTCATAAATAGGATATGTCATGCTTTTATTGGTGAGTTATGTTCAATTGTTCACACTTCTCAAATGAATAGTGAATGGTTTGGGATATCCAAAAAGTTATATGCAAGAGATATAGATTCAATATCTACTATCAACATTTTCTATCCTTAATATATGTACTAACTATTAACATTTGTTTATAAAAATGTTCAGTTGTTAACAACGTTGATTGAGGGCGGAAGAAGGAGAAAGGAAACCCTAATTTTTTATGAGTTTAGAAAAAGACATAGTTTATTGTTGATGACAGGAAAGGAAAGGTGACGGAGAAGAAATCATAATTATTTTAGTTTTTAATTTAATTATCTTTTTGAAAGAACATTGACTCATAATATAAAATACGTCACATCATAAAATGTTGACTCTATTTATCACATCATCATTTTTGAATAGATAAATGTCACTAATGACAAAAATTGGATGAATATGAAACGGTAAGAACATGATCTAAAAAAATTGTCGAGACTAAAATTAGATTGAACTTGTTCCAGATCGAACTTAACTTTGGTCCACTCTAAATTATGTTCAAGCTCAATATCTCTTATTTGTTGACTATATAAGCCACTTATTAACTCATGACAAGGTATGCCTCAACTTAACTCTAGTCTCCACCTCAAACATATACTAATCTTGAACGTTGGAGTGTTTGCAAATACCTTGCAGGTTCTCTCCACCTTGGATTCCGACAAAATACCATTGTTTGAGATCATTCCTTCCACCGATCCACCATCACCACTATGAGTATGAATACTAATGGAACATAACTCATATTACATGGACAAAAAACGTTATACACTTTAAACTTTATACACTATAAGCAAACCACAACCAATCATATGTGTGACTTTACAAGTAATTAAGATTAAAGTCAAATATATTTAATAATATAACTTATATGATTTATTGAGAGTATAAAATAATTATACCAATAATGTATATGACATTTTTTACTAAAACAATGATTCAAAAAGGTGCAAGTCTTGCATAGGTTTATTATACCATATGGGTAGTAGTGGAACTTAGTATGGACTGAAGCGGACATGTATATAAATATATATAATACTTCATTCATTCTAAAATAATTATCGCATTTGCAAAAATTATTTGTCTTACAAGATTATCATTTTTAGTTTCTAATGTACCTTTAATTATTAGTTTCAATTATACCCTCTAATTGATATAAAGTGTATCAGTTTTAAGTTATTATTCTCCATTTTGCATTTATGATGATAGAAATACTAAATAGTTAATAAGGGTAATGAAGTAAAATCAACATTTTCTTTATTTCATTTATCATGTTTTTTTAATCTGTGTAAAATTGTCAAATGCGACGGTCATTTTGGAACAAATGGGATACTATGTAATATATGTGAAGAATTTATAAAAAGTGATTAACATTTTAAAAATGGATCACAGTTCAAACCCTATTCCTTGTGATTGATATTGTTACTTCACCTACATATCAAATATTTTTTTTTGGAATTGTAAATGTTAGGGGTGTATTATATTGAGATTTTAAAAAATTGTTTTGAAAGAAAAAATCTTGAAGATTTTAAAAGATTCTTTACAATCAAGATTTTAAAATATTCTTTAATAGATTTGTAACACAAGATTTCGAAATATTTTATCAATTTATAATATTGAATGACAAACTATAATACATATATTATAAAGTTTGAATAAATAAAAACAACATTGTTACGGTTTTTAAAATCTTTCAATAACAAATAGTTTCTAGTTGCATGTCCTCCTAAGTATCATTTATCCACGTATCTGTAGCTATAGTATTCTTCCATAAATTAGCATATTCACATTTTTGCTTTTGGGTTTGAACATTAGATTCATAATTATGATATTCGTTAATTGGCAACATCGGAGATAAAGATACATCAATATAACAACCTCAAATCTGAAATAGTAAACCTAAAAATAATATTTTAGTCCCTATAAAATCAAAATAATAACCTCAAACCCTAATCCTAAACCCTATTAATAATAATAACCTTAAGCACTAAAACATAAACCTTGAATCTTATAACACGAGACAAAACAATTTTTTTATTTAAATTATAACACATGACAATCATATACTCAACAAGACAAAACAATTTTTTATTAAACAATGCAAAATATAAAAAGCATGTTAATTTGGAGGAATTCTAATGTGAAAAAACTTAAAGAACCCAAATTAATTTTTTAATTCAACAAAAAAGCATACTAACTTGAAATCAACAAAAATCAATGATAACATGAAGAACCAACAAAAACATGTCAATGTAAGGAATACATGAAGAACCAATAAAAAAAATTAAGAAAATAATAAAAACCAATGGAAGCAATGTAAAAGGA
Organism: Cicer chorassanicum; assembly: GCA_037974735.1. Taxonomy (NCBI): domain Eukaryota; kingdom Viridiplantae; phylum Streptophyta; class Magnoliopsida; order Fabales; family Fabaceae; genus Cicer; species Cicer chorassanicum. The sequence continues at coordinate 45,859,967 of JBBPBP010000004.1, read as the reverse complement.
CTACATGAAGAACAATAAAAACCTAAAGAATCAAAACTTAAAAACAAGTAGCATGATGCAAAAGCAATAGATGAAAAAGAAAAATCTGACTTGTGCAGTAAAAGATTCAAAAATAGTGGAAAACAAGAACATGATTGTTGATGAGGACCTAAAAGAAGCTAATTATGAGGAAAAACAAAGAATATTTCAAGTCAAGACTTTATAATAGTTTTTAATATTAATTGTGTTTAATTTGAATTATAATAATTTTAGTTAAGTGGTGTAAGCTCAATATGGGTCTAGAGAATTAGTTTTTGACTCATTTTAGGAATAGGGTAAATCTTTCTTTCAATACTTTGTAAGAGTTTCATTTTGGATAAGTTTAAAATGAATTAGAATTTATCTCATGAGAATGTTGAGTAAGATGTGTCTCCTCTTTGAATTCTTGAATTAGAATTTGCTTGAATCTTATCCATGGATTCCTTACCATTGTGACGATTCCACATTGGCTTATCAATCATCATTGATTGTGGCATATTCTTCATCTTCTTCATCTAATCCATGTTTTGTTGCTTTCCTTTCCCTTTTATTTTACCACTTTGTTTGAAGAAATCATTTGGTTAGATCTTCAATCTCATATGGAAGCACTCAAATCCACATCTTTTGGTATTAAGAGCTTGTCACCAAGTGGTAACATTTGTTCTTAATTTATGTTTTTAAATTTTTTATGTTCTAGAAGTTCTTGGAAAATTTGAAATTTTAGGTTAATTTCTTGAAATTTGATATTTGTTTTTGTGTAATCTTGAGTTGTTAGTTGATTATAAGTGTTATAATATGTACGGGATCGTTTAGTTTGATGATTACTTGTTGTTATTTTGGTGAAATTTTGAGTCCTTAGTTGTTGTTTTGAGAAAAAAAAATATGGTTTTAGTTTCCTCATCTTCTTCACTTGCAATTGTTTGATTCAAAATTTCATTTGCAAATTTGTTTTTTATATTATTTCTTCCATACATGTCGAATTTTGGAAGTTCAAAAGGCTAAATTGATTATAAAAATGAGAGGAATTCAAATATACAGAGAAAAATCTGAAAATACAAGTGCTACAAAAAATTGATTATGCACAAAAGCACTTTTGAAAAAAAGGTATTTTGCAAAAAAAAATCCATAATTGTTCTTAATGAAACATCAAACATCTTTTGCATTCTTGTTACCTCTTTTAGGCTTGCAAGTTTGATTTTAGTATCTTACCTCCCACATATTTGGATCACTTAGTCATTTAATTCTAATATTTCTTATTTCTTTGATAATCTACTTGAGTGTGTCTTCATTTACTTAGTTTTTCTTGTTTGTCATTTTAAATTCTTAGTTTTGTCTTGGAATTTTGCTTCTTGAAACTCTTGTGTTGATAGTTTTTGTGGACTTGTTACATTGTATTTTGATTCTTTGATTTGGATTCTTGCTTGAGTTCTTTTTAAAAACTTGAAAGAGGAGTTTAAGTGGAAAAAGGCAAGAGTGTGCATCATTAAAAAAAAGTCATCATTGAGAGATATACACGAGTGATACATTTCTTGAGTGTAAATATTTAGTGAGTGGTGAGGGCCTTATTTTTATCTTCTTAACTTGTTCTGGTTATTTGCTTGATTATTGTAATACTCGTTGATTTGTTGTTTTTGAAATCATGAGTGGAAGTGAACCAAACCCCCTTTCTCCTAGAATCAATTATCTTATGGGTCACTTTACAAAAATGTTGAATACTCAAATGAATGCCTTGAGAGAAGAGTTTATGAATCAAAGAGATATGAGATCTCATAATGGAAGATCTTCTCAAAATAAAGATAGGTTCGAAATTGAGAAGAAAAAAAAGAATATATAGAAATTTTTAATGAAAATGAAAGGAGGTATGAGAGGAGATTTAGAGAAAAAGAAAGAAGATGTGAAGATTATGATGAGGAGGGGAAATGAGGTATGAAATGAGAGATAGAGATTATGGTGAGGATGAAAGGAGATATGAAAAGAGAGATAGGAAAAAAGCAATGAGGCAAAGAGATTTTGAGAGGAATGATATCATGTATGCAAAAGAGAAAAGACACAAAATATATAAAGGAGGATCGAGAGAAAAAAAAAAGTATATCATATGAAGAATAAATTAGAGATTTTGTATTGGATCTGAAGTAAGTGAAATGTCTTTATGAAAAATGGATATATAAAATAGGCAAGGAAAGTAGAGAAACTAGCCTTGAGAGAGAAAGAGAAAATCAAAGAAAATAAAGAGAAAGAGAAAAAAAAAAATAAGTTAGCCTTGAGAGAGAAACGAAAATTAAAGAAAAGAAAGATAAAGTGGAAAAATTCGAGAGACAAATTGCAAGAAATTGAGTCTAACTCTTTGCCTAACTTTGTTGATTCTTATGTTCAAAAGCTTGAAGATAGGTCTCCAAAAGAGGAATGCTCACAATCTGTAACACTCCGATTTTTAACAGCACGAGTGCATTTTTTTTTAAAACAACTTAATAAAATAATATGTCGTAACACAAAACGACAAGAGTCATAAATATTTACATCATACATATAAACAATCTAAGATAGTTTTTGGGACAATAATACAAATTATACAACTAGAAAATACACCTAGGCTATAAGACCTATCATACACCGCTCATATCCCTGAGGTATTCTCGGCAGACACCTGCGTAGAAGTACTGCTCTAAGAATGATATCCCCCCCATAGTCGCGTAAAAAAAATGGAACATGGACCCACCAAAAAATTCAATTGTCAAGGTATGTCATAGATACAATCATCCCAAAACCAAATAAGTACAACCACCAAAAGAGAGGCACCAAGACCCTATACAACAAAACAAACTAATCTGATCATCCAATAACAACCACAGTAGCAAGGGTGGCCTCCACACACTGTACGAGTTCCTTCTGACGCAATATCTCTCCTTGAAGTAAGTTCCTCATCCTCATCATCCATAGAGGGATCAGTCTCCTTAGAGGTTAGGTCCACCCACGAGATAGGTGGCTTCGGTGGCGCTGGAATCTTAAAATAGTTGACTACCTTAGAGACAGTCGGTAGAGGATCATTCATTGGAAGAGGATGCTCTGACTCGACCCGGGGTGACACCAACCAAGGTATTGGCGACCCATCAATGAAACCTTGGTCCCCTACCAGCCAGGACGGACCTGCAACATCCTCTTCTGTTGGCATCAACCCCTTACCCTTCTCGCCAATCCTTGGTCCAAGCATCGCATCTCCTACTCCTACGGTGGGAGTCACCACACTTACGGCGGCCTCGTCTCACCTTTACCTAAAGCATCCTCTCCATCTACCCACGCTCCATTCACCCAGAGTATCAATCCTGAGGGTACAGGATAGTCGATCCTCTCATGTGTGAGCCCCACGTAAAATGCTGCTTCAACTTTCCTACCAGTCATCACCACTATCCCCGTATATGTAGCCTTGCTTGAGATGGGGTCGTATGTCGATTAGGGAAGTCTAATGATTAGGGAAGTCTAACGACTAGGGAAGTCTAACGAGTACCGATTAGGGAAGTCTAACGACGTTTCCGTCGTCAGGGTAACAGTCGGTAGAATGAATTCGGGTATCATTTGAGGGAAAATCTCAATTTCCACAATAATGTAAAGGGTCACTAACCGAAATTAACAATTAACATTTAACAATTATATCATGATGATAAACAATAAACACTTAGCAGTTATGGCATGATAACAGATGATAAACACTTAGCAATTATGACATGATAACAGACAATAACAAGGCATGTATTACATATATCATAACAAACATGACTCGCGTGCCAAGCACCCTAATGCAATGCTTATATGCCAGTGCACATGATTCTGGAATTTCTAAACCCTCAACGAAGGGCGTAAATCATAAATGTACCGCCTTTCACAAACCAGTACTAATTAACGAAGTGCCACATATCATAAATCAACATGATTTATCAAAGTGTAGTCTATCACAGACCTACACGGCTCAAAAATCCTTGCGAGGATAAGGTGGACCAATCAACTCATGGAACCACCCCGTGGCCCATCGCAGTCACCACTAACACCTTGACACATCACAATATCACTAACACCGTGACCCATCATGGTCACCACTAACTATGAAATGCACAAGCATACTTTGACTCTTTCACAATAATTATTATGTAAATGCAGCTATTAAAATACTCCCCTTTTAATACTCATTAAACACTAATAATTTTTCATACTTTTTTAGAGGGTATACTCAAGACATATTCTTATCAATAAAATTAATAACATGTAGCAACCCATGTTATCAATCATGAATGCATAATTACACCAATATTAACAATCACATATCCACACATCAAGCACATATATAAGGTCCTTATGTGCAAACTAAAAATTTGGAAGGAACCCTTACCTCATTTATAGCTTTTCAACAATTATCGCTACCACAATCAAGCACAACAAAAATCTCGCTTGTGCCAACACCTTTAATAAAATAGTGTTTGGCTTAGTCAAATTAGTCTCGGATACTTTAACTACCATACAAACCATTTTTCACTCCTAATCCTCTTAGAGTATATTTTTCCAAAAGATTTTGAAACGAGTAAAGATTAATAGTATTATTATTCACAATACACACTTTCAACATATAATCAAATATTTTTAGAAATCATCCTTCAAATTTTTCAGAGAATTCACTAACAATCATTAGAAACGTCTTAAATTATTTTTCTCAAAATTGTTCACACAACCACAAATTTTCTCAAATTTGCCATAACTCATTTGTTTTTTTTTTAAATAACTACAAGTTAGATCTATTATATTTTTAAAGACTAAATGTTCAATCAAAGTATTTACCTCATAATAACATAACCATAAAAAATATCAATAAATGTTTTTTCTCCGGTTTAAAAGTTCGAACTCTTTGAAATAATTTCATTCCTAACAAAATCTTTTTTTTATCAACCAAGCTTGTATTTTAATTCATGAGACTTAGGATCTTTTAAAGACATTTGAAATTCTAACTCAAGACTTGAACCTTTACTTAATAAACTTGAAACTTTAATTAAAATCTTGCAAACCTTTCTAAAAATTGAAAGTATATATATAAAGCTTGAACCCACAACTCACTAATTTCTTTTAAACACAAGTTCAAAGATTTGTGAAAAACATGTATACATTCTTAATCATCAACCACAACAACTACCTTTAAAAAAGCATAGACTAAGAAAATCATTTTTCTTTATTCACCACAACAACATTAATATTTCAGAGTTCTCTCCACCGTTAACTCGGTGTCAACGGTCTTAACGAGCTAACTACATAAACATAATGATTTATAAAAATTTGTTCACCACCAAAATTTATCCAACCACGTCATAATTCTAAAATTAAATCTTTTTCACACACAGAACTTTAAAAACTAATTGATACATTATTTATTTAAAACTAAATAAAAATGAATATTTTTCAATCCACACATACTCACACACTCGACAATTCAAATCTTTTTGGAAGAAAATCTTTTCGTCTTTCAAGTTCTATCACTCAACCATTAGAGCACAAAAATTTGAGTTAATAAAGCACTCTAAACTTGTTCTTTAAATTAAGTCCAAGAGTAATTAAAAAGAAAAACATTTTTAACTTCAAACATATTAATTTCACAATTTAACTTTTTGCTCAAACTCATTAACTTAGTTAAAACTTGAGCATTTTCACCACTTTAACAACTCTAAGTTTTCTTGTAAAGTTTCAACTTCAGTTCAAACTTATTTATTTGAAAACAACTCATTACATAACTTAAACACATCAAAAATCAATTTCTTTTTTTTTCTTCCCTAGATTAGGGTTAGACTGCATCAAAATGAATTTGGGGGTTTTTTCTTTTCTTACCTTTTAAATAACACACTCAACACCAACACCACCCTAATTTCACATTAAACCAAAGTAATCAAACAAAACCAACAAAATATTATCTCGCCTTGGTTTGAGAGAGGGGGAGAAGGTAAATGTTTTCATTTCATTTTTCACAACAACAACAAGAATCATGAAAGCATTGATCACAAACTCAAGGAAATCACTCTCTCCTCCCCACACTTACATGTTTTGCTGCCATGGAAAGGAAAAGAAGGAATAGTAAATAGTTCAACTAATCATGATTCAATCAAAGTATCAAACAAAAGTCAAAGCAAATCCTCTTACCCACCACTATGAGATTTTCGAGTTTTACTAATAAAGAGAGGAAATGGAATTCTTTTACCTTAATCACCTTAGATCACACACTTGTCTAAATCTTTTTCTTCTTCAAGTTCTTATAACACTCAAACGAGAAGAGAAAAAGGAAAAAAATGAAATGGATCAATGAGATGGAGAAAGTATGTTACAGCCTTGAGAAAGTGGAAGGAGAGAAAAATGGTTTTGTTTCACTTTTAAAAGCTTAAGAAACTATTTGTAACCACACGTTATAATTCCATGTGTCCATCTCCCTAACCACTCATTTTTCAATCTACTTTAGTTAAATATATACTCCCATCGCAACTCAATTGACAGATGAATTTATCAGTAACATGTGACATCTTAAAATTTTTGTCAATGATAAATTCTTCGTAGCTTAATTAAATTATTCTCAGATAAATAATTTTAAATTGGTCTCCTAATCATATATATATATATATATATATATATATATATATATATATATATAATTTAAACATATTACAAACTCTAACAAAATAAATTTTTGGTATTTAATTTCATAAAATAAAAATTGGGTAAATAGCTTAAGCAATTCAACACAAAATACGAAAAAAATTGCAGAAATTAGAGTTTAGAAAATTCAAAGTCTTGCACAATCCATTGAAGTTAAAGGTGATTGATCAAAGGTTTCTTAAAATGATGCTTGCAAGGAAAATCTTGATTTGAATCCTAGCAACTTTAATTCTTCTACTACTTTAATTTATGTTTCTCTTGAATCGTTTGATAAGTTTCTTCCTCTTATGCTTGATAGGTTTGCAAATATTCATATTGAAATGTCTAACTTGTGTTATTTCCATAAGCCTCATTTAAAAGTTGAATCTATGATGCATCAAGTTTTTAATCCATATTATTCTTCTAAACTTGATTTGAGAATTATGAACGAAGACTTGAATGATTTTCTTAATAAACGTGTTGTTGTGCTTTCTAAAGTAAATTTGGTTCATGACAAATTTTTTGAAGAATGTGTTGGGATTATTGAGAAACATTTGTTTGCTAACTTGAATACTTACTCTTATGTAAAAAATAAAATTAGTATCTTGAGATTTTCTATAAGGGTAAATGTTTTCATGTGGAGTTAGTTGATAATAGCACTACTACACCTTTCCTTACTCTTTCTCTTATTGACAACCCTTTTAAACTTTCATATGATACTCTTAATTTGTTTGAGGGACTAGTCTTATTTCAAAAAGAACCTTCATTTGCTTATGATGAAAGTAATGTCCATAAGGCTCAACTTGTTTTGAAGCCATTGGAAATACAAAGTAACTTCTTGTCCATCAGCAATTCCAATCCAGGGAAGGTAAAATTGGTACTTAATGTCAATTTCAAGAGGTATAATTTCATTGCTATCTTGAAAACTCCTTATATTGGAAATGAATATGTTGTATTGTTTAATGCAAAAAGTGGAGTTGTGCTTCACCTACTTCACATATTTAACAGTTTTTCACAATTTTCATTTGATCCCGGTGGTAGCGTTAACATTGTTCTTCATATCTTTGACTTGTGTTTCTTTTCTTGTAGGTTATGATTGAGCTAAATTTGAGGTTGAATTTCTTCTAAGAAGGAGGCAATGATGAGGACCTAAAATGAGCTAATTATGAGGTAAAACAAAGAATATTTCAAGTCAAGACTTTATAATTGTTTTTAGTTTTTATTTGTGTTTAATTTGAATTGTAATAATTTTAGTTAAGTGGTGTAAGTCCATTATGGGTCTAAAGAATTGGCTTTTGGCCCATTTTAGGAATAAGGTAAATCCTTCTTTAAATACCTTGTAAGAGTCTCATTTGGATAAGTTTGAAATGAATTAGAATTTCTCTCTTGAGAATGTTGAGTGAGATGTGTCTCCTCTTTGAGTTCTTGGATTAGAACTTGCTTGAATCTTATCAATGGCTTCCTTACCATTGTGGCAATTCCACATTGGCTTATCAATCATCCTTGAATGTGGCGCCTTCTTCATCTTCTCAACCTAATCCATATTTGTTTATTTATTTTCCCTTTTATTTTGTCACTTTATTTGAAGAAATCACTTGGTTAGATCTTCAATCTCATGTGAAAGCACTCAAATCCATGTTTCTCTGAAATTATTTGATAAATTTCTTCCTCCTATGCTTGATAGGTTTGCAAATATTCATGTTGAAATGTCTAACTTGTGTTATTTCCATAGCCTCATTTGAAAGTTGAAACCATGATGCATCAAGTGTTTAATCCATATTATTCTTCTAAACTTTATTTGAGAATTATGAGCCAATACTTGAATGATTTTCTGGATAAATGTGTTGTTGTGCTTTCTAAAGTAAATTTGGTTCATGAAAGTTTTTTTGAAGAATGTATTGGGATTCTTAAGAAACATTTATTTGATAGCTTGAATACTTACTCTTGTATTAAAAATAAAGTTGGTATCTTGAGATTTTCTATGAAGGGTAAATGTTTGCATGTAGAATTAGTTGATAGTTGCACTACTACGCCTCTTCTTACTCTTTCTGTTAATGGAAAATCTTTTAAATTTTCATATGATACTCCTAATTTGTTTGAGGAACTTGTCTAGTTTCAAAAAGAATCTTCATTTATTTATGATGATAGGAATGTCCATGAGGCTCAACTTGCTCTGAAGCCTTTGAAAATACAAAGTAACTTCTTGTATGTCACCAATTCCAATCCGAGGAAGGTAACATTGGTACTTAATTCAATTTCAAGAGGTGTATAATTTTATCTCTATCTTGAAAGCTCCTTATATTGAAAATAAATATGTTGGATTGTTGAATGCAAAAAGTGGAGTTGTGTTTCGCCTACTTAGCATATTTGGAGGTTTTTCACAATTTTCATTTGATTTCGGTGGTAGTGTTAACATTGTTCTTCATGTCTTTGACTTGTGTTTTTCTTCTTATAGGTTATGATTGAGCTAAATTCGATGTCGAATTTCTTCTAAGAAGGAGGGAATGATGAGGACCTAACATAAGCTAATTAAGAGAAAAAACAAAGAATATTTCAAGTCAAGACTTTATAATAGTTTTTAATTTTATTTGTGCTTAATTTGAATTGTAATAATTTTAGTTAAATGGTGTAAGCCCAATATGGGTCTAGAGAATTAGTTTTTGGCCCATTTTAGGAATATGTACCTTATAAGAGTCTCATTTTGGATAAGTTTAAAATGAATTAGAATTTATCTCATGAGAATGTTAAGTGAGATGTGTCTCCTCTTTGAGTTCTTGGATTAGAACTTGCTTGAATCTTATCAATGACTTCCTTACCATTGTGGCGATTCCACATTAGCTTATCAATCATCATTGATTGTGGTGCCTTCTCCATCTTCTTCAACTAACCCATGTTCGGTTTCTTTCTTTTATTTTACTACTTTATTTGAAGAAATCACTTGGTTAAATTTTCAATCTCATGTGGAAGCACTCCAATCCATATCAATTGTTGAAAGAGTCTCATGGGTTTTGGTGAGATTGTTGAATGGAAGTTGTAGATATATTTTCAACTAAAAAGTCTCACAAAATTCATTATAGTAAAGAATCCATTAAAATCTGTATATTTTTGAATAACAACAGACAATTTTTAAGTTGTGAAAAATCTCAATTGAATACCATCGAATTTTGTTGCCCTCTTTAATTTTTTTTGGAAATCTCAATTGAATACCTCGGAAATTATTTATCATCAGTTAAAATCTTAATCAAATACCAAATGATGTATTTTAAAACCAAAAGTCTTTTAAATTCTCTAGAAATCCCAATTCAATACACCCACTAAGGATTATTAGTAAATGCAAATGTTAATATTATGGATCGGGTGGAAGTAGAACTATTTCTTATCACTCCACTTTTTAACTCCTCCATACCTACAAATTAATATTAATATATATTATGACTATTTTAATACATTTAATTTCACTTTTTCTTTCAACTATTATTTGTTACATTATTTTCAAAAATGAACTTTTCTATTTTTTAAACTATTATTTTTTGAGTAAAAAAAACTAATTTATTTTTCTGATATTTTAAATTATGTTTAATTGCAGTTTTGATCTCTCTATTTTCCTCAATTTATGGAATTGGTCCTTCTAATTTAAAAGTTGAAAATTTTGGTCTCTTCCTCAAATGTTTGAACTAAAAATTTATCATATGTTTTCATGATATAAAATCATCTAGATACATTAATTATTCATATGTCATTAATTAAATTACAAAAATGAAAAATTTCTAAAAATAAAAGTTAAGTTTTTATAGGTTTTTATTGCTGTTTTACAAATGTTAATCATTCTACATCATCTTATCATATGCCACATTATTTAAAGCATGTCATATCATCATTTTTTAGTCAAAAAATCAAAATGAGAGACAAAAACTGTCAAATTTTAAAATAGAGGGATCGATTTCGTGAATTGGTAAAAACAAATTACTAAAATTGAATTAAACCAAATTTTTATTATGATTGCATAGATTAAATGTGATCAATTACATCTCTTAATATGTGTAACTTGATGTGATTTTGCTTATTCATTTTTGTATGGAGTATCTACTATTGAACACATTATTTGACTTTTTATTCTTTTATTGTGATGTTTTACTTTGAATTGAAGAATTTAACTCTCTTATATTACATTATATAAAAATAAACCGGTTTTTATTGAGATGTTTTTAGATGGAGATTGGTTTATCAAAATTAGCATGGGTTAAGTGAATGCTTGTTTAACGATTAATTTTCTACTTCAATTTTTATTTTTATTTTTGCAATTTAGTTGATGACATATAAATAATTAATGCATCTATATTATTCTATATCATGAAATCATATGACACATTATTTAAAATATATTATATCATCATTTTTTTAGTTTAAAAATATGAGGGGACCAATACTGTCAACCTTTAAAATATGAAGATCAATTCTGTGAATTGGTGAAAATAGATGAACTAAAATTACTATTAAACATACTTCATTCTAAAAGAACATAGACTAATTTTGTTGGTTTCATTTCAAATGGAGTAATAGATAAATTCACAGAAATTAAAGAGAGATTAAAATTTTTACTAATTTAATCTTATTAATTATTAGTGTATTTTTTATTACCTTACTAACAAATTTTTTACCAACCGGTCAATTGTAATAGAAAGGAGGGAGTAACATTCTAATTTCAATTTATATAGTTTCTTAGTATGATAAAACTTAAAGAACATTACCATAAAAGTGTAAGCATAAAAACTCACAAAAACATATTGATACATTACATCTCGTGCATCACACAAATTACATCATATACCTTAATTAATTATTATTCTTATTATTTAAAATAATAATAATTAAGATACGATATAAATAGTGACTCTCTTAATAAAAGTTAAGAGAGTGACTCTTATTATTTTTAATTTAAGACTATTAATATCTATGATCTTCTCATCACTTTGATTTGATTATTCTTCTATCCACTTACTATTTTTAGAGAAATACTCGTATTGTTGTCCATCCGTTTACCATTTCCCTAATTTTCCATATTACTTTTCATTCTCCCCCTACCTTTGTTCCCATTTTTTTTGGTTTTAAGTGCTAGTATCATTCCTCCCTTGGTCTTATCCGTTATTAAATGTGCAACTGCAGAAAGCACAAATTGCAAGAAAGTTATTGTTGAAACGTGTAAGGATCAACAAGATGAGGATTTGTAAGAGTAAACTTGGAAGAATAAAAATGTAACACTAAAGAGGGTATTGCTTTTATATCTTGTGTTTGTTTGGCGGTTTTTTTATTGTGGTATATAGTGTACGTATTTTCATTTGTTGTATATACATATATATTTAATTTAAATTGTTTATGTATTTTATATAATTTCATACATTTAAAAAAAAAAAAGTTAATTGGATTATTTGAATATAGTAACTAGTCAAGTATAAAATTGTCTACGAAAATATAAAATTGTTTAAGAAAGAATGAAACATTTATGTTTAGTGTGTAAAATTTACAAAATAAGACCTAAAAATAAAACATATATATAAATTTAATTTATATACACGGTCAGTCAGTATAAAAAGTATTTACAATATCAATTGATCACAATCGTTATAACGTTAATATTATTTGACCTATGTCAAAACTACTTATAAAGTCATTCATATGATTGATCGTAATTTACTGACTCTATAAAACTTTTTACATTGTCAGTGCATAAAAATTAAACTCAATATATATTTATATGAAGATGTCAATAATATGACGTTGTACAAATTATAAACATGCATAAAATTCTATGAAAACGCCTTAAATACTTTTGCTTTGTGGTCCTTGATTTGTCCTAATAGGAAAGATCAAACATTGATTATGAATTTAGAAACATTTTTATTTTTCATGCATTTTATGGAAGTTAACTTCATGAGTATGAAGAAATCACACAAATGAAAAACATATTACATTTAGTACTAAGAATAGTTGATTACCACCCAAGTATCCTTTCTAATTCTATATATATTTCCTTATTAATGAATTCATTTATTTTTTTGAAAAACTACATGTTTTTGTATGAACACAAGAGATTGATTATCGAATTTGGTGATATGAACTCTAAGTTTGATTTTTTGAATTGATCATGAATGGGGGCAAAATCCTATTTATAGTAGTCATGAACTCTTGTGCACTTCAATTTGTTGCTATTTCTCCTCATTTGATTGTTTAGATCATCTCTGAATGTTAGTTACATGTAGCGTATCTGAAGGCCGAGATAGGTGGAAGCATGTAATTGATTCAAATGAGTTCCTTGATATTCTTGATAACTTCTTTTTGATTTGGCGACAATGGAACTAGAGATATAATCAATTTGTGCATAAAGACTTCCGGTTGATGGATCTGCAAATCAAGAACGGAAGTTGAAGTTCCTTTCTTAGGAACATTGTTGTGTTTTATTTAGATGCAAACATATCAAGTACGAAGAAGAACAAAAATGTGAAAAAGGTCATTCACATGGTCTACGTTTTGAGTTTTTCTATTAGAATTACAAATTTTTGGTCTTATGTTTTTTAAAGATGGAGTGGAAGAGGAAGATGATGAAGATTGGCCTGAGCGAAATATGGTATAAATTTAGAAGATCATTAGTGATTTTTCTAAAATTCGAAAGACTAATTTGAGAATAGTTTACTTTTAAAAATTTTCACGTCAGTACTATTATGCAGATGCCAGCATCATAACGATCACATGACATTTTTTTAGCGGAACTAACAAAAATGACATTTTTGTAAACGGACAATAACATAAAAACTAATGTTGCAAATATGGTGTCATTTAAAGGACCTAGCTGAAGAAGTAAAAGACCTATATGATAACTGAATCAAACATAAATAACTAAAAAGGCAATTTAGTCTATATATTATTAATAATATATTATAGTAGTTTAGTAGACTAATTTAAAAAAAAAAATAGTTTGGTTAAGAATTAGAACATTTTTGAGATTCAATAAAGCTACTTCCAAGTAATTTACATTATTCAAGTAATTTGCAAGGTGCAAGCACGGGAATGAACAGTTGAATTGTGTTTGTCTAAGTTAAATTCTTTTTTAATTATTTATTCAAGAACTGTTTTGGGTTTGGTGATTTTCTTAGAACAGAAGTAGTAGCAATCATACTTAAAGAAGTCAGAGGTAACAGTAAAGTAAAGAGTGCACAAGTAAAGTGACACAAACAGATTTATCTTGGTTCACCACCAACTTGGTAGCTACATCCAGTCCCCTCACTTAGAAGGATTTAACCACTAATTCAAATACTTAAATTACACAGCACCTGACCCTATAAGTCAGTCTTCTCAAAACAACCTAACACCTACATACTTTTTGAGGCAAACAAACACCTTGACCCTATAAGTCAAGTCTTCTCAATATAACCTGAAAATCACAAATTTCTTGAGGAACAGTAAAGCCACTATCGAGTTGGGTCACACAAGTTTGGAACTGATTATGTTTTGCTTCTACTAAGCAGATTTTTACAATTGATTTCTCACACTTAAAAAATATTTCTTTGAGGAAGTGTTTCTCTAGAACTTAAACCTTTGAACTTTGAATACTTAGGAAGTTTGAGCTCTCAAAAGTTTTTCTGAATTGTAAGGATTTCTGAGTTTATGAGTTCATCGTCAACCGCGATTATCTATGTATAGAATAAATTAAGGTTTCACTTTTGTCCTTGTAAAATTTGGATCATATCTTTCTTGTGAACAAATTCTAAGTTTATCTTCTTGTGAACAAATTATGAATGTTTCTTCTTATAAACAAGTTATGAGTGTATCTTCTTGTGAACAATATTTTGGCCATATCTTTTTGTGAATAATATTTTGGCCATATCTCTTGTGAACAATATTTTGACCATATCTTCTTGTGAACAATATTTTGACCATATCTTCTTGTGAACAATATTTTGGCCATATCTTTTTGTGAATAACATTTTGACCATATATTCTTTTCACGCTAGTCAATATTTCCTTCCATTATAGTTCTGAATCATATCTAGTTTCAGATTTTGTTCAAAAAATTATTCATGCAAATACTCATTCACACTCTTGATTGATTGGAGCGGTAATGGATTCGGGCATGTTCTTGGATCTTTAGAAATTTTGATTCGGCTAAGTCTTTTCTTCAGAGTTAATTCTTTCAATTAGAGCCGTTGACTTTCAAATAGAGCCATTGACTTTCTTGTTGGAGTCAAACACTATGTTTCTTGGATAATAATAGTCAGAAGCAGAATTGCATGACTTAGAATTAGTGGCTTTGGGCAAATCACATTGTTGAATCATCAGAGTCGCAACATTAGAGGCTGTATATCAGAGGCAACATTTGAAGTGTATCAGCAGAATATGAGCTTTGAATGCATGGCTTGAACCATCTCTTTAGAGTTAATGATAGCTTGATATGAACTTTTCAGAGACATGCTGAGTTTATGCACTTCAGAGGCGCACAAGGGCTTTAGAGACATGCTTCAAATTCAGTGTTCAGAGTCAGTAATCAAAGGTTGTCTTCAGACCCAACCATCAGAGGTAGTATTCGTAACCTATAGAGGCACGCTGCTTTTTCAGAGGCATACATGTATGTTTTTGTACTCCTCTGATCTCATCCTCTAATCACTTCCTCTGGTTTTTTGTTCTAATTTCTTCACACTTAATGAAGCCATTAATCTAAGCAAATTGTTCTCATGAATACCTTTGTTAACATCAAAATCACAAGAGGAAAATCAACTTAGTTCCAACAATTACATCATGATCAATAAAGTTTTCTTTACAAGTAATTGAAATATTTTAGGATTCACCAAAGCTTCTTCTAACTTCAAATAACACATTGAACCAATTATTCATTGTATTTTTTTTTTTTTAAGATTTAATTTGTATGCACTGACAGTGTAAAAATATTTCACACTATCAGTTAATCATAACCATAAGATGATTACATCATTTGATTTTTATCATAATTATTTTTAAAGTCAAACATATGGATAATTGTGATGCGCTAAAATTGTAATTTTTTTTTATATTAACAATGCATGACAATTAATCTCTTTCATATCATAACCAATTTTTAACATAAATTTTAATTCAAACGTTGTTTGAAATTGTCAGATTATTTAACCTCCTATAAATATTAAGAAAAACAATTTAAAAAAAATTTTTGAGAAAAAAAAAGAAAAACAGTTTGGTTTAGAAAAAATGGTATAGCATTTCAGTTAATCAAACTAAAATGCTTCGATTCAAGGAAAATGGTAAGATTATGATTCGGAATAAAAGAAGTGGTTTGCCTAATCATTAATCCAATTCGGTTTGGTATGGGAAAACCAAACTGATTTGATTTTCTTGAACCGCTGTTATGATTCAGTTCGATTCGGGCTGTCATGATTCAGTTCGATTCGGTTCACTTTCGGACTGAATCAAACCATAGTCCTAGCTGTGACTTTCAAAAGGTCACTTACATTCAACTCGAACTAATACTTAAAACCTTTAAAACGACGTCGAACCTCTTAACTTTAGCGATGGCCGGGAACTCCTTACCGCCGGTGAAGCTCACCGACAGTGGCCGACCAGTTCTGTCACCAAACGAGATCGAGTGCTTCTTCCTCTCCGGTGTAGACCTTCTCTGCGAAGACGAACCAAACACATGGTTCCCTCACCTAAAATCTGGCCTCCTCATCCTCACCACCCACCGCCTCATCTGGCTCCCAGACGCTACCGCCTCCGGCAACGCCTCCTCCGTCCCCCTCGCTTCGATCTCCCACATTTTCTCTCACAAGAAGTCCCTCAAATCGGTATTCGCTTCCCCGAGGGTCCGTTTCCAGGTGTCTCCATCGCCAGAACGTGGAGTCGCCACGTCGGGATCGAGATCGGTAGTTGTGACTGCCGTGTTGAGGGGAAAAGGGGACTGCGACGCTTTTGTGGCTAAGTTTTGGGAGAATTGGCGAGCCAGAGCGTGGGAGGAGGCAGAGAGTGGTACGAGTTCGAGTTCGAATGCGGCGGCCGGGGCAGCGTCGGCTTCGAGTGGGATTTATTCGAATGATGGGACGGTGAGGATGGTGGGAGTTTCGGGGATATTGAGGAAGGAGCAGGAAATGTGGGAGAGTACTGATAAGAGTTTGCAGGATGCTTTTCAGGATTTGAATGCTCTTATGGTAATATATTTTTATCTATTTTTTAGTAATATTTGTTAATTTGGTGCTTATATATATTGGAATAAATAAGGGTTATGTTTGAGGTTTTGGTGGACTGATCAAGGAGGACAAGTTTGATGTACTGAATTGAGTTGAAATCTATGTAGCATGACACTTTAGGTTACAAGTCTGTGTTAGTGCTTTATAGTTTGAATTGCATTCTTTTTGTTAAAAGTCTAGTTGGTTTTGTGGTCGATAGAGCTGTAATTATGGATTTAATAGGAATTTGTTTAGAATTCAATAGTACATGATTTTCCAAATATTTGTGTTTTATCATGATTTCCCTGGACCTTGATAGAAATGACGGCGTTTTTTTATTTATGTTACCAACTTTACTTAGGGGAAAAATGATTTGGTTGTTGTTGTATTTCTTGCTTTGGCCACTGAGTTACAAAGAAATATTAGGTGGTTGTTGTTCTTTTTGTAGATATACGCGGCATGTTTCTCATGCTAGGAAAGATATTCTAAACCATATTATCCATGTAAACTCATAATCAGTGTTGTTAAATGGTGGCCATGGTGCCGCCATGGCATGGCGGATTTTTGGACAACCACCATAGGCAATCTGTGAAGGAATGCCCTCTATGGCGGCGCAATAGGCCACAATGGTTAGTTTATAACTTTATATGGCGGATGTTAGGCCTTCCGCCATTGACAACACTGCTCATATGTGGATTTATGAAATTTTATTTTTGTTTATCTTGAAGTTTAGAGTTTACACTGTTAATTTGTGTACATGAAGTAATTTGTGGAAAATGTGTTTCATTCTCATTTTAGGCTTAGTTAAATAAAAGGTGAACATCGCTTGATTTTAGTTTGATTGATGAGGAAGAGTCAGGCAAATGATCTCTGGTTTTATAGGTGAACTAGTGAGCTGAGTTTTACCTGTATGATGTGCAAACAGATGTGAACTCTTTGTTTCTCTGACTTGATTGTGACAATTGTAGTAAGGTCTAGAAGTAATTTTGTAATATTTTAACTAGTTTTGTTTTAAGCTTAAGCTGCTTTAAGTTTTTAGTTTAATGATGGATTTGCAGAGCAAGGCTAAGGAAATGGTGATGCTAGCTGAAAAAATGAGGCTAAAACTTTTGTCAGGCTCAAATTCTCAAATGAGTGCAACTAATGATGAGGAGATGGGTTCAAAGGAAGAGATGCAAGAATTGTTATTGAGTGTTGGTATAATATCCCCTGTTACTAAAGAGTCCGCGGGTGCTCTGTATCATCAACAGTTATCTCGCCAGGTTCTGTTATATCTGTTCCGCAATCATTCATTGTTTTGTCAATAATCAAAAGATTATGCGAATTGTTACTTTTTTGTATGACATGCTTTTAAGAAAGGTTTCAGTAATATTTTTGGCCTTTTTGCCTTAACACTTAAAATTGTTTTTATCTAAAGATTTCACAGTTGAGGCTGTTTATGATGGATTGTTTTATTCCTGTAATTTTTTTATTGAGGGGAGGAGGATTCTTATGTCTTATGCTGTTCATTGATTAAAAAAATGTTATGGTTTCCGAGGATCATGGGAACATGAGTTTACAAGTACAAATGAATAAGGGACCATTCATAAAATATGGTTATAGTGTTGAACTATGTTGATGAACATGTTGAGGATGAATTTGTCTTTGCCTTTGGTGATGACAATTAAGGATTTACATGGAGCTAGTATAAAGCAGATTGTGTTTAAGAGGAAAATATATATACTAGAAACCAGGCCAAAAGGGATAACATGAACGGAATGAGTAGAAGACTAGAATTACAATTAGAATATAGAAGATCTTCTTCATGTGCAGTACATAAAGATGCATGCAGAGGATATTAAGACAGGGTATCTCTTTCTTTGCAGTGCATTATTGTGGCTTTTTGAGTTAATTGTTGTAGAAGAGTCAAGGAAGTGCTCTCTTACTCATGCTCTCTCATTCCTAGGGAGAAAGATATTAGTGGTTGGTTTTGATGTTTTAACTCTTCTACTCTCAAACTTTGGTGCACATCATTTAATGTTTTCTCACTTGTATAGAATCAATGGGACAAATCAATGGTTTGTATTTTTAAAGTTATGGAGTTAATTAATGGTCGCTTGACTGATTACCATTTTGTTATTTTCTGTTCGTTTAAAATATTCTAATCTGTCCTTGCTAATAATTAGTTGGCAGATTTTGTTAAAGTTCCATTAGAGAGATCTGGAGGAATTATCAATCTAATTGATATTTACTGTCTCTTCAATCGTGCCCGTGGGACAGGTTTCAATTTTTTTTCATCTGTCTTCCCTCAACATGACTAATTTCAAGGTGTACATTGTTTGATTTATACTTCCCTTGTTTTGGTTGTCTAATAAACAGAGTTGATTTCACCTGATGATTTGTTGCAAGCATGCTCTCTGTGGGAGAAGTTTGATGTGTATGTACTGCATTATCTGTTATTTTAATTATTTCTACCACTGCATTTTTGTAAATTGTGGTCATAGCATAGAACCAACGAGAGATGACTTCAATTCATACTTTGGGATGCTGAAATTTTTAAATCGTTCAAATGCAACCCTCTTAGGGATTTGTTATGTTTACATGCATTGACTATGTTATTCAATTGTTTCAGCCCAATTGTTCTGCGGAAGTTTGATAGCGGGGTCATGGTAATACAAAATAAGTCCCAAAGTGATGAGGAGGTATGTTCATTTTACCATTTCATCTGCAGCCATTTTTATGTTATGTTTTATTACTTAACTTGGGAAAAACACCTCTCTCTGGTCGGCACAATATGGAATTTGTGTGGTGCCCTAATTGTGAAATTGTAAAATTTTACACAATAGCATTAACATGTACTCTCTCTGTTTCATAATGAGTGTCAATTTAGCAAAAAAAAAATGTTTCAAAATGAATGTCATTTTCACTTTTTAATGTAACTTTAATTATTTTTTTTCAAATTGTACCTTTCAAATATTACTATGTACACTACTTCTAAAGCATTAATTCTACTTTGCATTAATGACAGCGGAAAACAGACCAATAGTTAATAAGGATAATTTAGAAAAATGACTATTCTCTTTCATCTATTTATTGCATTTCTTAATATGTGTGCAAAAACTTTAAAAAACAATCACTAGGAAGTATTTATACTAGTTGTGTGTTCTTAGTAAGCCCTAAACTCTAGACTTTTGCCCGGGTTCTTTCTAGACAGTGTTACAGGCCTGGTGGATCTCACGAGTTAAGGACAGTCACCACCAGGGACTGTGATAAAGAGCAGTTGTATTTGAATGATTTAATGTTTCCACAATTCTTGTTGGCCTAGAGTTGTGTTGTTCACATTAGTAATATGGTTGCTTTTTTCTTCAGAAAATAATAACTCGCATGATAGGACAAAACTGTCAGTTCCTCCTGCAAAAATTTGGTGGTTTCCGGTTTGTTTTTCTGGTTAGACTACTGAACCAGCGATTAAACCATTGATCCAGTGATCTGACCTTTTGACTTGTTGGATCTCTGGTTTAGATTATGCAAGGCTCTTTAGCTTTTCCCAATTGCTTATGCATAAAGTAATTCGGCTATTGTTCTTTTTACCAAATATGTCATGTTAATATTCAAATTCCAAAGTTGAATGTCAGATCTCCCATTTTTGGTCTTGAGAATATTTTTATCTTTAACGGACTATATAATGTGATGTGCGTATAGTGAATCTACCTTCAATAGTTTACAACATGGACATGTGATTAAATTTTAGATGAATGGCTTCTATCTTCTCTAATGTGTAACTGTGTTTATATGTTGTATAAGGTATAAACTTACATTTTATTTTTAAGTTTTGTAAACTTGTGAATATTCATTTAGGTTTTTCTTGTTTTGAGTTTTGATATTAACTTCTTGTTATGTTGAAATGGAAGCTGGTCAAATATGGTTTCATTAATTAATTAACTGCTGTTTGGTGTAGGTTTTCACTAAAATTAAGGTGCTTGTTACGAAGCCTGACGCTCTTCGAGCTGGGATAAGTCCTAGTGATGCTGCAATGACACTGGGAGTTGCGCCAGCAATGGCAAAGGAACATCTCTTGTCTGCTGAGAGCAAGGGTACACTGCTGTATTACTTTTTTCAATACTTTTAGTAGCACATCTTTATTCTCATTTTGTCCAATCTTTCCAGGTATACTTTGCAGAGATGTAAGCCCTGATGGATTTCGCTTTTATATTAACTTGTTCTCAGAAATTGAACGAGATGATATGTATTTGTAAGTTAACTTTCTATACTTGATATGTAGTTTTGGTTTGGCTCTTTATTTTTTTCAAAAACTATTTTTTTTGGCTTATTGATTTTCTGGTAAAATATGTTCCTTCCTGAGCTAAAATTAATACTGATAGAAACCAGAAATTTAAAGGTAATGGAAGGAATTTTATTGATTGTAATTGATGAGCAAAGCTCTTACAATGGTGGTGAAAGCTGGAAAATGCAGTAAACCAGAGTTGTAACAACTCCTAAACCAGAGCACTAGTGCTTCTAACCTCAACCAGAGAATAATTCTCCTAACTAACTCAAGACATTTTTCTGAATGCCTTTCTCACTCTCTTCCCCTCCCTCTTATAACAGAATTCTCCCTTGAAATAAGGAAAGATTCCAACTAACTATTTTATTCTCTTTGCTTCTAATTCCTCCTAGAAGGTGTGCGTGTGTGACTTGTGTTAGTTGGGCCCACTCTTTCCGCCCTCATTCCTCTTAATTTTCAGTGTTCTATCAAACTACACACTAAGACTTTTTTTTTTGGCTGTTTAGTATTCCTTGTTTAGTTGACCTACTGTTCTGTTTATCTTTCCCATATTGTGTTTATTTTTTAAAATTATAAATGAGACGATCATCGAATTCTTCCACATCAAGAATTGTTTTTTACTTTCGTCCCATTCTCTTTGTATCTTCATGTTTCAAGATAGGAAAAAAGTACTTTTAGATTAAATGCTAAAGGCCTTTCTACTCAAAATCTACAGATAGAGTATGTTATTGATTCTATTTGAAAATCGGCGCTTCACTTTTGAAATGTGTATCACTGACCTTGTAGTCGAGATTTCTGCTTCGTAGTTGTTCAAGAGTTATTGATTGCTATCCCTTTCCTTCATCTTATTTGTTTCTAGTTTGATATTATTCAGCGATAGAAGATGATTTTGTTCATTGATTGATTTCATATGCATTAGTTATGTTGTGATGAAGTGTTGCATATGCCACTTTTGCAGAGTAAAAGATCAGGGGATTTATGCCTCATGGGTAAGAGCAATCCATGCTCATGGTTAGAGTGGCAAGTTTGCTCTATTCAAGGTATGTTGGACAAATTTTGAGTTCGAAGAACTGGCCTGAGTTGACTAGTTTGTGTATATTTTGCTCCTTAATCATTATATATGAGGGCCATATTTAGTGAGTATGATTGAAGGAAAAAAAAGTACATACACATTGTAAAGAACATTTAACAAAAACACTATAAAGAAGGATTATAATGTGCCTGAAAGAAGGCACATCAAAAGAACAATTTTATTCACACGAATTTGGCATAGCATTGTGAATTTGCCTCTTTGGCAAATGGAAGCATGCAAGAACTAAGCTCAAAGTTACATTACCTTCAATCAGATGGATAATTGCCCTTGTCGGAATTCTTTTTTTGGCAATTTGAAGTTTAGGTGAGTTTAAATTTAAACACACATATCTATGATACAAGCCAACAAAAAGTCTATATAAAAAACCAATTAAAAAAGGTTGCAAGAATCTGAGAAATTGAATGGAAGTGTTACTAGAATTCGAACTGCATGTTTGATGTGTATCCAAGTGCTTCAAGGTGAGTTGCCATGGCTCGATTCATGGGTGGTGGACCGCACCTAAGTATCTGCAAAATGGAACCAGTTTTTAAATTAGGTGGCGGTGGGTGTGTTTACCAAGCAATAATTAGTGACAGCTTCTATTTTCACCCGAGTCTTCTCAAAACCTTCAAATTTTGTTCAGATTGGTTAATCTAGAAGTGTATGTTACACGTTTGAATTGACCAATCCGAACGTCTATTTTTGTGTATTTGAGAATATTGGGGAATGGATATACACTTCAACATTATATATATTTTTTTTTGTTAGTAGACAACATAGTAAATAACACCAGAAATTCAAAGAGCTGAGGATTAAGGACATATGCTTCAACATTATTATAATAAAGAAAAAATGATTTCATTTTTAGTTGGCAATTAAACCTGGTGAGGATTAAGGACATATACTTCAACATTATTATAATAAAGAAAAATGATTTCATTTTTAGTTGCAATTAAACCTGGATATCAGTGGCTGGTGCTGGACAATGGGATTCAATAATCTCCTTCGATATGAACCCAACTCCACCATTCCATTGATTGGGAGGCTGTCAAGTGTGTTAAAATCACATCAAAGATTTATTCTACAAACAACTCAAACTTATTTCGTACTTGCCAGAAAGGGTTTGTCCAAAATAAAATGAGTTTTTTTTTTTTAACAAAATGAACTATGGTCGCAAATTAATTGTAACTATAATTTATTATCTCTTAATTTAAAACACGTATTTAGATAGAAATATTTAAATAAAAGAGGTGTGTGTCCAATAAAAGAATCTTATAAAATGGTTATGTTTTCGATTGGATGAAGCAACTTACCTTATTTAAAACATGATAGATTTGGAATCTATGGGGAAATGTGTCCGCAAAGCGATCTAATTCTTCCTGCATCGTCAAACATGTATATTACTCATGATTCAAGCGAACCAAATAATTAACTTTGTACATTCAATTATGTCTTCTTTAATCCTTTTATTATTTTATAGTGTATTGTTTTTTCTCTTTGACTGGGACTTTCTATCCAGTTATAAAAGTGAAATTAACCTTCCACATGTAACAGTGATAAACTAATAATTAGGTATAGTTTTCTCAAGATCGAGTTCACCGAATTAGATTCCTCTAAAGTGATTAACTCACTCTATAGTCTATTTGTTAGTTAGATTTTGAGGGAAAGACTATAAATAATTTAAGTTTATATTTTGATATATTTATTTGATATTTTAAAAAAATTAAAAAAAAAATGATAAATGAGCATATGATATTATGTTGTTCTTTTAATTTAAAAAAAATATCTAATATATATAAAGATATAGACTTAATCTTTCAAAACCCTCTCTTTCAAAATCCTCTGAAAACCAACTCGCAAACACTGATTTGCTCACTCAATTAATTTATCACTTTAGAAAAATCAAATCCAACTTCAAGTGTCAAACTATCTTAAATTTGCCGTGTTTAGTTTAATTTCACTTATCAATTATGTCAAGTTTTCTTTTCCTATGTTTTTTACAAACCTTCTGTATGACATTAGTTTTAAAAATAAAAAATAAAAATGGAGAAGATTTTCAAAAGAAAAAGAAATTGAAGCAGAAAAGCCAATATTATCGAAAAATTATCATATGTTACTGTGTCACTATTACTAAAGTAACACTATTATTATTATTATGTGACTATTAATCTCGTGAGTAAATGTAAATTTTAATTCTCTTATGCAAGTGACTAACTAAAATAACTGCAATAGCTAATATTTGAACGTCAAATTTAATTCTCTTAACCACTATATTTCTATGCTAATAGTAGTTCTATATTCCTCACAACATTTACGAAAGAAACCACTACTCTAAGGACATGATTTCTTAATTAACTAGGTTACCTTTAGTAGGATGTCGTCCACAGTCACATTGGCGTAAATGAGGTACACATTTGTTTTGTCCTTTGGGTTTTCTAATATGGCTCTTATCAGCTGCAACAAAACACGAAAACACAGACGAAAATGTCATTTTCTAGCTACTTTCAAACAATCATAGAATGAATTTAAATTATTGTACTACAGTGAAGTATTTATTTATTTTTGGACTAAAATGACGTGAAGTATCAAGCTTTTATAATCATGTGAAATATCTTGGGTATGAATGAATTAATGTACTTAAATTACAAGTACACCTAAATTGCAAATTCATATGTACCTGAAACATTGGGGTAATGCCTGAACCACCAGCAATCATTCCAAATGCCCTAACTTGGCCAGGTTTGTAACTGAAACGTCCCTACAAGCTCCGTATATATATCCATTATTACATTTACATGTTCAAGTATATGAAAATGAAAACTATGCAATGTTTAGAGCTTTCAAGTCGTCACCTTGGGGCCCTTCACAGCCAAGCTGTCACCTTCCTTCAATTGTCTAAAATGGTGGGACATCTTTCCATTTGGGTACATCTGCTTGCACATAGTTGATATACACTATTATTTTCACAAATAAAGTTTGATAATTTATAAGTATGGAAATGATAAATTCATTGAAATTAATTTTTATATATAGTCGGTGTATAATGTTTTACACTGTTGGCAAATTACAATCACTGGTGCATCTGACTTTAAAAATAGTTATTATTTATCCTTTGGCCAAAAATATGTACCTTCACAACTAATTCAAAATAGCCAATATCTGAATTCAATGTGATTGGAGTATATGATCTCATAACTTCCTCTCCTTGACTATCTCTTCCTCTGCTCAAAATTTATCAAAATATTATATTGGATTATTTTAGCTTAAAAAAAACCTTTATTATTAAGGAAAATAGGACCGACCCAAGAGAAAAGCTAATTAAGAAGAGATGATTACAAATTTTCCTTATTATTAACAAATTAATATTTTTTTTTTTTGTAGATTAAGTTGAATAATACTAATAGAGCAATATATATGGGGAATCTTTTTCAAACCTGACAAGTATGTTTTTACCAACAGGAAGGCCCAATATCGAATTAGGAGTAGGAAGGGCAAATCTGAATCTTGCAGCATTAGGGCTGATCTGGGTCTTCTTTACAAGTTTAAATTCTTTGAAATTTTTGGGGTCCAAGCTACCTGAAAATTTTGTGGTTCAGATGGTCTCTTTATTTCAAAGATGAGTACATAATAGCAGTTTGTTTGTCTGAACCGAGTATTCTCACATTAAACTGTATAGACTAATTCCTCAAGCCGAATAGGTTTAATGTCAAGCTCAATACTACTAATTAAATTGAAAGAGATTCTTATCATCTCATTCTACATGCTTTCGGGTTATACAAACGACAATTTAAAATTATTGAAATGAAATATTGAAAATGATAACATAAGTTTAACAAAGTCTAGTAATTAAG
This sequence comes from Cicer chorassanicum, assembly GCA_037974735.1. Lineage (NCBI taxonomy): Eukaryota > Viridiplantae > Streptophyta > Magnoliopsida > Fabales > Fabaceae > Cicer > Cicer chorassanicum. Next base: position 45,833,909 of record JBBPBP010000004.1, on the reverse strand, counting down.
TAGAGGTGAATACACACACCTTTGGGGTTCTTGCGATAGTAAATATAAGCAGCTGTAAGGCCAACAGCAACAAGAGCAATTGCTCCATTTAGCAATTCAGGCTCCAAGTTCTGAGCAAAAGGTAATGACTTGAAAAACAATGTGGGGAAATTAAGTGTCATATTGAATGGTAACTCCAACATTTTGTATGAAATTTGGCAAATCAACAACTTCTTTATATATATTTGTACATGCACACTGAAATAAGTATTGAAACATTAACTAATAACTTTTGATGTTGATTCTTTACTTCTAGCTACTAGGGAGTGAAGCAAAGAATAATCCCAAACGTCTCAATAAGGACACCATATAATTGTAATATACTTTTATAATATTTTAATCTCAATCATCATTTCTCAGATTAATTGTTGAGGTCATGTAAAAATGATCTTATTATTGTGTAATCTGTTTCGTTTAATCTCAAATTAACGATCTATATCATTTACTGCATATAAATAGATTCTTCTCCGGTAGAAAATCCAAATCCATATGTAATTGGAAAATGCATCCCTCAAACCTATATAGTTGACATGTTTGGAAGATGAGTAAGCACTACACTAAATAGTTCTTAGATAAAAAAAATTGCATTAGTTTTTTTTTTCCTTACTCAAAATGGTGTTATATTAAATAGTATTATCACATTTCTAATGATTAATATAGGCTATAATTAACTGCGTTTTTTTATTTATTTAAAATATGAGTTAATATTATCATCCATTTGACGATGCTTAAGTCTGTTAATATCTATGAAACCGAATACTTTAAAGTTGGAGAAATATTATATTGAATATAGATAATATGTAGATTTCCGTAGATATGTAAATTAGAAGAATCATAATTATTTTTTAACTTTTAAAAAAGTTTATTAGATACATATGTGGTATTTCACATATATACTTGATATATATTCTAGAAAAGATGAAGACTATATTAAAGGAGAGACAAGATTGTGGGACATCGCTAAAGATGTATATGATCCATTTCAAGATGATGATGAACATTTTGAATCAACAAAATTGTCTCTTGATAAGTTAAACTTAAAAGTCATGCAATTCCACAAAGCAACAACAATTGACAAAAACTTAAATATCAGACAAACACAATTTTTAACGTGAAAAACTACCCTCAAAATGAGATAATAAAACGAGACTTAATCCAATAAAATATTTCACTATAATAATTAATGGTACACTAGAGTCTTCTTAATAACTATACGAAATATCAATCAATAACAATAATCACCAAAGGGTGGAAATCAAACAAATAACAAACAATCTTCCACTAAAGTGAGTATTTTAGAGAAACTCTCAGAGGAAAGTAAAACTAATGTATATCAAAAAACAAACTTAGTGATAGAAAAAACATATTAAAATTATAGACCAAACGGAACAAGTTTTCTACACACCTATTACCACGGGAACCCAATTTTCTTCTTCTCCTTTCTATTTTCTTTTGTCGCCATTTTTTCTTGTTTTTCTTTTTCTTACGCACATCACACTTTCTGCTTGCTGCTTTTAGGGATTTCAAAATCCCTTATTTTCTTCACATGGGCCTAGCCCAATTAAAACACTTTGTTCCCCCTTTTTTTTCCTCTTTAATGATGATAATAATAATAATAATAATAATAATAATAATAATAATAATAATAATAATAATAACAATAATAATAATAATAATAATAATAATAATAATAATAATAATAATAATAATAATAATAATAATAGTAATAGTACTACTAGTAAAATTGATTATTTTCACTTGGGGAGTGAGCCCACCCAACAAATTTCCCCTTCACGACTCAAATGAAAAGGTACTGCTTAACCATGCTCATCATATCTCAACCATTCTCATCAGTATGAATCTTTTCAATTAAAAATGACTTCATTTTTAATGCATCTAGTATCCAATGATACCACACCTCAATATGTTTCGACTTTGCATGAAAAGTCAGATTCTTGTTGAGATGGGTCACACTCTAACTGTCACAGAATAACACAAACTTGTCTTGCTTGAGGCCTAACTCGTGTATGAATTTCTTTATCCACAAGAGTTCTTTGAAATCTTCAGTTGTTGCAATGTACTCAGCTTCAATAGTGAATAAAGCAACACACTTTTGTAACCTTGATTGCCAAGACACAACTCCCCCTACAAACGTCATAATATAACTAAGTAGATTTTCTAGAATCAAGATCACCTGCCATATCTGTATATGTGTAGCCATCTAACACAGACTCGCCACCTCTATAGCATAAACACATTTTGGAAGTACCTCTGAGGTATCTAAGAATCCACTTCACTGCTTGTCAATGATCTTTACCAGGATTAGAGACAAACTGACTGACAACTCTAACTGCGTGAACAATATCTAACCTTGTGCATACCGTAGCATACATCAAATTACCAACTACAGATACATGAGGAATATTCTTCATCTCTTCTTTGTCTTTCTCACTTGTAGGACATTGATAAGAATTCAATTTGAAATGAGTAGCAAGTGGAGTTCTAACAAGTTTGCAATTTCTCATGTTAAACATCTATGACACCTTCTCAATGTAATTATGTTGAGACAACCACAATTTATCATTCTTCCTGTCACGAGAAATTCTCATGCCCAAAATTTGCTTTGCAGAACCCAAGTCTTTTATTGCAAAAGACTCGTTCAAATCTTTATTTAGAGATTGAATCTTCTTAGTGTCATGACCAATGATCAACATGTCATCAACATATAACAAAAGAATAATATAATCACCATCAGATAATTTCTTGACAAACACACAATGGTCAAAAGTAGTTTTACCGTACTCATGTTTCTCCATGAAAGAATCAAATATCTTGTACCATTGTCGAGCTGCTTGTGTGAGCCCATACAAGCTTTTCTTCAATTTACAAATAAGTTGTTCTTTACCTTTGACTTCAAAACCCTCTGATTTCTCCATATAGATCTCTTCCTTCAAATCGCCATGAAGGAATGCAATTTTCAAATCAAGTTGTTCAACTTCTAGGTTCAAACTAGCTGCTAACCCAAACACAGCTCAGATAGAGGACATCTTCACTTCAGGTGAAAAAATTTATTCAAAGTCAATACCTTTTGTCTGATTAAAATCTTTCACAACTAATCTTGCTTTGTATTTCGGTTGAGAACAATTCTCTTCTACCTTTATCTTGTATACCCATTTGTTCTTGAGTGATTTTCTGCCCGTATGCAACTTTACCAACTCAAGTGGGACGTGGTGACCGTGTAATTGTTGTTGACTAGCCAATATTTAATATTTAAATATTATAATTTTTAGGATTTGAATTTACATTTGAGAATTTACGATTTGAAGATGAAGAAATTAAGGTTAAAGATGAACATTGTTGAGTTTTTATTAAAAAAAATTGAGATGAAGATGAAGATTATTGAGTTTTTATTATTTAATTGGTTTATTAATTAATTTATTAGTTTTAAGTTTTTAACTAAATGATTAAATGAGTTAATAAAATGAATTTTAATTTTAAATATTAAATATTGTCTAGTCAACAATAATTACACGGTCATCACGTGCCACTTCATCCAAAATTAACCATGTCACCATTTTTTACTAAAAAAGATTCATAAAGACTTTTTTAAAATTTGCAAGGGTATAAATCAAACAAAAAAAATTACATGGACTAAAATCAAAACGAAACATATTTACAAGTATCAAAAACATATTTAAACCATAGTAAAATTATTATTATCACTCTAAATTTTATTTTATTCTTATTGATTTTGCTGCGTAGTAAAACTACACTCTTTGCTCAAGACAAGGTTTATACTCCTTTTGAATCTATTTATAATATATTAAATAAGCTCATAATTTTCTTGCGTTGACACATCAGCTATGCATGCGCCATGTAATTGTCTTTATTTCACATCAGCCAAATTTTCAATGTGTCAACCTCTAAATTCTACCTTCCCTTTGTCTTCTTTTATCTACATTTCTACTACCTTTTGTTTTTTGATTCTTCACTTAACTACAATTTAATATTTTGGTATTGCATTCCTCTTCATATGACCATATAGTTTCACAACATCACATTTCAATAATTACATCATTAACTTCTTCTTCCAAAACATACTTATCTTCCACAATTTCTCATCGACTCAGTGTTCCCCAACAATTAACAATTTTGCTACCAACACCCCCTAAATTACTACCCACACCCCCTTATTTAAAAAAAAACAAAACTCCCAAATTGCCCTTGTATATTTATTACAATTTTTAACTTCATTTCTCCATTCATCATCCTTTCTCAACACCCCATCACTCATAATCACAAAATCACCATATCTCACCAACTCTAACTCAAAATCATTCAAAACTTACATAAATCACTCACAATCTACACACCCCATCAGTTTCCTCGTCACATTGTGGTTAAAGTGACCTAAAAAGGTATGTATTTTGTTCTGTTTTTGATGTTGTTTTTTTTCAAATATGGGGATTGTACGTGATATCAATTCACGTATGTTTACGTGAATTGGGATTGCATACGTTAAAAAATGCCAAATTTCATGGATTACGCAATCTCAACTTCACGTACGTTTACGTGAATTGAGATTACGTACGTGTTTGCACTACAAAACTCCATTGGTTACGCAATATGAACTTCACGTACGCTTACATGAATTCAGATTGCGTATTTAATGGGGTTTTGTAGTGTAAAAACGTACGTAATCTCAATTCACGTCAACGTACGTGAAGTTGAGATTGCGTAAGTTTACGTGAACTTAAACTGCGTAAAGGTACGTGAACTCAGTTCACGTAACCTTACGTGAACTGGGTTTCAGTATGCGAAAATCCTGAAATTTTTGTGTTTCTTTTTGAAGATAAATGGACCAAGGGGGAGACAACAGTGATGAAATATATGAAGGTTTAGAACCTGATTTTGATGATATGGATGATGATTTGGAACGTGACTTTGACGAAATGTATGATAATTTTGATGCAATGAATGATGGTGTTGAACCTGAAATTGAATACGGTATGAACAACGGAGGTGAACCTGTTATGGTTGATTTGACTGATGAGTTTAGCACCGACACGATGTTTGAAACGCAAGATGATTTATTGAAATGGGCTAGAAATGTTGGAAGGGAAAATAGAATTGTCATCGTTATTTTTAGATCTGAAACTGCGACAGCACGACCAGGAACAAAGACAAAATTAATTCTTGGTTGTGAAAGAAGCGGTAAATATAGACCTTGGAAGAATCCTAATCTTACGAGGAGTACTTGGAGTAGAAAATGTGAATGCCCATTTAGATTGAGAGGAAGACGTGTTGGTGATGGGTGGTATCTGCATGTAATATGTGGTGTCCATAACCACGAAATGGCTAAAAAATTGACTGGTCATGCTTTCTTAGGCCGATTGTCTCAGGAAGAGAAAATTGTACTTGGTGATATGACGAAGAACATGATCAAACCTAGAAACATATTGATGACATTGAAGGATCATAATGTTAAAAGTTTGACGACAATAAAACAAGTTTACAATGCACGTCAAGCATATCGTTCATCACTTAGAGGTAATATAACAGAAATGCAACATCTTTTGACATTGATGGAACGCGACAAATACATTTATCGATATAGGAAGGTTGAGGGTTCAGATGAGTTGAGGGACATATTTTGCGCTCATCCAGACGCTATCACTCTTGTAAATAATTTTCACATAGTGTTGATTATGGATAGCACATACAAGACATGTAGGTATCGCATGCCATTACTTGAAATTATTGGTGTTACATCTACAGTCTGAGCGTGCTGATAATTTTACGTGGGCACTACAAATTTTGAAAGAACAGATTGCAAGTGGTGAAGTTGAAGTCATCGTTACTCATAGAGACCTTGCTTTGATGAACGCAGTTGAATATGTTTTTCCAAAAACAATGAATTTATTATGCTTGTTTCATATATGCAAGAATGTCAAAGCCAAGTGCAAGATGACTGCGTTTCCAAAAAAGAAGCAGGTGCAAATAATGGAGGCATGGGAGGCTCTTGTTTACAGTTATGATGAGGCTCAGTACTACATGAATTTGGCTATCTTTGAAGGAATTTGTAGTAGCTCTTCTATCTTTAATGATTATGTACATGACCAATGGTTAATTACTCACAAAGAAAGATTTGTTGAGGCGTGGGCAAATAGAGTTATGCACTTTGGGAACACCACAACACAAAGGGTTGAGTCGGCGCACTGGAGTTTGAAAAGAATATTACAAGACAGCATTGGTGATATATGCAGTGTTTGGGAAACCATCAATAGCATGATTGTACTACAACACAGTGAGATAATAGCATCATTTGAAAAGAGCATAATTCAAAAGGTTCATCGACATAGTAACAGATTGTATTCCAATTTGCGTGGTGTTGTGTCAAAAAATGCAATAGATCACATTGCGGCAGAGTATGATTGCGTGAAGTATGTAGGTATAGATAAGTCTGAATGTCGTTGCACAATTAGGAGAACACATGGTCTACCTTGTGCATGTGAAATAGCCAGGTATAGTATGATCCCCCGTTCCATCCCGTTAGACGCTATTCATGTTTGGTGGACTAAATTAACTTTTCATGATGATGGATCGGGTAAACCTTCAAAATTATCTGTGAAACATGAAATAGATGTGATTGTGAAAAAGTTTGATGAACTTGATGTACCTGGCAAAATTGCACTTAAAGGTAAATTACAAGAGATCGCGTATCCATCGACTACGTCGATGTGTCCACCGATTGACAAGGTTAAAACTAAGGGTGTACCCAAAAAAGGCAAAAATAAGATATCAAAAAGAGATAAATCAACCAAGCGTGATCCATCTTGGTGGGAGTATGTCGATGCAAGCGTTCGGTGCAGTGGCACAAATGCTTATAGCACTGTAACATCTAATAAAGTACAGCAACCTCGATCATCAGCCAAAAAGCTCACACCTCGACCATCAGTTAGCAAAGTTCAACAACCAAGAGTTCTCCTCTTCAGCGATTGGTTGCCAGTTGAAATTCATAAATTCATAGATGACATTATTGATGTCGGCGAGGATGGTAATTGTGGATATCGTGCAATTGCAGGTTTACTTGGAATGGGTGAGAACTCTTGGGCATTCATTCGTCAAGAGTGTGTTGTAGAGCTTCAAGAGTTCATGTCTCATTACGAGAGAATATATGGTGGACAAATCTTTGTTCAACAACTTATACAAAGTGTGTATGTTGAACAACTTGCAACTATGGATAATTGGATGACACTTCCAGAAATGGGATATGTGATTGCTTCGAAATTTAACTTGGTTTTTGTCGCATTATCACTTAACCAATCTCAAACATTTTTTCCATTTAGAACTCCACCACCAACATCTATGTCAGATCATCGTATCATAGTTGTTGTATTTGTTAAGAACTGTCATTTTGTGCAGGTATTAATTGTGTTACTTATTTAATATTTCCATTTAGAATTGACATTTTAACAGGTATTAATTATGGTTGTTTCTTTTGTTAACAAATTTACTTAAAGTCAAATTCTCCTATACCACCAGTAAGTAATCTGTGGAGAAAATATTGCACTGAAGAAGCCCGACAGTGGGAGTTTATTTACAATGATCTCATGCAACATTGGTTGAGGATATTTCCATGCAGTACAGATGAATGATGTATGGATGTGAAATTTTGCAGAACCAGTCCATGTAATCATTCGAGCATAGGACATGTCCCTGCCCAAATGCACCAGCATCTACTACATGCACAGCGTACTGCGTAAACATGATGTCCATTTCCTCTGGGGTTGTCGTCCGACCCACTATATCTAACGGTGAGTCAAGAATGGTTTGGACATGACCATATTGACGCAATACCCTGTCTCGCAGATGAGCATACATCTTCGGACCCCATCGTATCCACCCTCGAAATAAAAAAACATCTTCAAAGGGTCGCTTCACTCGGTGGGCCTCGTATGGTGTCCAACAGACCTCCTCAGCAACAATATCGTCAAGAGCTTTCCTAAATGGAAGCACCAAACCTTTATCCCGTTTTGGCTTCCATTTAAGTGCTCTGGGTAGTCTTTAACGTAACTCAGAGAAAGTCTACAACAATCTCTACATAATGTAGGAAAATGCTCATAGACCCACGCCTGCACAAATATAATAACATATCATTAGTTTAGAATAATTAATATTAGATATTATTAATACAATAAACAACCATATAGTTTACTTGTAATAGTGTAAGATACCCTGACACAGTTCGGGTCTGATGCATGCTGGCTTAACGTAGATTGTCGTATAAATAAGCAAGAGCAGCTGCACCCTATGCAAATCCCCCACAAGCATTGAGGTCTCAGAAGCAGTCAAGATATGCAACCCTGACTGCATAGGCACTCTTATCACTGAATAGTGTGCAACCGACCAAAAACAGAAGAAATGCCCTAGCAGCCATCTGCCACTACTGGTCACGACACCGCTGCTGGTATACATCTAGTAACCAACTATACCGAACTGAGGGTGTGCGCGTGACATTAAACTCAGCATAGGCAACAACATGACTAACTCCGAGTAGCTCAGCCAGTATATCTGCACCCGCATCCTTGTTAAATACATTAACAGTGAAGAATGCACCTGTGATGGGGATATGCAGCAGAGAGGAGACATCGTCGAGAGTAATCGTCATCTCCCCAATGGGAAGATGGAAGCTATTAGTGTCATGATGCCACCTCTCTACGAATGCTGAAATGATCCCTTTGTCGATCATTTCATAGCTACATTTGAGCAAAGAAAATAACCCTGAGCTTTTCATCAGTTGCTCAACCTCTGGGTGTTCAATAATAGCTTCTTTTAATTTTTTCCCATTGCTAAACACCCTTAATTCGCCATGATCCTAAAATTATTTATCCAAATAAATATAATTTAAAACACATTAAAACAAAAACAATTAAAATTTTAATTTCATTTTATTGATAAAATTACCATGCCATCCCAAAGTCGGGTTGCCACATGATCGGCGAATGTCCTAAGTACAGAACAATCAATCGGACCACCAGGAAATGCGTCGAATTGTGCTTCAGGTTGTGCTTCCGCTGGTGCTTCTGGTACGGCTTCTTCCTGTTGCCGCACTACTCGTCGTCTTTGTGCCCGAGCCGAAGCAGTCGGCCGAACACGACGACCGTCAACATTAGACGTACCCTCGTTGATTATAGCACGTCCCTCTCTATCAGTATACATTGTGCGAACCATATCTTCACAAACAAAAGCATATTAAATATAAAAACAGCAAATCTCAGTATCATACGTGAACTGACTTCACTTAAGAGTTACGTGAAATGAATTCACGAACATGGTTCGTGAATTCAGTTCACGAACATGGTTCGTGAATACATTTCACGTACGTTCATGAGTTTCTGAAAATGTATTCACGTACGTGAACTGAGTTCACGTACGTTTTTGGGTTTTTGCAAAATGCGTATTAATCAGAATCAGCAATGAAGTTGTTGAACGCTGAAGTTGATGATGAATAAAGAACCTGAAATGCAGTTGATGATGACTGAAGTTGATGAGGGATTCTGGGTTTTTGAATGCTTCTGGGTTTTTTAGTGAAGAGGATGAAGATGATAAGGAAGAAGATGAAGGAATGAAGGAATGAAGATGAAGAAGGTGGAGTTAGGTTACAATAATAAAGACAAGGGCAAATTTGGAATTTTTCTTTTTTTTTAAAAAATAAAAGGGGTGTGGGCAGTAATTTAGGGGGTGTTGGTAGCAATTTTGAACAATTAAATATTTTTTAAAGTTTTATGTTGGTCCTCTCTCTCTCTCTCTCTCTCTCTCTCTCTCTCTCTCTCTCTCTCTCTCTCTCTCTCTCTCTCATTCTCAACATGTGTTTTTAATAAATTATACACTAATATTACAAAATATAATATGATGACAAACTCTAAATATTATGCCTTCACTTCAACTTAATTAGACTGTGGTTGCTCATATAAAAATAAAATAGACACTGATATAGTCATTTTTCTATAATCAATTATCACTTAATGTGTTTTTGTGTACGCACCATTATTTATTTATTTTTTTATAAATTGTACACTATTATTAATGATTCTAAAGTTTAAGTTTTCACATAGAATATTTTCTTTTTAAATCACATATTTTGTTTTTTTTCTTTTTGTGTCCACTCCAAGAAAAATAAACGGCAATTTCTATTTCTTTTTCATAAAAAATATTGAATGTTCTTTGATCTTCTAATTTTTGTTCATGGTGACATCACATAAATATGGATATTGGATTCTTAATAAATACACTAACTCAACAAAAATTATATTTT
>JBBPBP010000004.1:45809831-45823333 GCA_037974735.1 Cicer chorassanicum | reverse complement strand
ATATAGTTGATGAAACTAACAAAATTTGAAAATTATGTTGATATTGATTTTGAAAATATTCTATTACAATAGTCTCTAGAAATAATTATTGGAGATTAAATTGACAAATTAACGATTAAAAATGTTGAAAAGTTATTTAAAAAATATATATCTTTCAACTATTATATTAACAATTCATTTAAATTAATATTACATTGAATTCAGTTGCACAAAGTGCTGCTCAACATCTGTTTATTATAAATTATATACTATAAGCAACCTTTTTGTTTTTGACTATATATATAATATTATGTATATCTTTAGGTATGCTTAGTTATTAGTTTGTAATTCACATTCATAATTTAATTTTTGATACGGTTTTATTTGAAATTTTTGTTGTGATCTTTTTAGAAATTATGGTACTCAGAGTATTTTGCACCTTAGTGTCTTTCCGTTATATTACCTCAAATTGTTATTCTTTGGAGTAACTATAACTGAGAGACTAAGATCTAATTGGATGTTTAGGTGATTTCTCTTCTCTGAGCATGAGCTATTTCATTGGCTTGCCTTTAAATAAACTCTACATTTTAATTTTTAAAGATAAAATAGAAAATAAAACGAAAATTAGATAGAATAGCACCAAACTTCGAAACATCCACTTGAACTTGATGGAACTTATCAACTACACATTTGGAGTCCAACTTAAAGTCAACATATTCTATCAGAAGCTCTTGAACTCATTGCAAAGCACAAAGAAATTCATAAGTTTCACTTACCATAACTAAACACATAGGAGAAAACCATTGAGTTTTAACTAGGACAAAATTATCATTGTTATCACGAATGCATGTTCCGATTCCAACTCTATAGACATGATTTTTTTATATTGTGGTTTATTCAAATTGAAAAGAAAAAATATATTTCTATTATAATATTATATTAAAACAGAACCCCAAATTCTATTCACTTGTCCATCCAAATACAATTATTTCATTCGTCATGCAATTTCAGCTTTAATTTTATCACTCAATAACTCATCAATACACTTAAAGACTTTAATTACTCACCAAAACTTTAATTTCAATAACTCATGCAAAAAAAGAACAAACCATCCAATATCTTCAAAGCATCCCAATGCTACACACATCACTCTGTTGCACAATCTCAATTTCAGTTCAATCAATGATAATGACATTATGAAATGCTAACAAGCTACACCTATTTGGGTAACACATTATGAGTTCACATTTGTGTAACACATTCTCAATTCATAGTTACTTTAATAATATTGTTTCTCTATTGCCAATTATTGTTCAAGATCATATATAACTATTATTGCATAGGAGGTGAATCTTTTTCCTACGATGTTGAATGTGTTTCTCTTAACATTTTTTCTTTTTATAATTAAAAAAACATAAATCATAATCAAAAAAAAAAATAATATTAAATATTTAGAAATGATTAACTTCTAACTATTTCACTATTCATTCGAAACTTTTCATGTCTTTAACATCCATAAAGTTTTCTTGCCTATAATTTTTTGCAACTCACTCTTGAAACATTCTAATTATTTAAACGAAACAATAGTTAAAGTAATTCAAACTATTATCCATCTAAATAACATAACTATAGAATCTAGTACATTCTATATTGAATTTTTATTTGACTTGACAATTGTGTGTAGTTAACATTTTTATCATGTAAAAAATATTGTTATTATTTTTGGTTTTTGAAGCTTTCTATTTTATTTTGTAGTGTTCTTTCCATATATACCACCTATATTTGCATACATGAAGAATTATTTCATTGTTTTTTAACAAACTACCGCTCACAAATGAATGTAGTAATAAATCACAAGACACACAATATCATTTAGTGTATGCTTAGATGGACGGTGAGATTGACACGATTACGATGAACATATCAAATTTAAAATGTCAAAGTACATAAATTTATAAATATTATGTTTCAAAACTAATATAAATTATATAAAATGAATAACATATTATAATTAAACGTACAATTTTTTTTTTGTCTTACAAGAGATGATAATTCCCACTATATCGACATTTGTTGGTTGAACTAAGACTTAAGACGCTAAATGTGCAACTTCAACAATAAAGAAATGCATAACTATTTAACAAATATATTATTAGAATGAACACTTCAATGAAACCAAAAAACTAACCAATTCCACATTTAAAAGATATTAAAGACAAGAGTTGCATATCTAAAGTCGTAAAATCTTATTAGTCAACAATGTTTTACCTTTTCTTTTGTATTAAAGCAAACTTAGCTTATATATAATTATTCAAAAATATATTTACCTTTAGACACATAAACGCTTAAATATATTCTACTTTAAAACAAAAATAACATTATTTTTAAATTACATATTATTGTTATTTTATACTCACTAATATATTAAATTCTAACATCTAGTTTTAAATTTAAACTTGAACTACTAAGAGTATCTCCAACTCTTGTCAAATACGCTCCTCCGCCAGCCTGGAGTTACGTAAAATTGAGTTTTTGCCGAGTTCATTGAGTTGTGTCAAGCTTTACTTCAAGAAGGGAACGATACTTTTAATAATTAAATAATAATAAATTTATAACCGTTACTTTTTTTTTATTAATTTATGGCCATTAGCTTCTTTTTAATTTATTAATAATAATAATTTTATGACCGTAGGCCTATTTAATGAATCAATGTTGAGTTGGTGACACGTCCGAATTGTAATTTTATTATCCTAATATATCCATCTCTTTATTTATTAAAAAGATCTAACTTGGTAATTAATTGATATTTATATTTTAAAGTTTACGAAAATCGTGCAACATTGGAAGCAATTTGTTCCCATTACGCTTAATTTGAAAAAGTTTATCTGCTACAAGATCTGTTTTATCTCTAATGACAAGAATTCGTTTGCCAAACACCCTATCACCAAGCGCCTTATCACGAAAGGAGATGGGCTCATGTATCCTATCATTTGCACTTTTTCTTCACAATCTACAGGTTCTTTTTGTTTATTGCCTGTTGCCAACAGCAGTGTCTAACACTTATTTAATATATCTTTTTATTGATCTAGGATAGACTATAAAGAATTTATTAAAGGTGAAAATATTTCTCTTTGGTTCTTATTAAATGAATTTTCAAAGCTTATTAAATTTATTTATAGTGTTCAAAAACCGACTTATGAACTAAACCATCTAATCAATATAATAGTAGTTGATAGCGAAATACTACTTTATTTCCTCAGAATTGTAGTTCTGAAATCCAATTCATTCAAACTTTTTGAAGAATAAAAACCCATAAAAGATGAGAAAATTGCTATTAAAAAACATCAATTAATTGAACACCTAAAATCAAGCCATGAGACAATGTCATCATGTATAGTATTTATTCTGTCATCAGGTTCCCCTTCCAAAATGCAGTGGTAACCATTTTCATAGAGCTTTAAAGTCTTATCCTTGCTAGAAGCATTTTCATAAAGAAATTGACTAACTAATGGATCTGTCACCTTATCTGCTTCTCCATGAAGAATCAATAATGGTGCGGACACCTGCAATCACCAAAACAATCATAAAAGAAATTCAATGTTTTTTTTTATTGATATGACAATGGTTGCATAGATTAAATAAAAACCATAACTTAGATCATGATTATAACATACTACTCCTCTAAAGTTAATAAAGTGTAAAGCTAGATAACAAAAAATAACCTGCTCAACTTGCGACTCAATCTGTTTTGTGACCCTTAAAAGTTCCATGCCAGTTCTCAGTCGTGGTTGATCCTCATAACAAATAACATTGTAAACAGCCTATAAAGAATAACACTTAGATTCAAAAATGTTTGATTTATTAAAATATATTATATAACATTAGATTAACCAAGATGTCACAATGCAAGGCAATAAAATATTGTTTGAGCACAGTGTAAAGTAGGAAAAACTATTAAATCACAGAAATAGCAATCAACACTAACTTTTCATCTTTTCCAAGAGGAAATCCAATGCAAATGTTAAACATATGTGTGCAACAAACTGAATTATAGAAGCTACTATTTTGTAGCTCATGTTTGATCAAAGAAAAGATTTAAAGCTGCAAACAGAAACATGTAAAAGTTTCATTTTGGCATAACTTTTAGTGAAGATGCATTGAGCTCCCTCATAAATATCAATGTGGTTAACAGGTGACCTCATAATGAAGAACCTTGAAGAAAGACACTTAACATAATTGTATAAAATTACTTAAGATCATAAGTTCAAAGAAGTAGAACATGAGGGCATTTTTCGTTTAAGAAAACATTGAATGTTCTTATTTCCTATATAGACTAATAGTTTGTTTGCAGCAATCGTAACCAAACTGCGACAATAATGATAATTATAATTGTGATTTTGTTAAAAATGCATATGAAAGAGAAATGAGCTACCAACCAATTTTCTTTTGCTCGGATCTCTAATTGCGAGTTCCGCTAGGTCTTTGTTTGGGAAGAGTTTTGCTTTTGGCATAACTTTTGATAAAAGAGTTAACACCTTCATAACTGCGTCAGGTGGTAACACATCATCTGCAATCTTACCAGTAACACAAATCAGCAAATCAAGCAGTCGTTCTTCGTCTGATTATTAAACCGATACAGCCCATTTTAAAGGAACTAAAAACAAAATTCAAAATTTTTATTCAACTTCAGATAATTTAATACCATATCACATGATCATGACATTTGTCGCGTACAACTTTTCATAATGTCAATATGAATAGTTGCTTCATATGGACTAATAACAAAAGGTCATTCCAATTTCCAAGTGTAACAATTATACCTAAAGAATGGATTTGGATTTGCTGCCACGCATTCATGCATTCAGTTCGTATGTGGGCGTTTGATCGAGATCGGATAGCCCAGATTTCCAACACGGTATTTCCGTATTTTCTTTAAATCAAAATCTGCATTACAATCTAAAATGTCTAATCTCGATCCAACGGCCACCAACATGCTAACTGTGTGGAATTGCTGAAGGTAGCCAGCTCAAATTCCTAAAAAATGTCGAAAATTGCCCCAAAAAAGTCCAGAATGAATTGATTATTTTATCGATCACATGATCTGCATCTTCAAGAAGGGCATCCTTAAAAATACTTGTCTATGATAGGTAAATATCGAAACCAAAACATAACTTAAGCATCCTTTCTGTTTCCACTTTCGAGAAAAACCAAAGTCTCAGATCCATAGTAGTTTCATTGTATAGTATTTCCTCATATCTCTTGAAAATATGATCGAGGGAGGCATTTTAGTTAGTTTTAAAATTAACTTTGGTTGTATCAATTTCCAATATAGCAATAACAAAATCACTTTTGAGTTTCAGTCATTTTTTAAACAATGGTACAAATATGTTTTATATAGATTCCTTTGCATTTTGAAACAATCCAGTGATCGGAGCTTGAACTGAATCAGAACTTTTAAAATTAAAATAATGAAGTTGGTGAGCATTGGTAGCAATACAAAGAAGGAATGAGCTTACTTTACACATAGGTGCTACAAGTATCACTCCATCCCAATTATCTGGCTCCTTCAAATGAACTTTGAGCGAAACTGCCCCTCCCATTGACTGCCCCAACAAAAATCGCGGTAATTCTCTCATATCAGGTCTTGCTGTTAATTGAAATACAAAAGCATGATCAACAACATAGTGTTTTTATTTGACAAATACAACATCAATTATCCATAAAACTATCGATACTAAAAACCTATGTAGCACTGACACTCAAGATTAAAGATGTATTTGGTGTCTGAGACCTGTCAATGTTGGACACTGACACACATGAATACATTCAGTCACTACAATTTTCTCAAATTATTGCACGTGACTATGTGTCGGTAATTTTCTTGGTGTCTATGTCAATGCGTCATAGCTAAAAGGAGATGAATAGAACGAACCTTTTATTTGTGTATAATGCTCTATAACATCATCAACTAGATCATCAAAATTTGGAATGTAACCATGTAATCCTTCTGAAAGTCCAAAACCAGGATAGTCCATAGCAAAAACAGCATACCCAGATGCAGCAATTCTCCTCGCTATGCCTGAATAAAAATTCAAATCCACAACCAAATCAAACACAATGAATCACTACCATACACATCATTCCCAAAGAAACACTTTCAAAACACACAACAACAAACCTTCAAAGAAGAAGGTGCAAGTATCACCATATCCATGACAAAAACACACAGAAGCCTTAATTGGAATTCCAGGCTCTGGCATCCAGCTTTTACAGAAAATTTCCAATCCCCTCGAATTCCTTTCATACCACTACTTCACAAATAAAATTAAAACAGGAAATAAATAACTTTCCACACCAAGCTAAAAAAATCATCCAATTGAAAAAATTTACAAAACATCAACATAGTTCTAGAACTTTTCAGAAACAATAAATAGTATTTCGCCATTTTCAAATTAAATTTCTAAAAATAATAGATCTATTTTAATAAAACATGAACATTAAAAGTAAAGAGTCACTTACTTCTTCTGTTCTGATTCCCGACGGAGCATCCTAGCAAGAGATCAAAACATTAGTCAACGTCTGATTCTTCAACAAAGTCAAAATAAACCAAATAAACAAAACCAAAAAATTACAAAAATAAAAATAAATAAAATAAAAAACTCTAAATATGGAAAATGGATTAATGGAAGCCTTGCATTGATCATGATCAAAATTCAAAACTAAACAAACCTTAAACAAGCAATGATCAAGCTGTTGTTGAACCTCAGTGAAAGCAGAACGAACCCTTCTTCGAGTATATGCAAAGTCAAGATTATAAGAAGATATATCGTTCAACTCTTCGCTTACTCCTTCAATGGGTGCTTTTCTCTTTGCTGTTACTGTTAGTTTGGTTGTCTTAGATTTATTATTGATGAATTTTGTTGTAAAGGGTGGTTGATTCTTCAAAGGGTTGTTTATAGGAGAGAAAGGTATGAAGGATGTGAGGTTCTGTGATTGGAATCTAAATGTCTTTGAAAGCTCCATGATCAATAAGCTTGGTGGGGTGTCAGAAAATATTTCATGTATCAAATATTTTCTTTATTTTCTCTTAGATAAACTACAAATTCTAATGTAATCTCACTTATA
Source organism: Cicer chorassanicum (assembly GCA_037974735.1). Classification (NCBI taxonomy): domain Eukaryota; kingdom Viridiplantae; phylum Streptophyta; class Magnoliopsida; order Fabales; family Fabaceae; genus Cicer; species Cicer chorassanicum. Next base: position 45,816,229 of record JBBPBP010000004.1, on the reverse strand, counting down.
TAATGTCAACAATAGAGCATACCTCAAAATTTACAAACAAAAAAAAAATGTGAAAGTAAATTTTAATTTTCATAAAAAAAAATGTAAAAGTAAATTTTAATTTTCATAAAAAAAATGTAAAAGTAAATTTTAACTTTCATATAGCTCTCAGTGTCTTGGAATGAATGTGGCACGAACCAAATCCCAATACGGCGAAAAATACTATACATTGGTAGACCACAGTCCATGTTGCCACCACAATTTTTAAATAGTACAATTGAAAAAAAAGGTATTTAAAATTAAAATAGTTATTTACAATTTTTTTTTGCTAATATTGTTTTAGAATGGATGGTGTGTTATCTATATCTTTAAATATAAATATCTATAAAAAGAAAAATGTGTACTTAAATGTAAGTATTATTTCGATTTATTAGATATACTTATTGTTATTCTTCTCAACATTTCTCTTATTAATTCTATTACTTTATTTTTCAAGATGAAAAAATAAATTAGATAATAGATACATTGATATATAAAAGACATTTTAAGAACATCAATATATAAAATAAACACAATAAATTAATTTTTTATGTTTTTTACAAGAGTAAGAAATACAATTGTGTACTGAAAAACTTTTTTCAAGTGTTTCGAATAATTTGAAAAAAGTTTTCCAATACACAAAATTTGAAATTTTCTAAAACACATTTTCGAAAAACTTGAAAAACGTTTCCCGATACACAAAATTTAAATTTTTTAAAACACATTTGTGTTCCAAATTTTTTTTTTTTATATTTTCCTGAACTCAAGTTGAATTTAGTGGAGTACAAAAAAAATTGTTTTGAAAAATGAATAGAGTAAAATAAGTAGTTTGCATAAAATATAGAAGTAGAAGTACAAATGTGGGGTATAGGGTATAATTTTCTAAAATTGACAAAATGTTTATGGAATGATTACATTTAAAATTTCTTTAGTATGATTTATTCTAAAATTGAAATATCAAATGAATTGATTATGAAATTAAGTTTTTTAATGATGCATTAATAAGGATGTTTCACAAAAATTTGGGGCAAACAATTATGAGATCCTAGTATTTAAAATTATTATTTAATCTCATAAATTAGTAAAAAATATTTACATTTTGTTCAAACGCATTTGTAATTCTTAGTAAAATTTTGAGATAAAACTAACAAGTATTACAAATAATATTTTGTATTTTACAAGACAATAAGAACACAAATGATATTGTTCTTTGTATCATTTCTCCCTATTAAATATTATCTTAAAATGGTTTTGCAATGAATTGAAACCCAATTGAAAATCGGTAAGTCTGTCCATCAATCGGTAAGTTTGGAATTTGAGAAGACTAGATTGGAAAAGGGAAAGAGAGAAAAATTGGAGAAGGGAGTGAATGTGATTTATTGGGAAAGAAGAAAGAGAAATAAAGGGTCAGTTCAACATAAGGAAAACGGTGAGAGGCTTTTTGGAAAGCACAACCAATAGATAAAAGATTGAAATGGGTGAGTCATGAGTAAAGTTGTCGATTTGTCAAAGCCCCTATATATTGGCCAGCCCACATATTGAAGGGCCCAAAAACTTTACAAAAAAAAGCCCATTAAAAGAAAGCTTCTAATATAAAAAAGTACACAAAATAGACTCCATATTATAATCTAGGAAGTTACTATGCATTTAAACAATGAACTACAATTACCCGATTACAAGTCTCTTATGATGTATCAAGTAAGAATAGGATAATTACAATCAATAACAATCCATCACTTAACAATACAATGTCCCTGAATACAATGTCACTTAAACTCTAATGTAATAAACTGGATCATAAAAAATATAAGTTTTTATCTGTCCACAGTTCTGAACCGACCTATGTTGAATTTTTTATTCTAAATCTGGTATTTCTGCAATTTTTTATTCTAGTTCACAAAGGATTACAATTTTTTAAGTTTTTACATCTCTCAACATCCAGAGCTTCCCTAAAAAAAACTTTTACATAATAAAAAAGTTTCAAATATTTTTTTATTCAATAGAAAGGTCTTACATTTTGATATTTTTAATCTTATATAAATTAAATAAAGTATTTTATTTTTTATGGCTAACATGAGTTATTGAAGTGGTACAACGTATATACACTATTTTCTTCTTTAACTAAAAGATGAAAAATTTTACATGAATTCTTGATGTTGCTGTAGAACAATTGAAATGTTTTATTTTATTTTTTGAAAAATATAGAGAAAAATATATTTGAAAATGTCATTAATTCAACTAAAGAAATTTTCTAAAGTTATTAAATAAAATATTAATAATTTATTTATTAACTTTTGAAAAGATCCGTCTTTTGCTTTAGTCCTCATAACGTATTGGGTCGGCCCTGTAAACATCTTATTTGTTCTTAATAACAAAGAACAATTCATTAAGCAGTTAGAATATATCAACAAACTAAAATAATTTCCATATTTTGGAATCAAAATGGCACATAATAAAGCACGAGAAAGTGGATACTCAATACAAATATGTAGTAAATAAGAAACGATGTAATCTTCTGTATGTCTAAGTATAGACATAAACCAATGTACCTTATAATCGTATATAGAACACCAGAATCAGCCACATATTGTGCAACCTTTCTTTTCCAAATCTGCAATAAATATGAAATGGTGTTTAATTTTTTTATGAAATGGTAATTAATTTTTACATGCTAAAAATCACAAATATCATAATATAAAAGCTAAAAGAAGCAAAAATTAAATGTCAGATCTTGTGCTCCATCCAAATTATGTTCCCACATGTGATTTTCAAATGGAAATTATTTCATAGACTCTAAAACTTCAAAAAAAAAAACAAAAAAACTACAAATGCATAATAACAAAGTTGGTTCAGGGATAATTCCCGTATTCATGGAATGTTAACTTAGGAAAAATTTATTAACAGTCAAAAATCAAATAAAATTCAAACAGAACAACACATTGATCCACCAGCGCTTAAGTAAGACGGTATATGCGCAGAACATGGATGCATGCGATTAAACAAAGTAACCACAAACTTTTATGAGTAAATGACTTCAACACCAGTAACCCCAAATGACAAAAAAAAAGTAATAGAGGTCAGAAAATCAACCGGTGGCCTGAACGCAAATCAATGGTGAAGAGAATGATGTATTGTGAAAAAATGAAAACAAAAAAGGCCATGACAAAAAACTAAGAAATAGTGGGCTGGGGCCACAAAAAAATTCATTAAAAGGGGTTCAAAATTTGGGAAGAAGTTTAATAAAGGGGCTTTGTGATTATGGGCTTTTTTGACGGCTCTAATTTTGACAAACGAGCACATAACTAAATACCATAAAATTTATGCTTAAAATATAGAAAGTTTAGTCTAGTTTCATATCCATAAAGAATCACTTAAAAAGGATCAATAAATTTCAAGTTATGACCAAAACAATAAACTTAGTCACTTAATGACATGTTTAATCATCAACATTATCACTATACATCCTTTTGAAAATCATTATGAAAGAATAGGTTTTATTGTTTAAAAAAAATTATGAAACTTTTTATGAAATTCCATAACTCAAGTGAAAACATTTTTCAAGAAACCAAATTTAAGGTCATTAATTTTATAAAATTCCATCACTAAAACTGTTAGCTAGCCTAACTTAATTAAAACAAAATATTTACTATGATTGAATTGAAAAATTATTTTAGACGTGTTCCCAAAGACATTTCTAAAACACCTATTTTTGTGACAAACCCTAACATACTAAATGGAATTATAAAATTTATTTTCTTCAAAAACTCAAACTTATCAAGCTGTAAGAAATTATACTCCCAAATTTCAAAAAAGTTTTTCTCCAGAATCAACAAATTTACAGGTCTGAAGTTTAATGATTTTTAGAGCACAAAAATGAAGTAGAAAAATTACAATAATTTTTGTGGTGGTAAATAACTTGTCTAGAAACACTATAAAATTTATTTTGCTAAAAAATTCTCAATCAGTAATGTTTTAAAATTCGTAAACTTAAGTTGTTTTACCTAGAAAATTTCCTGAATCACTTTCACACACTCAAACCTTCATGCATGAAAAATTTAAGACTTATGAAATTTTCTCAAGAAAAATGGGCATACATGTCATGATCAACCAATTTTTAGGCCTATTGAACAAAAATCAAGGTTTCCCTTTTTTTTTTGGTTCTTCAACATTTAATTGAAATGATTTTCTTTACCAACAACAATGATTTTATCTTCTCATCAATCAAACTGAAAACTCATGACTTTACAAACAAACTCAAAATCACATTTTTATGACGATCAAGTGTTGAGTTATTGAAATAATACTTATAAAAATCATGATCAAGCTTGAAAAATCAACATGCAAAGACTAAATCAAATATGCAAAGCTTGAAAAAGGTTTTAAATGAAACCCTAGTGCATAAAACCATCTTGGATCATTAAAATGAGAAGAAAAAGTTAAAACTTTCCTTACTCTATGAAGGAGTGTGGTTCGGCCTTCAACCACAAAGGGGAGAAGAATTATTATTTTTTGTTAAACTACCTAGTTCACTAGATAGAGGAGATCAAGATGATGATTATTGGTGTTGAGAGTTTTGTGTTTTGAAGCTTCGATCTAAGACATGCAAGAGTTTGAAGATGGAAGAGTTTTAGGTTTGCTCCATTTTTCTTTGAAGAAGAAGGATGAGAAAGAAGAAGAGAGGAAAATGATGATTATTATGATGACGAGAGGTAATGGTAATTTTTTTGAAGTACTAGGTAGTAGTTGTTTGATCACCTTCACTTTTAGTGAGAAATTAGAGTTAAAAATGAAAGTTGTTAATTTTTATTAAAAAATTTGGAGTCGAAGATAAAAATTATTGAATTTTTATTATTTAATTGAGTTATTAGTTAATTAATTAGTTTTATATTTTTAATTAAATAATTAAATGAGATAATAAAATAAATTTTAATTTTAAATATTAAGTATTGTCTAGTAAAAAACAATTACACAGTTACTATGTGTCACTTTATTCAAAATTAATAATTTCACCATTTTTTTACTATAAAAGATTGAGATAATAAAATAAATTTTAATTTTAGATATTAAGTATTGTCTAGTAAAAAACAATTACACAGTCACTATGTGCCACTTTATTCAAAATTAGTCATGTCACCATTTTTTTACTATAAAAGATTCATAAAAAACTTTTTTAAAATTTATTAGAATTTACAAAGATATAAATAAATAAAAAATTAAAAGAACTAAAATTAAAATAAAACATATTTACAAGAACCAAAGACATATTTAAACATTTTAATCCTACGATAACCTTAAAAACTACTGGTCTTACATTTGTCAAATTTTAAAAACTAAAAAAATATTAATTAAAAAACACATCATTTAATATATTGATAGCACTAGTCAATATTTTGGATTAAATTTTTTTTTTTCAATCTTTCCCTATGCTAATTTGGTTGGATTGGTTGCGGGATCTAAATATTTAAGAGATAAAAATTTAACTTTACTGAATCAACTTAGTTATACTCCTGGCAAAGTTTTTTCTCAAATCACATACATATTTTTCTCACGTGAACTATGGTGGTTTAAGTTTTTTAATTTTGTCACAATTATTTTTATTGTCGTAAATAATTTTAATATAGATCTCTAAAAAAATAGTTTAAATGTAGATCTTATCGTTTTTAGTAAAATTTAATAACATACTATATTTTTTATTTTTAATTATTATAAAATTTATTATTTTAAAGGGTCCACTTTTGAACTCTTCTTTAAAGGTCCATATTTAATGTATCTTATTTTAAAAATTAAGATACATCAATTAAGATATTTTTCTTATTCAGTAACGTATATTGGCATCAAAGATTTAAGAGAAATATTCGAACTCAGTAATTAAAGTTATATATATACATTGCCTAGGTCTAATCATACCCAACCATTAATAGTTTGGACCATGTTGGCTCACAAGATAAATCGAGTATTAAATAATAATAGACACAAATTCAACTCTACTCAACTTAATCTTATATTGACAACTTTTTCCCCCCTCAAATCACACACAAATTTTCTTATATGAGCTATGGTGTTTAAGTTTTTCTAATTTTGTCACAATTTTGTTGTTGTTAAATTAAGATATATTGAGTAAAAATTAAATTAAGACATATAAGTAAGATATTTTTCCTACTATACCTTTGCAAAATCAAAAACATAAATTGACACCAAACTTGAAATTTTCTTAATATTCTGCCTAAATTTTTTTAAAGTTAATTGAGATCTGATTCGGATAAATCAGATTTTAAACATTAATAGATACAAAATTATTTCTACTTTATCGATTTAACTATATCTTGACAATTCTTTTATTTTTTTTTTCAAATGTTAATATTATTAGATATTATATTTCA
>JBBPBP010000004.1:45771794-45787355 GCA_037974735.1 Cicer chorassanicum | reverse complement strand
AGTTACTACATCGTTTCATAGAAAATTAAAGAAAATAAGAACATAAAATGATCTATTTCTTTAGAAATTCATTTCTTTCCATGAAGATGTTCCTATATAGAATTCTATCATAAGTAAGAAGATAAATTATACTTACTGAAATTAAATATCACCACAATATAGATGAATTAATATACTATTATACTCATAACAATTTACTTCATCACTTTTAGTAATAATAAAGATCATAATCACAAATCATTATAATGGAATGTTTATCACCTTCACATGTAATTCATAAATACCACATGAATTATAATTTCTACCACATGAATTACCATAATCACAACAATGGTTATAGATAAATAGTATGAACCATTTACTATTAGGAATAAAGTTCATTTTTGTTAGTGCAAAGGTGTTTTAAAATACAATCCTCTGGTTGATGTTTTTATCATAACAAATACAAACAAATAAAGAACAACTATCCCCTAACTATATATGCTAAGTGTGCATATTAAAGACAAGAGTTATGTTAATAACTATTTTTAAAAGTAGCCTAGATTACAAGCATTTTAGAAATCTTCTACCGAAGCAAGATATAATAGAGCAAAAAAAATATTGTGGAAACAAGCGCAACAAAGAATGCGTCACCACATAAGGTCTATCCTCTGATGACTAGACAAATGCAAAAGAAACCAAGACGTCACTTTAGCTACAACATAAGTCTGGTGACACGCCCTTTTATTGTCACAAGCTTCAGTTGACTATGGGATGTGAACAACGTAACACCTCAGTTGCCTATGATGACTCATGGATTATGTTCTTCTGCCTCTGTTAAGCGTGACAAGAATTCTTCTGCCTCTGCCTTTGATAAGCGTGAAAAGAATTAATATGTCTTTGCCTCTGATAAGCGTGACAAGTTAGTTTCTGCCCTCTGCCTCTGATAATCACATCAAGCGTCTGATTGTCTGACTCTGAACGTTTATGTATCCTCCAAAAAAATCAACGCTATAAAAAAGTCAATGCCCAAAGAAGACAAACCAACTTCACTTCCTTTGACAAACATTCTGAATCTGCTATGTGTCTAAAAGCCTTTAATATTTGACTTGATCACAATATACTTTTATTCCCAGTCCTGAATACCAAGATATACAGAGTCATTCACAGAGATATATATGGATATTCACTAAAGTTAGATCTTTTTTGAATAGTATTTTAAGATCTTCAACGATAACATTCTCAATGGACATCTCTTCTTTGTATTTAAGAAGAACTCACTCAGTTCTTTACCAAGAGTGAGGGTGAGAGAGCAAGAAAGAGAGAAAATAAAAAGGGCTATGAGCTAAAAGAAGAAATTAGAAAAGACAAGAACACATCAAACCAAAAGAAAGAGTGAATTATCCTCTCATAGAGTTTTTAGAGTTGATGTAAACAGTCAAAGTGTTTTCACACATTTGTACTTATATAGGATTTAATATGTAACATCCTCTCAATGAAAGTTAGAATCCTAACAACAAACTTTGTGTCAATTCAGACATAAACTAAAACTAATGTAAATCAGCCCGATTGTGGCACAACCCTCACATCCTCAAAGAGGTACCTGAAAAAGGTACAATGACCTTCACGAATCTCAACGAAATGATGCTAGAATGTTGAAGAAAGGTTCTGGGAATGAAAGTTTGGAGAGGCTATAGAAAAATGTTCAAAGCCTAAAGAGGTAGAGTAAAGAATACTTGTTCAACTATTTATGGAAATAGTGGATTAAATCCTCAATTGTACTAAGGTAAAATCTGTCTATATGAGGAGAACTAGAAGTAACAATAGTTTGTTGTGAGTTATTATAAAATATATGTGTCTCCTTTATGCTCTTTTTACTCTCACATCTTAGTTTTTTATGATTGAATCGTAACTCTTCTAAACCTCTTTTAATAGTAAGTTGAATGTTGTGATAAAAAATAGTTTTTGAAAGAAAAGCAAAATAGTATTGAAAACGGCAAACACAATTCAAATCCCTCATTTCTTGTGTTTTCCAGCACCTTTAATTTTATCATGCGATCCTTCACATTTTAATCAATAATTTCTCTTTTGTTCAATGACAAATTGTGATCAATCTTTCAAAATATTATTGAAAGTCTTTCACAGTTTTTCTACTTCATAAGCATATTTGAATGACATAAAAATATATGTATTTTCTCTTATTTCATTTCTTTTAAATTAATACTAGGAGGAAAGAGATCTTATATATTTCAATCATGATATAAATATGTAGTTATTCAAGAACTCAACCACAAATCTTCATAAACGATGACCATGGAAAATCACACATTTTGCAATCCTACAAGGATGCTTGATATTAAATTATTTGTTCTTCAAGAACTACACTAAAATTTCCAATGATGGCCAAGAAAAAAACATACTTTGAGCAATTCTACAGGAATGCTTGAATATTAGTTCTTTAGGAACTATATCACAATAATTCACTCTTTCAACAATCCTTTAGGTATGCTTTAATTTTAACTTTTTAGTTGTTCAGGAATTATATCAAGAAAAATCAGTATTTGAATAATTTTTTAGGGATGGTTTTAATGTTAAATTCATTCGGACTTTAACAAGAATAATCAAAGAAAAATATGATAATTATAAAAATCCAAAAGAAATTTCTCAAAAAATATTATGTTAGAAAATATGAGAGATAACATAGTAACAAGATAAAAAGTTGATTAGTAAAAAGATATTGAGAAGAAAAACAAACAAATATTATTGCAATGTAACCTTCAAGATTTTATTTATTTATCATTCTTACGATAAATAATTGTGGTGATAACGTGTTATAAAATTAATTAAAACAAGAACAATATATTAAGAGAGTAAAGATGAAATAGAAAGAGAGAAGAGTGAAGAAAATAATATTTGTATTATATTTTTCACAAGTGTAAATTTTAGGATGTAATGGATCCTATTTATAGAACTAAAGTGTTGTAAGTTACAGATACATGAAAAGTTTAAATTAATATTGAGATTAAATACCAATAACAATGAGCAAAATCATTTATTCACAAGAGTTAAAAAATATAGAAAAGTCTAAAAAAAATCATATGCATTTATCTTTTAATATTATTCATAACCATATATTTCATATCCAACCTTTTTTCAGTAACAACTCTTGAGTAGATTTTGTACTTTCACTTGAGTGGTGTGCACGTTAGAGGTAAACAAATTTGACATGTTATTGTTAGCAAATGGTAGAATCATAGAAATTTCATGAGTAATGAATAAGACCTATGTACTCTTGTGGAACGTCAAGTTTATGAGGCACTTAAAGCATTATTGCAAGAGTATACTACGCAAAAAATGACATTTTATAGCGCGTTTAAAAATAGCGGATGATACAACAACGCTCTTTTGACAAGCGCTGTGGAAAAAACGCTGTTGTAGGGTCATATAGGGTCACATAACGCTTGCACATAATGTTTACAACTCTTTTACCGCGCTTTTTAAAAAGTGCTGTAAATTGAAGCGCTCTCACATAACTTTTACAGCGCTTTTTGAGCGCTTTAAACACAAGCGCTGTAAAATGTAGCGCTCCCACCTTATGTTACATAGCTTTTAAAGCACTTTTTGTAAAAGCGCTGTAAATTACATGCGCTTTCATATAATTAAATGACCTATTAGAGCGCTTTTTGTTCAAGCGCTGTAAAAGGCTTGCGTTTTCACATAATTAAAGGACCTATTAGAGCGCTTTTTATACAAGCGCTGTAAAATCATTCACTTTAAATAAAAATCATTTACTTTAAATAAAAATCATTCACTTTAAATAAATAAAAACAAATTTAATACGTTGTCCTAACCCTACGAACCCTCATCTCCTTTACTCTGTGAACCCTCCTTTCCTCTACTGTGCGCCCATCTATTGCTCCTCCTTTAAAACAAATTGGATACGTTGTCTCAGGTACTATATTTATTAATTTTTTGTTGTCACTAAAGCTGATAAATTGTTACATAATAAATCATATAAAATATATTCTTTTTTGAAATTTGTTGATCTGTTCTGTTTTGAAATCAGACTTGGACCTTGGTTTCCATTTTCCAATATTAGATATATATATATATGTGTACTATAGATTGGTATAATGTTATCAGTAGCTTATTATTTGTGTAACTGCATTTATATAGGTCATATAAAATGGACTGGAAATGGATGTCTGCCAATCGATTGTCAAAATAGTATGAAAATGGAGTGAAGGAGTTTGTTGAGTTTGTAGTGAAGAATGCAAAAGATCCAAATAGAGTCGTTTGTCCTTGTTTAAAATGTTGTTTTGGAAAACGCGTTAGAGCAGATGAATTGGAAGGACATTTAGTATGGCATGGAATTGATCAAAGCTATACATGTTGGATAAGACATGGTGAGAAAAAAAATGGAAACATTAATTTTGAGAATGGTTCGACATATGCTTCAACTGATTTCGACACAAATACATATGAGTCGGACCCATTTGAGGAGATTGCAAAAGCAGTTGAAGAAGATCTTCGAGATTTTCCTAAAATGTTTGAGAGCTTGTTGAGTGATGCAGAGAAACCATTATATAATGGTTGTACTAAATTCACAAGACTGTCGGCGATATTAAAGTTGTACAACTTAAAAGCGAGTAATGGATGGTCTTATAAAAGCTTCATAGAATTATTAACACTCTTAAAAGATATGTTGCTAGATGATAATGAACTTCCCAGTCGAACATACGAGGCTAAACGAATTTTGTGCTCTATAGGTATGAGTTACGAAAGGATTCATGCATGTCCTAAAGATTGCATTTTATTTTGAAACGAATATGAATTACTAAAGGCGTGTCTGAAATGCAATGTCTCTCGATATAAGAAGAAAGAATCTACTCCAACAAAAGTCGTGTGGTATTTTCTGATAATACCAAGATGTAGGCGCATGTATCGCAATGAAGAAGATTCAAAACACTTGACATGGCATGCAGATGAAAGAATTAGAGATGGAAAGTTTCGACACACTGTAGATTCTCCACAATGGGCAAAAATTGATCACGAGTATCCTGAATTCGGGATAGAGTCGAGAAATCTACGACTTGCACTTCAAAGCATCTCACACAACACATGGCCTATGATTTTGTTGATTTATAACCTACCTCCATGGTTATGTATGAAGCGTATGTTTATGATGTTGTCTCTGTTAATTTCTGGACCCAAACAACCGTGGAATGATATCGACGTATACTTGGCTCCTTTAATTGAAGATTTAAAAATTATGTGGGAGACATGTGTGGAAGTTTATGATGGGTATAAGAAAGAATGTTTCAATTTGAGGGCTATGTTGTTCGGCACAATTAATGATTTTCCAACATATGGTAATTTATCAGGATATAACATTAAATGTCAGTGTGCATGTCCTATATGTGAAGAGAGTACAAATTGGATGTGGTTGAAACATTGTAAGAAGGATGTATTTCTTGGACATCGTAGATTTTTACCTTATAGTCATCAGTATCGTGGATGGAGAAATGCATTCAATGGAAAATCAGAGGAAGATAGAGCTCCTTTTGCACCGACTGGATTTCAAATACTTGAAAAAGTACAAGGTTTGACCAATAAATTTGGCAAACCTTTTGCGAGAGAGCTGGTCAAAACTGGGTGGAAGAAAAAGTCAATTTTTTTTGAATTGCCATGTTGGAAGTCATTGTATATAAGACATTTCCTAGATGTGATGCATATTGAAAAAAATGTATTTGATAGTGTTATTGGTACGTTACTCAATGTTCCAGGAAAGTCTAAGGATGACATCAATGCATGATTGGACTTGGTCGATATGGGAATAAGAAATGAATTGTGTCCCGTAAAGAAAGGAAATCGCACATATCTACCTCTAGCCGCTCATACTCTATCTAGAAAGGAAAAAATTGTTTTGTGTAAATTTCTACACGAAGTTAAAGTTCTAGAAGGATACTCTTCAAACATTAAAAATTGAGTTTGTATGAAAGAACTCAAGTTAAAAGGTTTGAAGACCCATGATTGTCATATTCTAATGGAGCATTTGCTACCAATAGGTATACGTTCCATTTTACCTGAAAAAGTTCGACGAGCCATAACTAAATTATGTTTCTTCTTTAGGGAAATTTGTAGTAAAGTGATCGATCCTGAGAAATTACCAACATTGCAGAGGGAAATTGTTGTTACTTTGTGTGAGCTTGAAATGTATTTCCCACCCTCGTTTTTTGATATAATGGTTCACCTTACTGTTTATCTTGTTAAGGAGACACAACTTTGTGGGCCAGCTTATATGAGATGGATGTATCCGATCGAACGATATATGAAAATATTAAAAGGGTACGTAAAAAGTAGAAGTCGACCAAAAGGTTGTATTGCTGCACGGTACATTGTCGAAGAAGTTACTGAATTTTGTACTGAATATCTGTCCAATGTTGAATCCATAGGGCTTCCCATGTCTCGTTATTCGGGAAGAATATCAGGAGAAGAGATAATTGGAAAGAGACTAATGACTATATCAAGGACAAAATGGGAGCAGACACAATTGTATGTTCTGCACAATGATGATGAGGTTCAAACGTATGTTACAATACACATGGATCAATTATCTAGTTTGAACATGAATTGGAATCGAAGTTTTATAACCGAGGTTCAACCGTATGTTACAATACACATAGATCAACCGAGAGCACAATCGAAGTTTTATAACATGGTTAAAAAATCACATAAAGTCAAAGTTTGATATAGACCCCAGATCAATTTCACAGAGATTGAGGTGGCTAGAAAATGTTCCGAGTTTACATGTCTTTTCTTTCACTGGTTATGTAATTAACGGCTACACATTTTATACCGAAGAATAAGATGATCAAACTACTATGCAAAATAGCGGAGTCACTCTCGTAGCTGAAGTGATGCATATCTCAAGTGCAAAAGAGAAAAACCCAATATATGCAAATCTATCATATACTTATTTTCTGCTACGTAATTAGACTACTGCATGTTGAACTTGTTGGAGTTATACTGAACTGCATGTTGAACTTGTTGTAGATAAATGGATACCAACAAGGATTTAGATCGTCAAAATGAGGAAGTTGTCACCCCTAAGACTTATGAAAATGAAGTTAAACGTGGTGCAACCATTATGCAAAATGTCATAAAAGCAAGAAGTAATGGCATAAAATTTGATGTATACTATACTTTGTTTGCTGTTTATTTTTTTATCTTTTTTGAAAGCATGTACTTACTATATGGGTTTATTAGGTGGGATGGAATGAAAGTGGCCAGCCAATTGAGCTCAACAGTTCCATGTTTGTAAGTTATATTGGTGCTATTGTTTGTCAGAATATCCCCATCACAATTGACGATATACAAATAACTTTTTTACTCCACTTTTTTGTTATTTATAACTTTTTCCATTGAAATACTTTACTCAAACTATATCTTTATTTGGTTTGCAGACTGCTTTTGATGTTGACTAGGTAAGAAAGACTTACGTGCTTAGAGTTGCCGAAAAAATACACCGGGGATTTAGATCTCATCTCTCAAACTACTATCTAAGAGATCGTGATGGAAATATGAATGTTGAAGCTCCAAAAATATATAAACACTATATATCAAATGACGAATGGAGCGCGTTTGTAGCAAAACGTTCAGACCCCGCGTTTGTGGTAAGTGATTAATTTATTAGCATTTGTGTTTTATTATTCATATTCATAGTGTATTTTAAATTTTTACATGATTGTTATTTTTTTTATATAGAGTATAAGTACGGCAAATCGCGAGAGGACCAAAAATCCAACGCATCCATACAAAAAATCTCGCATGGGATATGCACGGTTAGAGCAAAAACTTGTAAGTAATTAAACATCACTTTTATATAATGTGGTACATTATAAACTATAGTTTCTAACTAATATTTTGTTTATGATCTTAACGAATAGCTACAAGTGACCCAATCCGATCAACCATTGGGTCGTCATATTTTGTGGAAGGAGGCTCGTGTAAATAAAGATGGAGTTGTTGATAATGAAAATGTTCAAAAAGTGATACAACTTTGTGTAAGTATATTATCACTTTAATATTTTTTAATATTGTATTTTAAAAATAATATTGAACTTATCTTTTTAATCCTACGTGTATTTTAGGAGAATCTCGAATAAAGTTGGTATAATCAAAAGGACAACAAAGCTAGTTGCAAGGACATACTCGGTAAAGTGTTTAATGTTCCTGAATATTCCGGCCGCGTGAGGGGGAAAGGATTTGGCGTAACTCCTAGAAGCTATTTTTCACAAGAGAACCACAAAAATCCATCTAATGAGGCAGTATTAGAGAAGCTCAAAGTCCTAACAGAGCAAGTGGCACTCTTGGTGAAGACGAATAAAGACAAACAACTTCCGGATCAGCTACAACGTGAAATACAAATGGAGAGTGAAAACGCTAGTTGCAACATTGGTCTTAAAAGTCTTCCCGAGGTAATTAATTACTTAATAAAATAAGAAATTCATTCAACCTAATTGTTTTGCATACTTATGTATTAACCATTGATTTAGGTTGTCTCTCCTTGCGTGCTGTATTTATCCTCCCCTACTCATCGCAAGGTCGGAAAAGGAACATTGTACAATACTTTGGGAGAAGTATTGCACAACACACCGATCCCTGCCGGTCATGTTAAACTATCACCTGTGATTGCTTTGGAACCAAATGCACCGTTGCCTATACCGGACAACGATGTAGATATGAAGTATTTGGGCGAAGCAATAGGTAGTTATGTGGCATGGCCTAAACATCTTGTTGCCCTTGATAAGGTATGTTTAATTAATTGGAATGTATGTTTAATTGATATGTATATTTAATTGCACGATATATGATTATGATTGATTATATTTAATTGCTGTTTTTTTTTTCCGCTATTAACTTTAATTTCACATTTATTTAGATTCAGACAAAGTCTAAAGGGAATGACAAGAAGATTCCCCACAACGAGTCAGTCACGTCACCGGAAAAGGTTTGTCACATTTATTCTAGCAGGTTTGTTATTTTTTCAAATTCAATTAACTAACAAACTGATTAACCTCATTTTTTCAAAACCACCCGCACAGCAAACCAGCTGGCAGAATAAAGCCACATAATCCGCTGTCGTATACGGGTCAAATACGATTTAAAATTAGTGCAGAAAGGGGTAATAACCCGAGTCGTTTCGCAAGGACTCCTGATATAATGATATTAACCGAGTTGAAATTCAAAATTGGGGGTTTGATAATGATTTGGTTTGGACAGATGAGCAAAACGATTAATCCACTTATTCGAGTTTCGAACCTATCACAGATTCTATCAATGAAATTTAATTAATTTCTAATTCGTGATTCTATTCTTATTTGACTACAGAATTGATCAAACAAGCGTACTATCAACCCTATGTGAATTCGATTTCATTGACTGGATTAAGCATCACAATCATTAAAATATTACAATTAACGATTAAGCATCGCAGAATTATAATCCAATTAAATTATAGATTGAAACCGAATTCTGTCAAATAAAATTAATCGATTTTATTGAAATTCAGTTTAAGCAATCAGAAAATCAATATAATCAGATGAACGAAAATAGAATCATGAACTAAAAATCGACGATATAACCTGAACCTCCAGGTGTGATGAAACTCTGAATTCGTGAATTAATCTGATGAAATTAACCTTCCATTGAATTCAAAATAAAAAAAATTCGCGTATATCTTTTATTCTTTCCGAAAATACTCCCCTCTAAAAAAGAAAGCAATCCCAAATATATAGTAATCGGGATTTTTGGGCTTTAAAACAAGGAGCCCGCTACTTAAGTTATTACAAAGGTCCAGAATATGAAATCTGTAATTTAGACTCAGTAGAATTCGGAATTCAGATTTTTTTCAAACACAAAAGTTGTAGCTCTGATTTTTAGCTTTCCAACGACTGCTCGCATGCCTCAATCGGATATCCAGAGCTCAAGTTATGGCCTACAAAGCGAGCAGGGGTTAAAATGCAAATAATAAAATTGTAATTCAATTTCAACCCAAAGTTTAGAAATAAGCTAAAAAATTATTCTAAGCTATAAAGTGATTTTAAAAATACTAAACAAAAGGATAAAAACATGTGCCCAAGTGCTATGATCACCACACCACAGCTGGATGTTTATGATAAAAATAAAGCTAGCAACCTTCAAAAATTGGAGGGTAATAAAGCTGGCAAACTTCAAAAGCTGGAGGGTAATAAAGCTGCCAAAGTTCAAAAACTGGATCGGGGAAAAGCAGTTGCTGCTCGTAAAATAAGTCATACACGCCTTGCTCGATATGGGTCGTGTCTTGACATAAAGGAAAAAATGAATATGGACAGCAACTATTCATGCATCATAAGCATGGATAAAGCTATTTTTAGAGATGAGTATGAAGAACGACTTGAAAAAGAGCACATATACGAACTTCTCAACCATAAGGAGCTGAGTGCTACTGTCATCAGCTTATACATTAGGTAAAAATTACTTTTAATTGCATTTATTGGTAATTAATTTAATTTATTGGTAATTAATCTAATTTGAAATTTTCATTGAGGGTTTTTGTATGAGAAGTTGGTGTGTACGCGCAAATCGTCAGATAGATTTTCATTCTTGTCTCCGCATAAGCTTTCAATGTTTAAATTCAATCCAGTTAATGTAAAGAAATATGTGTTAGATATCCTTTTGGGAAATAAAGAGAAGAATAAGTTGTTCCTTGCACCATATAATTCAGGGTAATTATATATTCTTTATTTATATCTTTTTTAATTTATGAGATCTTAATTTATTAGTTGTGTAAACAAAATTGCCAACCAAATTTTTGTTGTTGTACGACACATTGGGTGCTATTTGCAATCAATGCGACCTCTGTAGTTATATACTATTTAGATCCCTTGCACGACCATTACAATAATCACTCAGATATAAAGACTATCTTCGAAACGTAAGTAATATTCATTTACTTCTTACATATATATATATATATATATATATATAATGTGTTTGTTAATGCTATAATAATCACATTTATTTATTTGATAGTGCTTTACAAGTTTTCCGAGCTCAAAGGGGTGCTACAGTGTCGAAGCAAAAGTCAAATAACATCACATGTCTTCCAATAAAGGTTTGAAATATATGCCTTTAGAATTTCATTTACAATCAATGCACAAATATTTATTGACTTATCTGTTTTATTTTATAGTACCCTCGTCAAACTAAAAACATAGACTATGGGTACTATATACTGCGATTCATGAAGGAGATTGTTGATATGAATCAAACTATAATCCCAGAAATGGTACGGTCTTTTCATTATTTGATTTGCATATATAAACTATGTATGTATTTGATTCTAACTTATTTATTTTCAATTTTTATATCGCACAGTACTTTGACAATTCCAGTCCAACATACTCTGAAAGAGATCTAACTGAAATAAAGGAAGACTGGGGTCAATATGTGATCGAAATGAAGATTATTTGATTTGCTGGGAAATTGCATGCTACAAGGTTGTGAATATGTAAATGTATATAGTTCTGTGCTGTTGAGAATATGTAGTTATATGAATAGGGCACATTTGATTTGTTCTAAATATGTAGTTATATGAATATGTATATAGTTCTGTGCTGTTGTCAATATGTAAAGTTACAAGTTTGTTGTGAACTGATTGTGTAAATATGTAAAGTTATAAAGTTATATTATAAAGTTATATAGTTCTGTTGTTGTGTATTGATTGTGAACTGATAATGGATGAAAATGATTTTGAAAAAAAATTCACTACGCGAAAAAACCTCTTTTACAGCGCTTTTTTTAAGCCTATTACAGCGCTTTTGTTAAAAAAAAAAAGCGCTGTAGTTACCAGCGCTGTAAAAGGATATAACAGCGCTTGTTTTTTAAAAAAAAGCGCTGTAAAAAAGGTGGATATATTGCGCGCTTGTTATACGCATTTTACAGCGCTTTTTGAAAAAGCGCTGTAAAAGGTGCACATACAAATGCATTGTTATGCACCTAATACAGCGCTTTCTTGAAAAAGCGCTGTAAAAGGTGCATAACATGCATCTGGATAATTCAACCTTTTACAGCGCTTTTGTAAAAAGCGCTGTAATAGGTGTTTTTTCCAGATGCATTGTTATGCACCTATTACAGCGCTTATCCAAGAAAGCGCTGTAATAGGTGCATAACATACATCTGGATAATTCAACCTTTTACAGCGCTTTTTTAAAAAGCGCTGTAATAGGTGTTTTTTCCAGATGCATTGTTATGCACCTTTTACAGCGCTTTTGTGAAAAAGCGCTGTAGTAGGTACACCCTATTACAGCGCTTTTTCAAAAAAGCGCTGTAAAAGGTGTTTTTTTTTTTTTTTTTAGTTTTATTAAATAATATATGCTGTAAATTTTAGAAGCGCTTTTTTAGAAAGCGCTTTTTTTAAAAGCGCTGTCTTTTAGTCCAGAATCACTTCACAAATTCACTATAATCAGTACACACCCTAGTATCCAGAATTCACTATAATCAGTCCACAACCTAGTATCCACAACCTAATTCACAACTTCACAAATTCAGTACACAACCTATAATCAGTACACAACCTAGTATCCAGAATCAGTACACAACAACAAATTCACTATATTTTCAAATGCACAAATATTCACAACAATCAGTTCATAATTATAGCACATAACTACCATATTCACAACCTAAAATATACACAAACAGCACATATTTTCATTCAACTACTCATATTCACAACCTAGTATAATTACATCACTATTTTCATACAACTACTCATATTCACAACCTAATATATACACAAACAGCACATAACTACCATATCCCTTACAGCTTGCCATTTCCCAGCAAATCAAATAATATTCATTTGAAGCACATACTGACACCAGTCTTCCTTTATCTCTGTTAGTTCTTCTTCAGAATACGATGGACCGGAATTGTCAAAGTACTGATATAAAAATTGAACATAAATAAGTTAGAATCAAATATAAACATAATTTATATATAAAAATCAAATAATTAAAATATCGTACCGTTTCTGGGATTGAAATTTGATTCTTATCAACAATCTCCTTCATGAATCGCAATACATAGTACCCACAGTCGATGTTGTTAGTTTGACGAGGGCACTATAAAATAAAACATATAAGTCAATAATTATTTAATTGTGTATTGATTGTAAGTGAAATTTAAAAGCATATATTTCAAACCTTTATTGGAATCCATGTGATGTTATTTGACTTTTGCTTCGACACTGTCGCACCTCTTTGAGCTCGAAAAACTTGTAAAGCACTATCAAATAAATAAATGTGATTATAAATCAATGTGATCTTAATGAATATTACTTACATGTCGAACAAAGTCTTTAACTCATGGCGATTGTTGTAATGGCCGTGTAAGGGATCTAGGTAGTATATAACTTCAGAGGTCGCATTGATTGCAATTAGCACCCAATGTGCCCTACAACAACAAAAATTTAGTTTAACAACTAATAAAATAAGATCTCATAAATTAAAAATGATATAAATATAGAATATATAATTACGTACGCTGAATTATATGCTGCGAGGAATAACTTATCCTTCTCTTTATTTGCTAATAGTATATCTAAAACGTATTTATTTACATTGGCTGGATCGTGTTTAAGCATGGAAATCTGATGCGGAGACAAGAATGAAAATCTATTCGACAATCTGCGCGCGCACACGAACTTCTCATACAAAAACCTTCAATAAAAATTTCAAATTAGATTAATTACCAATAAATTAAATTAATTACAAATAAATGAGATGAAAAGTAATTTTTACCTAATGTAAATGCTCATAACTGTAGCACTCAACTACTTATGTTCGAGAATTTCGTATATGTGCTCTTTTTCAAAAAATTCTTCATACGCGCCTCCGAATAGATCTTTATCCATGCTTATTATTCGTGAATCGTCGCTGCCCATTTTTTTTGCTTGTATGTCAAGAGACGACCCATATGGAGCAAGTCGTGGCTGACTTATTTTCGGAGCAGGAGCAACAAATGATTTTACACGAACCAGTTTTTTAGCAGCAACAATTTTGGCCGCTTTATTACCCTCCAGCTTTTGCAGTTTGCCAGTTTTATTACCCTCCAATTTTTGAGGTTTGCCGACTTTATTTTTGCCACGAACATCCAGTCGTGGTGCGGCAGCTGACTTGTTGGCTTGCTGTGCGGGTGGTTTATTAGTTTCAATCTGAAAAAATGAGGTTAATAAATTGTTAGTTTATTGAATTAGAAAAAATGACAAACCTTACAAAATAAGTTACAAACCTTTTCGGGCGATGTGACTGTTTCATTTTTGGGAATCTTCTTATCATTCCCTTTATTAGACTTTGTTTGAATCTAAATAAATGTGAAATTAAAGTTAACATTGTAAAAAATTCAGCAATTAAATAAAATTCAGCAATTAAATAAAATTCAGCAATTAACCATACCTTGTCAAGGGAGACAAGATGTTTGGGCCATGCCACGTAGCTGCCAATTGCTTCGCCCAAATAATTCAAATCTGCATCGTTGTCCGGTACAGGCAACGGTGCATTTGGTTCCAAAGCAATGACTAGCGATACTTTGACATGGCCCGCAGGAATTGGTGTGTTGTGCAATACTTCGCCCGGAGCATTGCACAATGTTCCATTTCCGACCTTCCGATGAGTAGGGGAGGATAAGTATAGAAAGCATGAAGTGACCCCCTAAAATTAATGGTTAATTAATACATAAGTATATGTGAAACAAGAAAATTTAATGGTTAATTAATAAATGAGTAGGGGCTGGTCCGCAAATTTAATTACCTCAGGAATACTGTTGAGACCAACGTTGCAACTTGCGTTTTCACTCTCAATGTGAATTTCACGTTGGGGTTGGTCCGCAAGTTGCTTGTCTTTCACCAAGAGGGCCACTTGCTCCGTTAATACTCTAATCTTCTCTAATACTTCCTCGTTAGATGGATTTTGGCGCTTCTCTTGTGAAAAATAACTTCTAGGAGTTACGCCAAATCCTTTCCCCCTCACACGGCCGGAATATTCAGGAACATTAAACATTTTACCCAAAATGTCCCTGCAACTTCCCTTGTTTTCCTCTTGATTTTCCGATTCAAGATTCGCCTAAAATACACATAGGATTAAAAAGATAAGTTCAAAAACATTTTAAAACACAATATTAAAAAAATATTAAAGTGATAAATATACTTACACAAAGTTCTATTACTTTTTGTACATTTTCATTATCAACCACTCCATCTTTATTTACACGAGCTTCCTTCCACAATATATGACGACCCAACGGTTGATCGGATTGGGTGTCTTGTAGCTAATATCGTTAAGATCATAAACAAAATGTTAGTTAGATAGTATAGATTATAATATACCACATTAATTAAATATACCACATTAGTTAGATAGTATACTTACAAGTTTTTGCTCTAGACGAGCATATCCCATACGAGATTTCTTGTATGGGTGGGGAATAATTTTTGCCCTCTCGCGATTTGCCTTACTAATATTCTAAATAAAAAAATAA
>JBBPBP010000004.1:45717388-45771784 GCA_037974735.1 Cicer chorassanicum | reverse complement strand
CTATGAATATGAATAATAAAAAACAAATGCTAATAATAAAATCACTTACAACAAACGCGGGGTCGGAACGTTTTGATATGAATGCGCTCCATTCCTCATTTGATATATAATGTTTATATATTTTTGGAGCTTCCGCAATCGTATTTCCTTCACGGTCTTTTAAATAACAATTTGAGAGGTGAGATCTAAAGCCCCGGTGTATTTTCCCGGCAACTCTGAGCACATAGCTCTTTCTCACCTCATCAAGAACAAAAGCTGACTGCAAACCAAATAAATATGTAGTTTGAGTAAAATACTTCAAAGCAGTATATTGTAAAATTTATAAATAATAGGGTGGAGTAAAAAAATTACCTGAATATCAGCCCACAACACATCTTTGGCATCCTTCAATGCCTTATCTCTCCAATCATCTATTGTGATTGGTATATTTTGACGAACAACAGCTCCAATATAGCTAACAAACATGGAACTGTTGGGGTCAATTGGTTGACCACTCTCATTCCATCCAACCTAATAAATAGTAAGTAACTCAATGTATTAACAACAAATATACAGAAAACAGCAAACAGCAAATAAATAGTAAGTAACTAATATATTAACAGCAAACAGCAGCAAGAGTCATACAGAAAACAACAAATATACCTCAAATTTTTGCCCAGTACTTCTTGCTTTTATAACATTTTGCATTATTGTTGCACCACGTTTGACCTCATTTTCGTAAGTCTTAGTGTTGCCAACTTCTTCATTTTGACAATCTAACCCCTTGTTGGTATCCATTTATCTACAACATGCAGTTCAACATCAACATATATAACATGCAGTTCAACATCAACATATATATAGTTCAGTTCAGCACATTAACATGCAGTTCAGTTCAGTCTAAGTACGTAGCAACAAAAAGTTAACATGCATGTTAGTGAAACAAAAAAATAATAACTACAATACCTGAAATAGTCCTTGTAAAATGCTTAGGGTTACGGGTTGAAAGACGAACGGCGCAGAAGACGATGAAAACGATGATGAACGGTTACGAACGATGGTAGGGTTACGGGGTTCGCAGACGAAAACGAGGATGAAAACGGGTAACTTGAGGATTATGATGTTTATGTAACGATCGTAGGTCTAGGATGAGAGTAAGTAATGAGGAAGAAACAAGGAAAACTGATAGTATAATAGGGTTCGTAGGGTTCGCAAGGAGAAAGAGAACGCGCAGAGGAAACTGAAAATAGCAACGTAAATGAAACTGAAGAGGTTAGCGCTTATATATACGACCCTATTACAGTGCTTTTTTAAAAAAGCGCTGTAATAGGTCTCATCATTTTATTTTTAAAAGCCTATTACAGCGCTTTTTCATAACCCTTTTAAAGCGCTTGTCAAAAAGCGCTGTAATAGACCTTCCTATTTTATTTTTAAAAAGACCCTTTTACAACGCTTATGTGGGAAGCGCTGTAAAAGACCTTCCTAATTTATTTTTAAAAAGACCCTTTTACAGCGCTTGTGTGGAAAGCGCTGTAAAAGACCTTCCTAATTTATTTTTAAAAAGACCCTTTTACAGCGCTTGTGTGGAAAGCGCTGTAAAAGACCTTCCTATTTTATTTTTTAGCCAAATTACAGCGCTTTTTTAGAAAAGCGCTCTAATAGGGTTCTATATATTAAATGACTCTTTGTTTTACCATGTCCAAAGGCTGTTTTTTACAGCGCTTGTGTGGAAAGCGCTGTAAAAGACCTTCCTATTTTATTTTTTAGCCATATTACAGCGCTTTTTTAGAAAAGCGCTCTAATAGGGTTCTATATATTAAATGACTCTTTGTTTTACCATGTCCAAAGGCTGTTTTTTACAGCGCTTGTGTGGAAAGCGCTGTAAAAGACCTTCCTATTTTATTTTTTAGCCATATTACAGCTTTTTTAGAAAAGCGCTCTAATAGGGTTCTATGTATAAAATAATTCTTTGTTTTACAGCGCTTAATTCGTACATTTAAATAAAGTCTTATGCACTTTTAATCAACACCAATCTTCATAGACCTCTATAACATTATATTAACATGAAAAGGCGCAATGTAGTACAAATTAGAGTATGTGCTAAATATGTGCTAAATATGTATGTGGTAAATATGTTACCATCAGGCCAGCCGTAAATTAGAGTATGTCTAAAACAAATTTTAATATCTTAACTCTTTAGAAGTTATAATAGTATTTACAGCCCTGTCCAATAAACCCTTAACCCTAAACCCTAAACCCTATAATTACATATATCCATAATTATAGTATAAGCATAAATACCAAAATGCTCAATATGTTTGTCCAATTACATACAGATCCATTAATGATGCCAAAACATTTGTTTGTCCAATACATAAATACCAAAATACATAATTAAATACCAAAATACCAAAACACATTAAGATGCCCTTCTTCTTTTCTTGGTGGGATTCACATTTGTTTGTCCATTAATGATACGAAACGATGGATTAATCCAAATTCCCTCATCATGATCATCTCTAAGATATAAACCATCATCAGTTGAACCAATTTCATGTGGTTGTGATGTTGCAAAGAAAAGATCATTACCAACATCTTCATCATTATTGTTATCATCACTTATTTTATTGGTCGATAGGACAACGGACCATTTATCATTCGCAGGATCAGTGACATAAAACACTTGTTGAGCTTGCGACGCTAAAATAAAAGGCTCATCTTTGTATCCCACCCTATTAAAATCGACAAGCAAGAACCCTGACTCATCAATCCGAACGCCATTATTATTATCTACCCACTTGCAACCAAATATGGGAACACGAAACATTGTGTAGTCTAGCTCCCATATGCGCTCGATAACCCCAAAATATGATAGATTTGCATATATTGGGTTCTTGTCTTTTGCACTTGAGATATGCATCGCTTCAGCTACGAGAGTGACTCCGCTATTTTGCATAGTTGTTTGATCATCTTGTTCTTTTGTATAAAATGTGTAGCCGTTAATTACATAACCGGTGTAAGAAAAGACATGTAAACTCAGACCATTTGCTAGCCACCTCAATCTCTGTGAAATTGATCCGGGGTCTACATCAAACTTTGACTTTATGTGATTTTTTAACCATGTTATGAAACTTCGATTGTGCTCTCGAGTTATCCAATTTTGATTCCTATTCATGTTCAAACTAGATAATTGATCCATGTGTATTGTAACATACGACTGAACCTCATCATCATTGTGCAGAACATACAATTGTGCCTGCTCCCATTCTGTCCTTGATATAGTCATTATTCTCTTTCCAATTATCCCTTCTCCTGATAATCTTCCCGAATGACGAGACATGGGAAGCCCTATGGATTCAACATTTGACAGATATTCAGTACAAAATTCAGCAGCTTCTTCAACAATGTACCGTTCAACAATACAACCTTCTGGTCGACTTCTACTTTTTACGTACCCTTTTAATATTTTCATATATCGTTCTATCGGGTACATCCATCTCATATAAGCTGGCCCACAAAGTTGTGTCTCCTTAACAAGATGAACAATAAGGTGAACCATTATATCAAAAAACGAGGGCGGGAAGTACATTTCAAGCTCACACAAAGTAACAACAATTTCCCTCTGCAATCTCGGTAATTTCTGAGGATCAATCACTTTACTACAAATTTCCCTGAAGAAGAAACATAATTTAGTTATGGTTCGGCGAACTTTTTCAGGTAAAATTGAACGTATACCTATTGGTAGCAAATGCTCCATTAGAATATGAGCATCATGTGTCTTCAAACCTTTTAACTTGAGGTCTTTCATGCAAACTAAAGTTTTAATGTTTGAAGAGTATCCTTCTGGAACTTTAACTTCATGTAGAAATTTACACAAAACAATTTTTTCCTTTCTAGATAGAGTATGAGCGGCTGGAGGTAGATATGTGCGATTTCCTTTCTTTACGGGACCCAATTCATTTCTTATTCCCATATCGACCAAGTCCAATCTTGCATTGATGCCATCCTTAGACTTTCCTGGTACATTGAGTAACGTACCAATAACACTGTCAAATACATTTTTCTCAATATTCATCACATCGAGAAAATGTCTTACATACAATGACTTCCAATATGGCAATTCAAAGAAAATTGACTTTTTTTCCACCCAGTTTTGACCAGCTCTCCCGCAAAAGGTTTGCCAAATTTATTGGTCAAACCTTGTACCTTCTCAAGTATTTGATATGCGGTCGATGCTACAGGAGCTCTATCTTCCTCCGATTTTCCATTGAATGCATTTCTCCACCCACGATACTGATGACTATAAGGTTAAAATCTACGATGTCCAAGAAATACATTCTTCTTACAATGTTTCAACCGCATCCAATTTGTACTCTCTTCACATATAGGACACGCACACTGACCTTTAATGCTATATCCTGATAAATTACCATATGCTGGAAAATCATTAATTGTGCCGAACAACATAGCCCTCAAATTGAAACATTCTTTCTTATACCCGTCATAGACTTCTACACCTGTCTCCCACATAATTTTTAAATCTTCAATTAAAGGAGCCAAGTATACGTCGATATCATTCCCCGGTTGTTTGGGTCCAGAAATTAACAGAGACAACATCATAAACTTACGCTTCATACATAACCATGGAGGTAGATTATAAATCAACAAAATCACAGGCCACGTGCTGTGTGAGATGCTTTGAAGACCATGTGGATTCATTCCATCAGTAGAAAGTGCAAGGCGTAGATTTCTCGACTCTATCCCGAATTCAGGATACTCGTGATCAATTTTTGCCCATTGCGGAGAATCCGCAGGGTGTCGTAACTTTCCATCTCTAATTCTTTCATCTGCATGCCATGTCAAGTGTTTTGAATCTTCTTCACTGCGATACATGCGCCTAAATCTTGGTATTATAGGAAAATACCACACGACTTTTGCTGGAGTAGATTCTTTCTTCTTATATCGAGATACATTGCATTTCGGACACGCCTTTAGTAATTCATATTCATTCCGAAATAAAATACAATCATTAGGACACGCGTGAATCCTTTCATAACTCATACCAATAGAGCATAAAATTCGTTTAGCTTCATAGGTTCTACTGGGAAGTTCATTATCATCTGGCAACATATCTTTTAAGAGGGTTAGTAATTCTGTGAAGCTTTTATCAGACCATCCATTACTCGCTTTTAAGTTGTACAACTTTAGTATCGCCGAAAGTCTTGTGAATTTAGTACAACCATTATATAATGGTTTCTCTGCATCACTCAACAAACTCTCAAACATTTTAGGACAATCACGAAGATCTTCTTCAACTGCTTTTGCAATCTCCTCAACTCGGTCTGGCTCATATGTATCTGTGTCGAAATCAGTTGAAACATATGTATCTGTGCGAGTATTATCATTGATTTTCTCACCATGTCTTATCCAACATGTATAGCTTTGATCAATTCCATACCATACTAAATGTCCTTCCAATTCATCTTCTCTAATGCGTTTTCCAAAACAACATTTTAAACAAGGACAAACGACTCTATTTGGATCTTTTGCATTCATCACTGCAAACTCAATAAACTCCTTCACTCCATTTTCATACTCTTTTGTCAATCGATTAGCAGACATCCATTTCCGGTCCATTTATGACCTATATATATAAATGCAGTTACACAATAAGCATGATTTCAAGTCTGATATATTATGACCTATATATATATATTGATAATACACATATAAATAAAATTTATCAGAAACCCTATTATATCATGTAACAATTTAATTATATCAGTAAGCATGACCTATATCAGAAACCCTATTATTTCAATTCTAATATATTATGACCTATATCAGTCTGATATATTATAAATAAAATTTATCAGTAACAAATTAAATCAATAACAATAAACAATATTATTTCAAGTTTTTTGATCATGTAACAATGTAACAATTTCATGTAACAAATGTAACAATGTAACAATTTAGCAATTTCATGTAACAATGTAACAATTTCCTGAGGCAACAACAAATAAATAAAATAAATTTGAATTACCTGAGACAACTTGATGATCAATTTGTTTTAAATGAGGAAGATGGGCGCACACGAGGGGTTTGCAGGGAAGGGAAGATGAGATTTCGTAGGGTTTTGACAACGTATTAAATTTGTTTTAAATTTGATTTTATTTACTTAAAGTTAACGCTTCTTTGAAATGAATGATTTTACAGCGCTTTCTAAATAAGCGCTGTAATAGGTCCTATAAAAATTTAATGGGCAAGCCTATTACAGCGCTTGTCTAAAAAGCGCTGTAATAGGTCAACCAATGACACAAAGCGCAAGGCTTTTACAGCGCTTTATTTTAAAGCGCTCAGAAAGCGCTGTAAAAGCCTATGCAATAGCGCTTGATTTACAACGCTTTCTGAAGAAGCGCTGTAAAAGGCTATGTGATAGCGCTTTCTGACCCTATATGACCCTACAACAGCGCTTTTTTTACAGCGCTTGTAGAAAAAGCGCTGTTGTAGCCTCCGTTATTTTTAAAAAGACCCTTTTACAGCGCTTGTATTTAATAAGCACTGTAAAAGACGCGCTATAAAATGTCATTTTTGGCGTAGTGATTAAAAGACAACGCTTTCTAAAAAAATGTCATAAAAACCTCAAACAAGCATTATTTTAAAAATTCCATTTACAGCGTTTTTTAATAAAACTAGAATAAGAATGCACCTATTACAGCGCTTTTTTGAAAAAGCGCTTTTTTGAAAAAGCGCTGTAAAACATGCCTAAGAATGCATCTATTACAGCGCTTTTTTGAAAAACCACTGTAAAATGTGTATAATAATGCATCTATTACAACTCTTTTTTTGAAAAAGTGTTGTAAAACGTGCATAAGAATGCACCTATTACAGCGCTTTTTTTGAAAAAGCGTTGTAAAACAAGTACAACAACCAACGCGTTTTTAGAAGGGATTTACAACGCTTTTCAAAAAAGCGCTGTAAAACGAGTTTAACAAGCAGCGTGTTTGTAGAAGGGATTTACAATATAACAAGCGCGCAATATATCCACCTATTTTGTAGCATTTTTTTTATTTTAAAAAGCGCTGTTGTATCTTTTTACAGCGCTAGATACTACAGCGCTTATTTTTTTTTGAAAAAGCGCTGTAAATGACTTAAAAAAAACACTGTAAAATGCACTTTTTCGCGTAGTGGTAGTTTTAAGCTTTGTCTTGTCATGTCATGTGTTTTATTTTTTTAATAACAGTTTATCATGTCTATTGTCTATTCTTCAAAGATAAACTCTAAATAAGATATCGAATTATTACGAAATACTACGCAATAGAACAACTTAAAAACTCATATTAAGAGAGATAAATTTTCATCTTCCTAAATCTAATAAATTGTTACGGTCATTGCACTGTGGAGTAACGTTAAAATATAACGTTGTCTAAGTGCAACTCACGATACTTAAAAAATTGTCAAATTTTACTTTCCACAACTTATTTCTTTACTAAGGGATTTGAGTGTGCATGAATTTTCAATTAGTCACAATTATTTTCATCTAAGGAATTGTGTCAACCATGATTTTACGTATTTGACCTCCCTACAACTAGCGATTCTAAATATTAATGCAGTAGAACATGAGTTTACCGTTTGATCAAGATCTGGTGATCTTAATTCAAGTTTAGTGTTTTGAATTATATAATTAAATAACTAGAGTTAAAATTAATTTTTTTGAACCATCTATCACATTCCGATTACGTGAATGCATAATCCTTGACGGCTAGGAATCCAAATTCATGGTTTTACAGATCTGGAATGATTTATTTTCTATAGTAGAGGCATATCATATTAAGCCAAACATATTTTGTACATATATCTATCATATTGTTTTAGTACAAATAGATTTAAAAAAAATGATATTATGATGTGATAAAATTAAAATGAAAATACGTTACAAATATGTTAAATATATTACAAACCACTACACGATTTCTTGTATGTCTAATAACAAATTAGGGGTGTTTAGAGATTTGAGATCTTGAGTTCATGACTCAACTCAATTCCTAATGTTTGTTTCAAATTTTTTATTTTTACTTTTAAATTGGTTTGATTCTTTTTTGTAGTTTGATTCGAACTTAAATCAACTTGTCCAAACTTGAGATAATTTGGTTCGGGCAGCAGATTTATAATCTCAAATGTGCAAACCTGCGAATTGGACCACTTGA
The DNA here is from genome assembly GCA_037974735.1 of Cicer chorassanicum. Classification (NCBI taxonomy): domain Eukaryota; kingdom Viridiplantae; phylum Streptophyta; class Magnoliopsida; order Fabales; family Fabaceae; genus Cicer; species Cicer chorassanicum. The sequence goes on along the minus strand of JBBPBP010000004.1, from coordinate 45,763,595 downwards.
AATAAAATTAAAAATATTTTATTTTTGTAAATATAGTATATGACTATTATGCAAGAATTTATAATTGTTTTATGTTAGTTCAAGTGTTAAATTTGATCGGACGAAATAATGAATTTGGTCAAAATTGACTCAACCTATGTGCACCTTTATAACAAATCATTTTTGATCTTGTTTGCGATTTTGTTCACTGTATTCTTTTAAGCTGGTGTTGCTGCTCTAACAATTAATTTTAGATGACGAGTAACTCTGGTGCAAAATTCAAAGTGGCAAGGTTTGACGAATTGAGAAACTTTGCATTTTGGCAAAGAAGGGTTAAGGATCTGTTGGCACAACAAGGTCTTCAAAAGGCGGTGCGTGAGGAGAAACCGATAGACATGGAAAAAGTCGATTGAATGGAGATGAAGGATAAGGCTGCAAGCATGATTCGTCTGTGTGCATCAAATGAAATGACGTATCATATCCGAGACCTAACATCTCCACAGAAGGTCTTGGAGAAATTGGAAAGTCAGTATCTGTGCAAAATGCTCTTGAACAAACTATTTACGAAGCGACGATTGTACAGGTTGAAGATGCAAGAAGGATATGATTTGCAGTAACATATTAATACCTTCAACGGAATAATCACCGATTTGGTAAGGCTTGAGATGAAGGTTGATGACGAATACAAGGCTATTATTTTGTTGTGTTTGTTACCAAGTTCATTCGATCACCTAGTGACAACTCTTACATACAAGAAAAACACTATCGAGTTGGACGATATTACTGTTGCACTTCAGTCTCATTCTAAAAGAAGACATAATGCAAAGGACGAATCTTTAGGCGAATGTCTATATTTAACGAGGGTTCAAGATTGTGGGAGGAACAAATATATAGTAGGTTCTAGGGAGAAGATGTCTAAATCCTAAAATAGAAAAACAACAAAGTCCTACAGTTGCAAACATATCGGGCATTGGAGGAGGGAATGTCCAAACAAACAACATGGTTCATCCAATTACACGAACGTGGATCAAACTAATGACTCTGGCAGTGAATGAGATATTCTTTGTGTTTCATCTAGCAAGTGCATAGAACTGTGGATTCTTGACTCTGGCTGTTCTTACCACATGACTCCGCATAGGGAGTGGTTTACCACATTTAGGCCATGAAATTTTGGTTTTGTTTATTTGGGTGATGATAAAGCACGTGCGAACACTTGAATGAGACAAATTAAAATTTCTATGGATGATGGTAGCGTGCGAACATTGAATGATGTTAGATATATTCCAGAATTGGAAAGAATTTGATCACCCTAGGTACTCTGCAAGCAAATGGTTTATCGTATATGTCTAGTTGACATAGGGACATTCTGAAGGTCAACAAAGGTGCATTAATAGGACTGCAGGAAACATCTACAAATTGTTGGGTTGTTACGTTGTAGGTGATGTTGCATTAGTTGAGTTTGATGATGATGCAACTAAACTGTGGAACATGTGTTTAAGTCATCTCAGTCAACATGAGATGACAACAATTTAAGTAGCAATATCAGTAACAAGAAATGAGGGGTTTGAATTGTGATCCCTTTTTAAATTTTAATTTCCGCTCTTAATTTTAATTAACCCAAGAACAATCTTAGTTGAAATAAGTTAATCTTCAGAACGTTTTGAATGTGTTAGTTTAAATAAAAAAGTTTAGTTTATAAACAAGTGAAATTTGATTAGTAAGCACAAGATAAATATAGTAAAAGGATAAGAAGATCATACAAAGACGTATCCTGGTTCACCCAAAGTGGGCTACGTGCAGTCCTCACCAACTGTGAGATTTTCCACTAATGTGTTCAACACCAGAACTTTCTTCTACCTTGTGCTATCTTTCTTGATCACGCTTTGATCAATTACAACATTCACCTTTGAGCCTTAAAGGGAATTTCTATAGTCACCTTTTAGTTCATAAAGGATTTTTACAAGTACCTTTCAAACAAGAAAAGATTTTTATAACACACTCAATCTAAATTGTTTGGGGTTTAAAAGCTTCTCAAATCTTGTTTGAGATTGGTTAATCAAAAATAACTTAGTCAGATGATCCACAAATATAGTGAGAGAGAGCTGGAGTGAAGGCGAGGAAAAAGTGGTATTCATAGTAAGAGAGAATGATGGCTCCTTTTTCATGTGTGCATTATTTTATGGAGTAAACTTTGAAAATTTGAAAGCATATTCTTCTCCTTCCAAAGGCCTCTTGAAGTGTTTGAAAATTTTGGTCAACATCATTCCATAGGAAGCCGTGAGTTTTTTGTAATCGTGTATGGTTGAGGTAATCATGTATTGAATGGTCACAAAAGGTAGGTTCAACCTTTTACCATGGAGAAGATGATGAATGAGCATAAAATCAATATTAGAGACACATTCATGACTTCCACAATGACGGAATATGCAATACTCACTAATGCTATTGAAGATTTTGAAAAGAGGTTTTAAATCAGCATATACAAAAGAGGTGGACCCAGAAAAGAAGAGTTCATTGAATACCTCATCCTTTTGCAGGTCAATGGCCTCACACGAGTCTTTTCCAAAGATGGTAGCACTTTCAGTTGGAAGCTCCAGAATTTTTGCAAGGAAGTCAGGTGTCAAGCGAATTTCAACACCTTTTAGTTATGATAATGTGAGAGATTTGTTTGGGTAAGTGGTGGCAGCAAAATAGAAGGCTCGAATGACCTTGGGGGAACATTTCTCACTGATTTGGAGGAAGTTTGTCTAGCCAAGAGCATCAGTATGATGTTTGATGAAAACCCTTTCAAGTTGGAGTTTGTCAAAAACAAAACGTGTTCCAATCCCAATGGTGTTTCAGTCTTTTTTTCATTGAAGGCAGATTCAAACTCAGAGAAGATGAGGGATGGAGTGCATTTCTTTGGGTTTTTGGAGGAAGAACACTTGGGTGGTTTTTCTGTGTTTACCTTTGTTTAGAGTAAGAGAGCATTGTTGGTTAGACTTAGTGGTGGAAAATGTTTTGAATTTAAGGATTTTCCCTTACTAAAGCGTGTGTGAATTTTTTTGTAGAGATTTGGAGGTAGTTTTTGAGGATGCTTTGGGGATAGATTTTTGTGGAGATTTTTTGGAAGCAGTTTTGGGTTTTGAAGAAATGGTCTTTTTAGGTTTGGTTTGTATGGTGGTTTTTGTTGGTGACAGTTTGGAGTGAGTTGGAAGAGATTTAGTGATTTCAAGATGTAGTTTAGAATGTTGTGGTTCAGACAGTGCAAGTGGTGGTTCTGTTTGTCAGGGCCGGCCCAACCCATTATGAGGTTTAAAGCGAAATTATCAGACGGGGCCTTTTCAAAGTTAATAAATAAAATATTAATATTTTTATTAAAAATTGATCTTACGTACTTTTTTTGATGCAAAATCATTTATCAAATTATTGTAATCGATTTCGTTTAACAATTCTTTTTCAATCGATAATAAAACTAATCCATTTAATTTTTTTTTCTAGTTTCAGCCAAATATATAGAAAGGATTGATCTCGGCTACAATTGAAAAAAGACTAATAATTTAGAATATAAAATATTTACTTAATACTTAACATATTACAGATGAGAAAGAGACGAATAAATTAAAAACATATACCTTAATATATTTTGGCCACTGACAAAAGCTACTCATACAATGAAAATTCAAAACGAAAAATAAAATTAAAGCAATGAATAAGGAAGTAGGGCCAAAGATGAAAAAAAATTTTGTCGTGTTGACAGGAAAATTTCATACGAATGATTCTAAGAGACATTTTTAGTAAAAAAATATAAAATGGTTTTTAGTGAAAAGGAATGCATTTAATATTAAAAGATTCTTTTAACGGTATAGTATCTCATCCTCATAAATAGTTGCATCGATTTTAATTGGCTAATTAAATTTTTTTTGGAGGCTTTATTGTTTCTATATATGGTTAAAGGGTTTTGATAATATATTATTGGGCCTCTATATCGTATAAAAATTAAAGTAAAAAAATTATTTTTTGGCGAGGCCTAAAGTAAGGGCTTTAGGCGCCTCCCTCTTGGGTCGGCTCTGCTGTTTGTGGTTCTAAAGGTGTTGCAAATGGATTTGTTGGTAATGTTTTAGTGGTGATTGAAAGTGGTTCAAACGTTTTTTGAAGAAGGTTTAGAGTTTTTTATATGAAATTGTAAGAATGGTGGTGTTAGCACTCTTTGATTTTTTTGATGTACCGATGCCGACCATGATTCTCATGGATCTTCTTCAGCATGTAGGATTATCTTATTTTAGTTTTTTGGGTTTTTTGATGAAGCATGGTGGTGCTTGGTTTAGGTTTGAAATGTTGCATCGGTAGAGGGGTGCAAGAACAATGGTGAGAGGAGCAACTGCAACATGAGTTGAATTTTTTTCAGGAGAGTTAGATAGATTGTTGGCGAAGGTTCAATCGAATGATGATGATTCTGGTGGTATGGGCCATAGAGGAGGAGACGAAGATCTTGGTAGATTTTTTTTCTGGGTCCTTTGGTTCCTGCCATGGGGGAGAGTTGGTTTGAATGAGTGAAGAAGTATAGAATTAAATGAGTGAAGAAGTTTTTTGAGGAAAACGGGAAGTTATTAGATTTTTGAAAATGAAAAAGAAAGGGATAATACAAGGAGAGAAAGAAAGAAGTACAATGAGAGATAAAATTGAAATGATTGACATGTATTGGAAAAGATGAAATGTCTGTTACATTTACTTGAAAAAAAACAGTTGAGCTTTAATTGCTGGTTGAAGATTTTTTATAATAACAACAAAAATGTCAACAATTGCTTGGTGTCAGATGGAGAATGTTCTTGTTAAGGACCATAACATTCCGGTTGGACTTTTCCTTAACAATTGCTTGGATTTTTAATTTTTTTAATGAAATCAAAACGATCTTTCACTAAGGGTTTAGTAAAGATGTCAGCAAATTGATTTTCAGTGTCAACAAAAATTTATTCAACATCTTTCTTGTTAACATGATCCTTAATGAAATGATGTTTTATTTCAATATGTTTTGATCTTGAATGTTGAATGTGATTTTTTGACAAATTAATTGCACTTGTGTTATCACAATATATCGAGACAATACATGTTTTTGATGAAGACAAAAGACCAACGATGACGATGATGATCAAGACAACAAGCTCAAAAAGAAGAAGTCCAACATATCTCATTGATTAACTTTAGACTTCAAACATATTAAATGTAAAGGTAAATGATACAATCACAAGATCAAGTACATGAGAACCTTTCATCTTTACATATGCATAAAAAGCATTTTCAAAAGTCAAAATTATATTTACAAAGTGTTCGATTAATATTTTTGACAAAATACAAAGGTGTATTCGAATACAACCTAAGTGTATTCGAATACAGATGAAACATTGCTAAGTCAGAAGCTAGGCCATCTCATCTGTATTCGACTACAGATGAAAATTTCCTAAGCCAGAAGCTAGGCCATCTCATCTGTATTCGACTACAGATGAAAAATTGCCAAGTCAGTAGCTAAAACTCTTCATCTGTATTCGACTACACAAAAGTGTATTCGACTACACAGTGAAAAATTTGAATAATTTTTAACGTTGCAGCAAGTTGTATTCGAATACAGATATCTTGTAATCGAATACAACTGGAAGCAATGCAATTTTTCAGTTCTGAATTCAATCTAAAACATTGCAATTCTTCCTCAAACCTCTTGGATCAATGGCCACGAATCTGAAGAGATGTTTATGGACTATAAATATGTCATAACTTCAGATTCAAAGTGGACAATCCCACGGCCAAACCTTGAACGACTTTGAACAACTTTTCTATTTTTCTCAAAGTCATTTTTCATAATTCAAGTACTTGCATTTCATTTTCATATCCTTGACAAAGGTTCTCAGAGTACTTGAAGCAATATTGGATTGTTATTATTATACCTCTCTTTCATATTCCTACATCCTTATCAAATCACATTATTTGTAAAAAGAAAGTAGTACTTTCTTTAAGTAGTTTTATCTAAGATAGTGGGGTGCTATCTTAGAGGTTTTGTTAGAAGTTTGTAGCACAGATCCTAGGGTGGGATTTGTACATATTCTAAAAATAGTGGAGAAATCTCTTGTGGTGTGCAAGAGGACTGGATGTACCCTTGGGTATAAGGGGAACCAGGATAATTCTGCTGTGTTCTTTACATTACTGCCATTTACTTTATCTTTTACCATCCATAAGCGCAAAAATCAATTGCTAATTCGCTGAAAACAAGAAATACTCTTAAACACCTAATTCACCCCCCTTTCTTAGGTGCACATCTGATCTTACAATTGGTATCAGAGCAGGTTCAAGGTAACTTACTCCTTGATCAATAACTTATGGCTTCCGCACAACATGTTTTCAGAGATGGTGGCAGCAGTAACAGACCACCATGTTTCGTTGGCGAGCATTATGATTTTTGGAAGATACGTATGCAAGCGTATCTTGAAGCACAAGGAGACGATATATGGGATGCTGTTGAAAATGGTCCTTACATTCCAACAACACTCATCAACAACAAAGAAGAAATTAAGATAAAGAATTCTTGGACCGATGACGATAAAAGAAAAGTGTTGTTTGATAAAAAGGCTAAAAACATTCTACAATCAGCACTAGGTATGGATGAATTTTTCCGCATATCTCACTGTAAAACAACCAAAGAGATATGGGATACATTGGAAGTAACCCATGAAGGCACTGTAGAGGTAAAAAGATCTAAACTAAATGCACTTTCTCAAGAATATGAATTATTTCGTATGTAGCCCGGAGAATCTATATTAGACATGCAGAAAAGATTCTCCCACTTAACAAATCACTTGACAGCCCTTGGAAAGATTTTCACCAACGATGAACTAAATCTTAAAGTATTAAGATCACTAACAAGGGCATGGCAACCAAAGGTGACAGCAATATCAGAAAAGAAAAGCTTATCCAAGATGTCACTTTCTGCATTATTTGGAAAACTCCAAGAACATGAAATTGAACTTGGAAGGTTGGAGCAAAATGAAAGTCTAATAAAGAAGACCAAAAATGTTGCTCTAAAGACCGAATCAAAGGAACAAACCACAGATGAAAGTTCAGATGAAAACGAAAACATTACTTCCCTTGTTAGGAAATTTGGCAAGTTTCTTAAGAATGATAGAACTTTCAAAAAGGAAAGTTTCAAGAAAAAGGATAATTCTACTTCAAGCCAAAACTTCACTTGTTTCGAATGCGGGAAACAAGGACATATCAAAGCAGATTGCCCAAATCTTATCAAGAAGAATGCTGGTAAAAGAAAAGACTTCAAGAAAACATATATAGCATGGGAAGATAACGATATAAGTTCATCATCAGAAACTGAAAGTGATGAATGTGCTAATGTTGCACTAATGGCTTCACATCATTCAGATGACGAAGAGGTTAGTAACTTAAACACTCCTCATTATAATCATGAATTAGTCATAGAATATAATGAAGCACAAAATGCAATAAAGGAACTTCTTGTTGAATGTAAAAATCTGCTTAAACAAGTATCAACACAAAAGAAAGAAATTTCATGTCTTAAAGAAAAAATTGATATTATGGAAAAAGATGCTGAAAAATCAAAGCAGAATTTTACATGCAACAAATGTGATTCCCTTTCATTTAAAATTGTTCAATTAAATAGAGTGATTGAAAGATATGAAAAAGGACATATAGGATTGGAAAATGTTCTAAACATGCAAAGATATTCAAACGATAAAAGTGGTCTTGGATTTTCTAAATTTGACAAACCAAGCACCAATAAGACCATTTTTGTCAAATCAAGTACTCATACAAATCAAGGAAATATTACAATTTTACAAAAAGGTCATTCTTATAAGGAGAAAATCACTCAAAATAAATTTCATACATATGCTATTAAAAATAAATTTACTCCTACTTGTACCTATTGTGGTCTTCATGGTCACACACCTTATGCTTGTCAAGTGAGAAACATTAGTGTTCCTAAAGGGCATTACGTGTGGATAAAGAAAGGTACTTTGTCATCACTCTTCAAAATTTAAAATTTTTCCTCTTGATAAGTTTCTAGAATTAATTCTTTTATATCTTTTATTAATATATGAATATGTGCCTTACATGTTGTATTTTCTATAAAAAAAAAATTTTTTAAAACAAAAACTTGAAAATGTAGATCGTATACTAGGAATAGTTTTGATGAAGCTTGTTTAACAAGTTCTTATGATGCTTTAGTTAATTTTCCTTTTCAATATGTTTTTGTTATAATACTTGATCATGATTTTGGGTATTATTTGATATTCAAATATTCTCTTTTATATCTTAACATTACTTGGATTCTACTTTATATATGGTCGATATTTTCCTTCTTTTTGATCATGTCAAAAGGGGGAGAAAAGTTTGGTATTTTGTTGTTTTTAAAACTGTTTGTAGGTCTTTTCCAAAATGATCACAACCATTCAAGTTCAACGGGGGAGTACGCATAAATTACGGGGGAGTAATTTTCCGATGATACAGTCTCTCCAAACAACAAAAGTTTTGTCATAATCAAAAAGGGGGAGAATGTAAAATACATGTTTTTGATGAAGACAAAAGACCAACGATGACGATGATGATCAAGACAACAAGCTCAAAAAGAAGAAGTCCAACATATCTCATTGATTAACTTTAGACTTCAAACATATTAAATGTTTAAATATAAAGGTAAATGATACAATCACAAGATCAAGTACATGAGAACCTTTCATCTTTACATATGCATAAACACTATTTTTCAAAGTCCAAAATAATATTTTCAAAATGATAGAATCTTTATTTTTGACTAAAAATCATGTTGTAATCGAATACAACTAAGGTGTATTCGAATACAGATAAAATGGCTAAGTCAGAGAGTTGGCCATCTCATTTGTATTCGACTACACAGTGAAAAATTTGAATAATTTTTTAACGTTACAGCAAGTTGTATTCGAATACAGAAATCTTGTATTCGAATACAGATAAGAAAAATGGCTAAGTCAGAGAGTTGGCCATCTCATCTGTATTCGACTACACAGTGAACTGTTTGAATAATTTTTAACGTTGCAGCAAGCTGTATTCGAATACAGAAATCTTGTAGTCGAATACAACTGGAAGCAATGCAATTTTTCAGCTTTGAATTCAATTTAAAACATTACAATTCTTTCTCAAACCTCTTGGATCAAAGGTCACGAATCTGAAGAGATGTTTATGGACTATAAATATGTCATAACTTCAGATTCAAAGTAGACAATCCAATGGCCAAACCTTGAACGACTTTGAACAACTTTTCTATTTTTCTCAAAGTCATTTTTCATAATTCAAGTACTTGCATTTCATTTTCATATCCTTGACAAAGGTTCTCAAAGTACTTGAAGCAATATTGGATTGTTATCATTATACCTCTCTTTCATATTCCTATATCCTTATCAAATCACATTACTTGTAAAAAGAAAGTAGTACTTTCTTTAAGTAATTTTATCTAAGATAGTGGGGTGCTATCTTGTACATTATCTAAGATAGTGGGGTGCTATCTTAGAGGTTTTTGTTAGAAGTTTGTAGCACAGATCCTAGGGTGGGACTTGTACATATTCTAACAATAGTGGAGAAATCTCTTGTGGTGTGCAAGAGGACTGGATGTACCCTTGGGTATAAGGGGAACCAGGATAATTCTACTGTGTTCTTTACATTACTGCCATTTACTTTATCTTTTACCATCCATAAGCGCAAAAATCAATTGCTAACTCGCTGAAAACAAGAAATACTCTTAAACACCTAATTCACCCCCTTTCTTAGGTGCACATCTGATCTTACAATTGGTATCAGAGCAGGTTCAAGGTAACTTACTCCTCGATCAATAACTCATGGCTTCCGCACAACCTGTTTTCAGAGATGGTGGCAGCAGTAACAGACCACCATGCTTCGTTGGCGAGCATTATGATTTTTGGAAGATACGTATGCAAGCGTATCTTGAAGCACAAGGAGACGATATATGGGATGCTGTTGAAAATGGTCCTTACATTCCAACAACACTCATCAACAACAAAGAAGAAATTAAGATAAAGAATTCTTGGACCGATGACGATAAAAGAAAAGTGCTGTTTGATAAAAAGGCTAAAAACATTCTACAATCAGCACTAGGTATGGATGAATTTTTCCGCATATCTCACTGTAAAACAACCAAAGAGATATGGGATACATTGGAAGTAACCCATGAAGGCACCGTAGAGGTAAAAAGATCTAAACTAAATGCACTTTCTCAAGAATATGAATTATTTCGTATGCAGCCCGGAGAATCTATATTAGACATGCAGAAAAGATTCTCCCACTTAACAAATCACTTGACAGCCCTTGGAAAGATTTTCACCAACGATGAACTAAATCTTAAAGTATTAAGATCACTAACAAGGGCATGGCAACCAAAGGTGACAGCAATATCAGAAAAGAAAAGCTTATCCAAGATGTCACTTTCTGCATTATTTGGAAAACTCCAAGAACATGAAATTGAACTTGGAAGGTTGGAGCAAAATGAAAGTCTAATAAAGAAGACCAAAAATGTTGCTCTAAAGACCGAATCAAAGGAACAAACCACAGATGAAAGTTCTGATGAAGACGAAAACATTACTTCCCTTGTTAGGAAATTTGGCAAGTTTCTTAAGAATGATAGAACTTTCAAAAAGGAAAGTTTCAAGAAAAAGGATAATTCTACTTCAAGCCAAAACTTCACTTGTTTCGAATGCGGGAAACAAGGACATATCAAAGCAGATTGCCCAAATCTTATCAAGAAGAATGCTGGTAAAAGAAAAGACTTCAAGAAAGCATATATAGCATGGGAAGATAACGATATAAGTTCATCATCAGAAACTGAAAGTGATGAATGTGCTAATGTTGCACTAATGGCTTCACATCATTCAGATGACGAAGAGGTTAGTAACTTAAACACTCCTCATTATAATCATGAATTAGTCATAGAATATAATGAAACACAAAATGCAATAAAGGAACTTCTTGTTGAATGTAAAAATCTACTTAAACAAGTATCAACACAAAAGAAAGAAATTTCATGTCTTAAAGAAAAAATTGATATTATGGAAAAAGATGCTGAAAAATCAAAGCAGAATTTTACATGCAACAAATGTGATTCCCTTTCATTTAAAATTGTTCAATTAAATAGAGTGATTGAAAGATATGAAAAAGGACATATAGGATTGGAAAAAGTTCTAAACATGCAAAGATATTCAAACGATAAAAGTGGTCTTGGATTTTCTAAATTTGACAAACCAAGCACCAATAAGACCATTTTTGTCAAATCAAGTACTCAAACAAATCAAGGAAATATTACAAATTTACAAAAAGGTCATTCTTATAAGGAGAGAATTACTAAAAATAAACTTCATACATATACTAGTAAAATTCCTACTTGCTCATATTGTGGAATTCATGGTCACACACCTAATGCCTGTCATGTGAGAAACATTAGTGTTCCAAAAGGGCATTACGTTTGGATAAAGAAAGGTACTTTGTCATCACTCTTCAAAATTTAAAATTTTTCCTCTTGATAAGTTTCTAGAATTAATTCTTTTATATCTTTTATTAATATATGAATATGTGTCTTACATGTTGTATTTTCTATGAAAAAAATTCTTTTTTAAACAAAAACTTGAAAATGTAGTTCGTATACTAGGAATAGTTTTGATGAAGCTTGTTTAACAAGTTCTTATGATGCTTTAGTTAATTTTCCTTTTCAATATGTTTTTGTTATAATACTTGATCATGATTTTGGGTATTATTTGATATTCAAATATTCTCTTTTATATCTTAAAATTACTTGGATTCTACTTTATATATTGTCGATATTTTCCTTCTTTTTGATCATGTCAAAAGGGGGAGAAAAGTTTGGTATTTTGTTGGTATTTTGTTGTTTTTAAAACTGTTTGTAGGTCTTTTCCAAAATGATCACAAACATTCAAGTTCAACGGGGGAGTACGCATAAATTACGGGGGAGTAATTTTCCGATGATACAGTCTCTCCAAACAACAAAAGTTTTGTCATAATCAAAAAGGGGGATAATGTAAAATACATGTTTTTGATGAAGACAAAAGACCAACGATGACGATGATGATCAAGACAACAAGCTCAAAAAGAAGAAGTCCAACATATCTCATTGATTAACTTTAGACTTCAAACATATTAAATGTAAAGGTAAATGATACAATCACAAGATCAAGTACATGAGAACCTTTCATCTTTACATATGCATAAAAAGCATTTTCAAAAGTCAAAATTATATTTACAAAGTGTTCGATTAATATTTTTGACAAAATACAAAGGTGTATTCGAATACAACCTAAGTGTATTCGAATACAGATGAAACATTGCTAAGTCAGAAGCTAGGCCATCTCATCTGTATTCGACTACAGATGAAAATTTCCTAAGCCAGAAGCTAGGCCATCTCATCTGTATTCGACTACAGATGAAAAATTGCCAAGTCAGTAGCTAAAACTCTTCATCTGTATTCGACTACACAAAAGTGTATTCGACTACACAGTGAAAAATTTGAATAATTTTTAACGTTGCAGCAAGTTGTATTCGAATACAGATATCTTGTAATCGAATACAACTGGAAGCAATGCAATTTTTCAGTTCTGAATTCAATCTAAAACATTGCAATTCTTCCTCAAACCTCTTGGATCAATGGCCACGAATCTGAAGAGATGTTTATGGACTATAAATATGTCATAACTTCAGATTCAAAGTGGACAATCCCACGGCCAAACCTTGAACGACTTTGAACAACTTTTCTATTTTTCTCAAAGTCATTTTTCATAATTCAAGTACTTGCATTTCATTTTCATATCCTTGACAAAGGTTCTCAGAGTACTTGAAGCAATATTGGATTGTTATTATTATACCTCTCTTTCAAATTCCTACATCCTTATCAAATCACATTATTTGTAAAAAGAAAGTAGTACTTTCTTTAAGTAGTTTTATCTAAGATAGTGGGGGGCTATCTTAGAGGTTTTGTTAGAAGTTTGTAGCACAGATCCTAGGGTGGGATTTGTACATATTCTAACAATAGTGGAGAAATCTCTTGTGGTGTGCAAGAGGACTGGATGTACCCTTGGGTATAAGGGGAACCAGGATAATTCTGCTGTGTTCTTTACATTACTGCCATTTACTTTATCTTTTACCATCCATAAGCGCAAAAATCAATTGCTAATTCGCTGAAAACAAGAAATACTCTTAAACACCTAATTCACCCCCTTTCTTAGGTGCACATCTGATCTTACAAAATTAATTGCACTTGTGTTATCACAATAAATCGAGACAATTGAATAATTTACATAGATGTCGTCAAGTTAATTTTTAATACAAAGATCTTAAGAACAATAGTTTATAGCTGAGACATTCAACTTTAGTTGTTGACAATGCAATTGCATTTTGTTTTATGTATGACCAACTTATGAGTGCTTCTTCAAGAAATTGACATGCACCACTTGTGCTTTTTCATTCAATTTTGACCCTAACATTATCAACATCACAGTAAGCTACAAGATCAAAATGTGAACCTTTGCTATGCCAATGGCCAAGATGAGTATTACCAACAAGATATCTAAAAATTCTTTTTACTGCAATTAGATAATATTCTCTTGGTTAAGATTGAAATCTAGCACATAAGCCAACTACAAAACCATATTTGGTCTGCTAGCAGTTAGATATAATAAAGAACCAATCATCCTCTATATTCTTTTCAGAAATTGTTTTGCCTTTTTCATCTTTGTCCAAATTTGAAGATGGATGCACGAGAGTTGCCATTAATTTAACTTCATTCATTTTGTATATTTTGAAAAGATCTTTGAAACATTTTTCTTGACAAATAAAAATTCCATTTTCATATTGTTTGATTTGTAAGCCAAGAAAAAAAATCTTAATTCTCCCATCATGCTCATTTCAAATTCACTTTGCATGAGATTTGAAAAATCTTCGCACATTTTTTCATTTGTGGAAGCATAGATAATATCATCAAGATACACTTTAACTGTTAATAAACTAGATTTATTAATCTTTCTTAAAAGTTTTGTATCAATCTTTCGTCAAGAAAAACCATTTTTGATCAACAAAGAACTCAACCTCTCATACCAAGTTCTAGGAGCTTTCTTATGTCCATATAGAGATTTGGCGAGTTTAAAAACATGATTTGTTTTCATTTTATTTTCAAAACCCGGAGGTTGATGAACATAAACCTCTTAAATAGCACTTTAACATCCATTTGAAAAAGCACTTTTAACATGCATTTGAAAACGTTTAATAAGATTATGAGATGCATATGCAAGAAGAATTCTTATTGCTTATAACCTTGCAACTAGAGAAAATGTTTCATCATACTTTACCTTCTTCATCCAATTTGTTTATGAATACCCATCTTGTATCAATGATAGTTTGAGGATTTGGGACAAGAGTTCAGACTTGGTTTTTCTCAAATTGAAGAAGTTCTTCTTGCATTGCTTCAACCCATGAGTCATCAACTATGGCTTTTATGATTTATTTTGGTTCCATTTGAGAGATGATTGCCATGTTTTTGTTGTCATATTTGAAGGGCATTATTGTTCTAATGCCATTAGAAGTGTTTCCAATGATTTGATCTTGTGGATGATCCCCTACAATTCTCCAACTTCGTGGAGGTGTTAGAACTGGAGATTGATGATCAATCTCATTTTTCTGGAGAATGATTTGGTGCTACTGTTCTTGTCGTTGAGATTGATCTTCTTCCTCATCATCAATCTTTTGTATTTCAAGATCATCAAATTCATCAAAGAAAAGATGCATACTTACTTCCACTACTTTTGTTCTTAAATTATAGATTCTATAACCTTTATAATTAGTGGAGTATCTTAGAAAGATGGCTTTACCTGATTTTGCATCAAACTTTCCTAAATTATCTTTGTTATTTAAAATATAGCAATAACAACCAAAAATATGAAAGTATGAAATATTTGGTTTTTTGTTTTCCCACAATTCATATGTTATTTTGTTGAGAATTTTTCTTATTGAAACACAATTTAAAATGTAGCAAGAAGTGTTGATTGCTTCAGCCCAAAAATATTTCTCAATATTTGATTCTTCTAAAGTGGTTCTAGCAATTTCTTGCACAAGAAAGATTATAAGAAATGTCATTTTCATCAAAGAACTTTTTAAAGGAATCATTTATAATATCTCCTCCATGATCACTTCTTGCTGAAATGATATTTGAGCTTTTCTCATTTTTAATTCTTTTACAAATTTTTTGAAATGCTTCAAAAGAATCATCTTTTTATTTTAATAATAACACCCATGTGAATCTTGAAAAATCATTAATAATTACAAAGCCATATTTCATTACTCTCAAACTTGTAGTTTTGATAGGATCAACGAGATCAATGTGAAGTAGCTCAAGATGTTTTTGGGTTGAAACAAAATCTTTTGAATTAAAGCTAAACTTGACTTGTTTTTTTTTAGCACATGCTTCACATATTTTATCTTTTTCGAAACTAATTTTTGGTAGTCCTCTAACAAGATCAAGTTTGGATAACTTTGAGATTGTTTTCATCCTTACATGCCCAACACCTTTATGCCGCACCCATTTATCTTTATCGATGGACATAAAACATGATTCAGTGGGTAATTCTTCAAAATATAGTACATAAAGATTTTTGTTTCTAGATCAAGAGAAAAAGATTTTTTCAAAAGATGTTTGGTTAACTTCACATATGTTTGGTTTAAAAAGGACTTCAAAACCTCTATCACATAATCGACTTATGCTCACTAGGTTATGTTTTAAACCATTAACATATTGTACATCAACTATTTTTGTAGAATTACCTTTACCTATAATACATTTTCCTTTGGTTTTTGCTTGATCATTATTTCCAACAGTTACAAATCCTCCATCTTTCTTAACAAATGAGAGAAAACATTGTCTATCTCCTATCATATGTCTCGAACAACCACTGTCCAAGTACCATGGCTTTTTCTTGGAATTTTGTAAACCAACTCGCATTAGAGGTTAATAAATTCGTAGGTACCCATACAGGCTTGGGTCCTTGAGGGTTAATTTTTTCTTTATAGATTACTTTTTTGTTAAGATAGTAGTTTGGTTCAGCATGACCAATCTTTGAACAATATGAACACTTTATTTTTGTTCTTGGAGAACGTTATGATATGAGGCTAGAATGTTCTTTCTTTTTCGGAAATCATTTTGCCTTGATTTTCTCTTTCTTTTTCTTGTGAAAACATGCAGAATCAAGATACCCAAGCTTGTTACAATAAGAACATTTGGTTTTGCATTTTTCTTCTATTTTTTCTAGTACAAAAATGTTTTTGATAGAATTTTTGTTTTTGTGAAAACCAAATCTATCTTTTTCAAAAATTCCTACTTGTGATCCCTTGCTATTTTGAAAGGTTTCATTGGATTTTGTAAAATTTGATAAATCATTTTTAAGATTTTCAACTTCTATCTTGAGCAGAACGTTCTCCTTTTGGGTTGTAGAGTGTTTTGGAGACGTGTTCTCTGTGATTTCATTTAGAATCTTTTGTTTTTCAGACATTTTAAATTGAGATTTCTGTAAGCTTTGAATGACTTTTCTGAAGTCATCATTCTTAGCTTAGACCTTTTGTTTTTCTTCTTTTTCTTTACGAAGTTGTTATTTTATGGTACCAAATTTTTGAGCAAGGAATTTTGAATCACATAAAAGATTACCAAATTATTTTACTATTTGTTCACATAAAGGACAATAACTAGAAACAATTACCTCATCATTTTCTGAATTTCCCATTAAGCACATGTTGGCTTCTTTACTATCTTTTATGTCTGATTCTTTTTAATCATCCCAAGTAGCCATCTTGGATTTTTTGTTTTATGGAAATTTTCTTGGTGCCTTTTTGTTTAAAGGACATTTAATGTCCTAGTTTGTTGCACCCATAACAAGTAACTTGACTCTTATTTATCTCAATTTTAGGATTTTTTTTTTGGGAAATTCCTTCTGATTTGATTTCTTCTTCTCATCATTCTTTGAAATTTTCTAGTGAAAAGAACCACTTCTTCTTCATCTTCTTCCTGACCAACTTTTCTCTCTTCTAATTCCTCTTTTTCATCATTTTGTGAGGATGAATCTTCTTGAGAGTTTTGTGCTGCTTTCAAGGCTATTTCTTTAACTTTCTTTGCTAGTTTGTCTTCTTGAAATAGAACTTTTTAAACTCTCAATGTTCCAATTAGCTCTTCTAATTCGAGTGTCTCAATATTTTTAGCTTAATTTACAGTTGTGACCATTGGTTTCCATATGGTAGAGAGACATCTCAGGATTTTTCTTACCCTGTCTTGGGTCGTGTAGGGTTTGCCAGGAGAATGCATTTCATTCACTATAGCTGTAAATCTTGAATACATTTCATTTATAGTTTCTCCTTCATTCATCTCAAATAGTTCAAATTTTCGTACACCAATATCTTTCCTTGTTTATTTGACATGGCTTGTTCCTTCAAGGTTATTTTGTAGCATACCCTACAGTTTCTTTGTAGTGTCGCAATCATTTACTCTTCTACTTTCCTCCCTTCTTAAACCGCAAGATAAAAATAATTGAGTTTTAGAGTTTAGAAGTACCTTGACTTTTTCTTTTGTTGTCCAAAGTTCCTCATTCTTTTCAGCAGATGTTAGATCACTTTGATCTACTCTTGGTACAAAGTATCCATCTCTTATAATACACTAAATTCTTGTATCTTGAGATTTAAGGAATAGTTGCATCTTTCCTTTCCAGAAGTAGTAGCGTGTACCATCAAAATGAGGTGGTTTATTTGATGATCATCCTTCAACAATATACATGACTTTTGACATTGCTATTTCTTCTTGAATCTTTTCCTCTAATCCTTGTTAGGTGCTAAACTTTAAAGACAAAACTTTGATACCACTCAATCTAACTTAAGAGATAGACTTGAGTTACAAATTTATGTGTAAGATAAAATTGTTTGGGATCTAAAAGCTTCTTAACTCTTGTTTGATACTGATTAATTAGCAAGAACTCAGCAAGATGATTCAGTAATATAGTGTGAGAACTTGAATTTTTCTTGAGAGAAGAGTTTTACAACTTAAGCTTAAATGCACGTGGGCCTTCAATATTTGTCTCTTTTTAATGCCCATTAAGCTTTGACAGACCATGTGAGAATATTCAATTCTGAATATGCATTTGGATTTCCCAAAATGATCCACTTTGTCTCTTATTTTTAATAAGACAACCAGATTGTTCTACAATCTTTCTATCATCAATTTTATTTGATATTCCTTTGACGAATCTTCCAAATTATTTTATTCTTCTCAAAAGTGTGTTATTGTCTGGATGTGTGCATGAAATGGGACTAGAAATGATGATGAAATCGTTCTTGATTTCTTTGAAAAGGACCACATGACTAATATGAATGCTTGTGTTTGATTTTGTATCTTTAAATAAATCACTCAAAAACACAAGTTAATAGATAATATGATTAGAATCATAATTAACAAATTTTATTAATTAGGGATTTTTTCTTAACAAACTTCATAAGAGACATTTGTTGAAGGGTGTCTGCATGTGTAAGTAGGATTTTGTGCAAGTACGGTATACTTGGAAAATAATGTCGTGTTCATTTTAAATCTGGGAATTAGAAAAAAATAGGGAATCCTAAACTATATGCATACTAATGTGTGAGGGCCTAATAAAGAGCCATATATCGGTGGTTACACGTACTTTGTGATTTTTATAGAATATTTTTCACGCAACGTTTGAGTGTATTTCCTCCAACATAAATTCAATGTTTTTGCCACCTTGAAGGTTTGGAAAGCAGAGGTAGAAAATTTGATGGGAAGAAACATCAAGTATTTGTGACATATAATAGAATATAGTACATTGACTATATTTTTAGAAATTTTGTACGGAACACGATATTCAGAGGTTATTTTCAATTTGAAAGACACCACAATAGAATAATGTGGTAGAGATAGTGAACATGTCTCTAATTGATGGGGCAAGATATCTCTAGTTAAAAGCGGAGCTTTCTGAGGGTTTTTGGGCAAAGGCTATTAACATGGCGTGTTATCTTATCAATTGGTCACCATAAAGTTCAGCATTAATCTTGGACAAATAGTCCTATTAATCTTGACAATTAATTTTTTGTTGTTGTCCGATTTATGTGCATATACCTAGTGAAGATAGATATAAACTTGATCCAAAGTCGAAGAAGTGTGTCTTGGTCGGTTACGCAAAAGGTGTGAAGGGGTTCAAGTTATGGGATCCAGTTTCAAACAAGATGATGTTTAGTTAAGCTATTGTGTTTGATGAGTAGTTCATGTTGAAACAGTTAGGTGAGACGGATGTGCCCATATTAGTTCGATGTTGAGCTCCTGCCAATAATAAATACTTGAGTAGTATTTAAATCACAAGTCGAACCAGACTCTAAAATTGAACATATAGATGGAGTACTATCTAGTTTTTGATCGAGAGAGTCGCTAGATCAAGTCACTAGAAATATATGAGTATGAAGACTTGACAACTTATGAGTATGGGGTTGTTAGGCTATTTGAGAAGACTGACTTGGAGGGTTAGGTACTTTGTAATTCAAGTTATTTGAATTAGTGGATTAAAGCCTTCTGAATGAGGGGACTGGATGTAGTCAAGTTAGTGGTGAACCAGGATAAATCTATGTGTTCGCCTAGATGTTAGATCACTTTCATTGTTTGCTGCATTTGAACCTGGTTGTTTCTTATCTAAGTAATTTATAAAAACCAACCAACCTTCATCAAATTAGCAAAAATTTATCAACTTTGTCAAACACAATTCAACCCCCTTCTTGTGTTTGCCCCTTCAGGTTTTGTTGGTTCCTCTGATATATCTGGTTCCTCTAATATTTGTAGATCTTCAAAATTTACGTCTAGCTTTGACTTTATAT
Source organism: Cicer chorassanicum (assembly GCA_037974735.1). NCBI lineage: Eukaryota > Viridiplantae > Streptophyta > Magnoliopsida > Fabales > Fabaceae > Cicer > Cicer chorassanicum. Next base: position 45,743,666 of record JBBPBP010000004.1, on the reverse strand, counting down.
GGTCAAGATTTTTGTCATCAAACTTGACATGAATTGATTCCTCAACAATAATAGTTTCTTTGTTGTATACTCTACAAGCTTTAGATAATTTAGAGTAAATTTTGCAAATCTTGATATGAAGACGAAAAGAGTAGATGATATTATGATTAGAATATGTCGCATAGACCTTCAAACAAAAATGAATTTAGGGAGTTTAGTAGAGGATGCGCAAAAGCTTTGTCTTCTTTAGAGCGTTGACTTGTATCAGAGCATAGACTATTAAACAGAGTCAGACGATCAAATGTTTGATGTGATTACCAGAGGCAAATAACCACTTACTTGTCATGGTTATCAGACGCATTATAGAATTGTTTTTATTAGACAAAGTCACTAGAGACGCGAGAGGGCGTTCACTAGACTTAGTATGAAGAGAATAGAGTGGAGTCTTGTTGTTTGTTTAACTAGGACCAAAGAATCAGATGATGCAGCTTGATCTCATATATAATAACATGATCTGGAAATTGCACACTAAAATAGAACATTAGTGCTTTTGTTATCATCAAAACAATTAAGGGATATAGTTCTTCAAACCAACTTGGTTCTAACAAAGAGTCTTCAACCACAAAGGGAATGGTTTGAGATCCACGGGTTTGACCAAATATCATTATGGCATCACCACTAGGTCAAATGCAATTCTTAGGAGAGATCAGCCTCATCTTGATGACATTGGAAATATTGAGCAATGGTACAAATGAAGAAACTAGGTATTCCTCCTGAATGGTTCCTCCTACTTACTCTAGAGCTTGATGTATGTGGAAAATACACAAGAAAGGGGGTGTGAATTGTGTATTCCGTTTTAAAGAAATTTATGGGCTAACAAATGGTGAAAATAAAACAAGAAAAATCAGAGGCAATAAATAAAGAGAAGAGGGATAACATAGTAATTTATCCTGGTTCACTATCAACCCGATAGCTACGTCCAGTCCCTTCACCTAGAAGGATTTAATCCAGTAATTGAAAATAGGTTACAACCACTTAACTTTTACCAGTTAAGTTTTCTCAAGATCCAACTTGAAAATCATAAGTCATCGAGGATTTACAGTCGCTATTGGGCCAGGTTATACAAGTGTTTAGTTTCTATTTCTAGGTTTACTCTCACTAGAGGATGGTTACAATATTACTCATAGACTTAGCACAACTAGAATGATATTACAATTGAGTGCTAAATAAAATCTAAGTAATTTATGACTGATGAATGATTGAGACTCAGCTCGTATAATTTCTTCGTTCTTCTTGCTTTGTGTATGGTTCCTCAAGTCTTCTTCTTCCAACAATCTGATTCCAACTATCAATTTTTTTTTTTTTTTTAATTCTGGTTACTTCAATTTTATAATCTTCCCATTGCATTCAAATTCTAATGATCGTTGCTTTGATTTGTATCCAGAGGCTTAGTCGATTGTTGCTTTGAATTTGTTCTTTGTTCTTGAGCTTTGAATTTTCTGATCATTGTTTAATGGGTGGTAAAATTCAATTCTTAATTGTTGTTTGACGGTTACTAGCATTCAATTCTTGATCGTTGCTTGACGGTTTCTGACATTCAATTCTTGATTTTTTCTTGACGGTTACTGACATTCAATTCTTGATCGTTGCTTTGATTTCAGGATGTTATATCTTTGATTGCGCAGATTCATTGTCGTGAATTGGAATTGGACCATTTCTATTTGATGAGATATTCAATTTAGTGCAATTAAGAATGTAACTGACTGGGCACTTCAATCCATTCAAGTGTGGAAAAAAGTAACCGCTTGGACATTTGAATCTTCAATATTCGAATCAGAGGCAACAAACCTTCATCATATTTTGTTTTTGAGTTGTGTGTAGAACATGTGTCTTCGGAGTCAACTTCCAGAGTCATGACTTTTATTACAGTCATAGTCGTTAACATAATCATGTTGCGTTGACTTTTCACATAGGCATTGACTTTCCTCAAAGCCAAATGCTTGCTGTTGTTGGAGGTAGAGTCTAATAATCAGAGTCAAAGGTAGTATGAAGTTCAGAGTTAGACCCAATCATCTTCTGGTGTTGAATTACTAACCAGAGGAAAATTAGTAGAGGCAGAGTAAACATTATATATCAGAGTCAGATGCTTGCCTCTAAGTTGCTTTGTTGGAGGCAACTTATTAGACCATGTTGCACTTGAGTTTAGAGTCTTATCTTTAGAGGTACAACCTTGGAGATAGATCGTTAATGTTAGATCCTTAGATCCTTATACTTAGTTACTTAGAGGCATAAACATATCCTTTGGAGATAGCGAAATGCGCGTGTTGTTCTTTTCCTCTGATCTATCATTTTATTCCATTTCCTTCTAATATGGTTGCTTCCTCTGATGCATAATTCAACACAGCGAAGGGCGCGTGTTGTTCCTTTCCTCTGTTTTGTTTGCTTTTGATTATTTCCTTTCCTCTTATCTGTTGGTTCCTCTAGTGGACACGTTTTCTCTGATCCGAGGCGTTTCATCTAATCCTGGACGCTTCTAGTTTATTTTCTGCACACTTAGTTAAATTATTAGTGCATTAAATTATTCCCACAAAATACCTTTTGTTATCATCAAAATAAAGTAACGATTTGTTCTCCAAACCATCCTGGTTGTAACACTTGAATGAAGGGAGTTCTTATAAGTACAATAGTGATGAGTCTAGCGTCGGGAATTGCTTTGATCTTTTTTCTGACCTATAGTTTATGATGCATGACCTCATGTGTTCCAAAATCTTCTTTGGAAGATTGGCCTTGATCCTTTGCTAACGTGGTCCACTAACCCACCATTGAGAACTACACCCCAAATCAAGATCTTGAATAGAACTGTGTATCTAGTTTTCAAGTGGACTAATTTGGAGTTAATCTTGAATATATATTCCACAATTCATTATTTATCTTGAATGAGCCAACCCTTGACTCATAACCATTCTCAATCGACATCCTTTCATTAGGAAATCTGGTAATAGCCACTATGGATTGTTGAGTAATCTTAATGGGAAGCCCTAGCACGGTACTAGATACTTCTCAGTCTTTGTTTGCGTCAACAAATCTCTAAAATTCTTGAACCAAAATGTCCAAAGCCACGTCTTATTCTAGGTAAGCACACTAAGACCAACCCACACCAGCAAAGTCTTCAATAAAATCAAAATCATTTTAAATAAGGTTTGAGAAATTTACTTGGAGTTCATGGAGAATTTGTAACTAATCAAGACTGCATTGCATGGTAGGAACATATGAGATGTTTTCGAGAGTAGGGTTCGAGGATGAACTTGAAGCCATTTGAAGTATGAGAGATTTAAATAGTTTTTCTGGTAAGTTTCAAGGTTTGAAAAAGATTATGAGTGGGAACATGTGAGGGATGTGAGTGATTATGAGTGGTAAGTAGGTTTTATAAAAACGTTTTATTTTCTAAACCCAACTAACGCGCGTGTAAACACACGTGAATAACACATGTCAAAGTATCACAGACCATGCACAACTTACAAGAAAACTTTTCATATTATATTAATTGAATTTAGATTGACCAGAGGCACAAGTAAATTCAACTTCATTAGAGGCATAACAGATATACATTTAACCATTTACTTTGTTTTACGAGAGGCAACAATACAGATACTTCAACATCATTCTTTTATAAACATAATGTTTAGATTTTTTTTGTAAAATTGAATTTTTCCTCAACAAGGGGCATTTTGAAAATGTCAGCCCACTCATGATTAGTGTAAACAAATTTAATGTCTAAAATACCTTTCAGAACATACTCTCAGATAAAGTGATGTTTAATCTCTATATATTTTGCCGTTGAGTGTAAAATATAAGTAGTTCTCTTGTGTATTTGGTCTGATGAAAGACTCCACCATCTAGGCTTTGATGAATCTAGATTCCAAGAAAGAATTTTAGTTCTCCCATTATTCTCATCTCAAATTCATTATGTATTAACTTAGAAAACTCTTGGTAAAGAGCTTGTAGTCAGTATAACAAAAAATAATATAATCAACATAAATTTGGACAATGAGAAGTTCATTCTTAAACGATTTCCTAAATAATGTAGTTTCAACTTTCCCTATTTCAAAATCATTCTTTAATAAAAAAAATTGCTTAGTCTATCATACCAAACTCTTAGAGCCTATTTCAGACCATACAAGGGTTTCTTTGTAAAAATATAGTCTAGAAATTAATTATCTTCAAATCCAGGAGGTTGTTTGACTTACACTTATTCATTTATGTAACCATTTAAGAAATAACTTTTCACATCCATTTGATATAAAATGATTTTATTAAATACTACAAATGAAAGTAAAATTTTGATAGCCTTTATCCTTGCCACAGGGACGAAAGTTTCAGTGTAATCAATACCTTCTTGGTGACTGTATCATAGAGCTACAAGTTTAGCCTTGTTTCTAATCACTTCACCTTGTTGATTAACTTTGTTTCTAAAAATCCACTTGGTACCAATGACTTTTTCTCTTTATGCATGGGTACAACATCCCATATGCTATTTCTTTTGAAATGATTTAACTTTTCTTGCATAGCCATTATCCATCCATCATCTGATAGAGCTTCTTTTATAGTTATAGGTTCAATTCTCTATAGTAGACCAAACATAGTTGTTTCTTTAAATGTCGATCTTGTCTTTAGAGGATCACTAACAGAAAGACTTTTAGATCCTATACAGTCTCCTAATCTGATCATGCTACAAAAAGCCATACAACCCGAGTGATCTCCACGTGCCCAGCACAAAACTCCTTACACCGCTTCGATCAGGCATGACTAACTACCTTCCCCTCTCCAGGGTACTAACCGGTAGGACGATCCTAAATCTCATTTGAGGGCAAAGCCCAGATTTCCACAAAAGTTGTAAAGGGTCACCAATCCGAAATTAACAAACATCACATAGCATTTATATTTTAAATGCATAAAAATCACCCTTCAACTTAGCATACATCTAGGAAGGGTTTGCATATGTTAAACATGCATAAACAAGGTTGAATAATGAAGTTTTGGACCATACTGCACTGCTGTATTCGAATACAAACTCTGTGTAGTCGAATACAGTTGCGAAAACAGCAAAAAAACAGCAAAACAACACTACTGTATTCGAATTCAGCATTCCATTCAACTGTATTCGACTACATCCCCTGTGTAGTCGAATACACCTTCAAAAATTCAAGTCAGAGGCAAAAACATTCAACTGTATTCGACTACAACGTATGTGTATTCGAATACAATTGTCAAAATGACAGATTTTTAGTTTTGAAACATTTCAAAATCATTCAAACACTTTCCCTACCAATTCAATCAATCACAAACGCCAAATATGACACAATTTACCCACCACAATCAAATACGCATATACAACCATCATAACACATTAAACATGACTCGCATGCCAAGCATCCTAATGCAATGCGTATATGCCAATATACATGACATCATTCTGTGGCCCATCCGGTCACCACTATCACCATGGCCCATCCGGTCACCATGTACTATGAAATGCATGATCTCGTGGCCCATCTGGTCACCACTATCACCATGGCCCATCCGGTCACCATGTACTATGAAATGCATTATATCGTGGCCCATCCATTTCTCTTTTAAAACCAAAAATTGCTATTTTGATTATTTTTGTTAAAGAAATTGGAGCTCAACACGTTCTGAATGATTTATTTTGTTAAATTCCTTTTCGTTACATCAAGAGTCAAGTCAAAGGAAACCTTTGATAGTTTTATACCAGTAAATTGATTTTTGTTTTTGATGGACAACGAAATTTAATTAGAGATGAAAGAGGGAATTAGGAGATAAAATTCACACCAAAACTTAATGTATATCACAAATTTTGTTGTACTAATATATCCAACAAAAGAAGTCATAACCTTTTAGTAAATTAATTAAATAGTTAAAGAATAGAAGAGAATTTATAGAATCAAATGTGACATAGAGGTGTAGTACTTTGATTGACAAAATGGTAGAAATGCATACAAGTGATGGGGATGCTAAAAAAGTATAGTAAATTTGAAAGAACAAAACTCATTAACTAATTGATTTCTTAAGAAATAATGTATTTGTTATTTATACCGAAGAAATAGTTTTACTGACCATTCCACTAAATTAATTCAATGTTAATGATTATGATTACTCTATTAATATTAATAATAGTTTGAATGTTTGTAAATTAAAATTCTAATATATCCAATTTTAAATAAAATAATTCACAATTACTACAAAGATTGATGATTAAAATGATTGAAGCCATTAACTTTAACATTTGAAATTTGAAAAATTTCCACGATACATGCAGTATATAAAAACAATTGAGAAAATAATATATCTTATTTAGTTAATTATAAGATCTAGAATATTAAACAGTATCAGACACTATAAATAATATGCATCCTATTTAGTTAATTAAACATGTCTGCAAGTAAATTACCCACCTTATGCCTCACGTTTTTAGTCTTAAAGTGATATTTTTATTTAATTATTAGTAATATTTTAATTTATTTAGGCTTTATATTAATATGAGTCAAATTTTTGCTACAAATTAATTTAATAGAGTTAATCAAGTAAAGAACATAAATAACAAAACAAAAGGAATAAGTGAAGAACATACAAAGAAGAGAAGACATACAAAATTTTACATTTTGGTTGGATTTTGTCTAAAATAAGTGAACAAAGGCAACTAATGACAGTGTTCAATTTATGAAAATTCAATTTATATCTCCAATTCACATTATATTAGCTCCAATTTATACCCCCAAAAAGTTGAAGTAAAGTTCATATTTTGTTTTCACCTTATATTAGCTCCAATCCACATAATATTAATTTGATTAAAAAATGTGGTTATGCATCAATACAAAACACAAATGTTTCAATTTCATATTTTATATATATATATATAACAATTTTAAGAAGTTTGTGACTACCATGGAGCATCACCAGTTCTGATAATAGATCTAAAATACTTATGTTTTTGATGAAGACAAAGACCTAGGAAAGTGATCAAGATGCAAGCTCAAAAAGAAGTCAACAATCAAGTCAACTACTTAAGAGATTATGATCGTGATTAATGATAACAAGAAGATGTTGAGACAAAATCTCTCTCAAAAGATTTTAATGATAACAAAATTACTTAGGAGATTATGATCGTGATTAATGACTAATATGTGCTCTTGAGTGGATTTATAGTAGAAAACAAGTTATTAATCATAAAGACTAAAAGGATGAACATATGACTCAAAACCATCATATTTGCAAGCTAGAGGATGGATTGAATCTGTGAGAAGATGACCTCTTAAATACATAATACTCATCCAGCAACGTAACCATGATTTTTAGTCATGTTGAGAAGCCAAAACTCTAACCAAGAATGACCAAATAAAGCATATTATCTAAAGAGGTCAGAAAGCTCATTTGGACTAGTATGAGGATAGACTGTACTAGGTAGAGGACAACCAATACTAGGTAAAAGATTGGAAAATTTGTCACATCATTCTCCAAAAGTTGAATTCAACCTAGTATTACTCAAAATCAGACGGCTGTAGCTCACATAGTCAAAGAAATAGCCTTTTTCATGTCTTTGAGAAAGAAAAAGGAAAAAGGCTACAAAGGACCAAGGCTGAGGATGGACTGGAACTGTTCAAGATAGTCGGATGACAATTTTGTTATTTCAGCTCAAAGACCATTGGACTCTTTGATGAAACCTCCCTAACGGTCATAAAGTGTTTAACACATGAAAGAGCTGTACAAGGACTCTATAAAAGGCAGCAAGCTCTTCTTCATTAGACACACAATAATATTGCAGAAAAAGATCAAGAATCTTAAGTTTATCATAAGCAATATTCATCCTCTTTATACTTTCTACAATCGTACACTAGATCTTTGAAATATCTTTTTATAAAGTGTTTAAGTAAAGAGAAAGAAATCATACTCATCACTCTGTAATTTTCAAGTAAGTTGTACTTGAAAATATTTGAAACTTGTAAAGAACAAGATTGTAAGCTTGGTGAAGCTCAAGAATACACAAGTGTAATCATCCTCTGTGAGAGGTTGATCTGATTGATTTTTGGTGAAATCTCACAAGGGTGTGAGGACTGGACGTAGCCATCTTTGGGTGAACTAGTATAAAAGTTGTGTGTCACTCTCTTTATATTGTCATTGCATTTATTATGTTCTTATTTAAAGGTTTAAATTTTTGTCCTCAAGTTCGCATCCTCTCAGAGAGGATAGCAATTCATAAACTCTTTAAAACATTTTTAAACGCCAAAATCCCTATTCAACCCCCCTTCTAGTGATATTTAGCTCCATCAATTGGCATCAGAGCAAGGTTCTCTAGAAATATTACATCTAACCGTGTAAGAGAAAAAGTCAAAAAAATGTCAAAAGCTAAGTATGTTCCTGAAGGAGGATCCTCCAGCAGACTTCCCTGTTTTGATGGTACGGATTACTACCACTGGAAAGGTAAGATGAGATTGTTTCTCATATCACAAGATAACAACATGTGGTCTATTGTTGAAAATGGGGATCATGTCATCAGAACCAACAACGCAAATGCAACCTCTGACGAGAAACCTCAAGCACAGTGGACGGCTGATGAAAATGCTAAGGTACTCTTAAACTCTAAAGCTCATTTATTTCTAACGTGTGCTTTGAGCAGGAACGAATACGATAGAGTTGAAGAATGAAAAAACGCCAAGGAACTTAGGGACACTCTAAAGATTCATCATGAAGGATCAAGCCACTTAAAAGAAGCAAGGATTGACATGGGAGTAAGAGAATTCGAATTATTCGAAATGATGGAGGAAGAAACGATTGATGAAATGTTATCAAGGATGACAATCATACTAAACAGCTTGAGATCTCTTGGAAAGGTATACTTTGTTCAAGAGAGGATAAGAAAAATCTTAAGGAGTTTACCAAAAGAATGGAGACCAATGGTGACTGCCATTACAGAAGCAAGAGACTTGGCCAACATGAACCTATAGGACCTGGTTGGAACTCTAAGAGCTCATGAACCATTGTTGCTGGCTGACAAACCAAGCAAAAAGGGAAAAATGATTATTTTAAAATCAAGTCAAACAGAAAGCTCATCCTCCAAGAGAACTAAAGAAGCTACAAGGAAGGAAAGCCCAGAGTATCCTCTATCTGAGGAAGAGGATGAACTCGCTCTAATTTCCAGAAGAATCTAGAGGATGATAAATCGTAAAGGACAAGACAAAAGATCTCCTCAAAAAGAAAAAACTGACAAAAGCCAGATTACTTGTTTTGGATGCAACAAGCTGGATCACTACAAAACTGAGTGTCCTCTAAACAAAAAGAACTCAAGAAGATTTCCCTACAAAAATTAATCTATGATGATCACGTGGGATGATAGTGACGACTCATCCTCTGAGCAAGAAAAGGAAGAAGAGGCCAACCTTTGTCTCATGACTAAATTAGAAACTAAAAAGGTAATCAAATCTGAACTTTGTCCTAATTGTGAACAATAAGAAATAGAATTTGACAATCTTTTAAATGACTCAAACACTTTGTCTCATAAATGTGGCTTTCTTAAAAACCAACTTTATGAAATAAAGAAGCTAAATGAGGAACTTCAAGCTAAGAATAAAAATTATGAACAAACCATTCTAGACTTGCAGTTATCTCATGAGAAGTTGTCTGAGCAACTATCTATTGTAAACAAAAGAAATGTCAAAAACTCATCCTCCAAAAGAGGATGCAGAAAAGGAAATTTTGAAAATAGAGGTTGAAGAACTCAAAAATGATCTTACCAACTTTGTTAAATCCACTGATACTTTTCAAAAGATAATGGGATTACAATTTGGAATCTTTGACAAAGCTGGTATTGGATTTAAAAGCTCTCAAAAACAAAAACTCTATGAAAAATTTTTCATTCCAAAGAAATAAGAGGATAGGCCAAGATGCACCTTTTGCAAAAAACTTGGTTATACTTTCAAAAGATGTTACGCCAAGAAAAAGGCATACAACATAAAGAAAGGATGTTCATATTGTGGTAAACATGGGCATCACGATTCTATTTGTTATCATAAAAGAAAATTCCTCACAAGAGGAAGAACTAACCAACAAGGACCCAATTCTATATGGGTACCTAAGTCACTATTAAACTCAAACACAGGTACATCCTCTGATCAACAAAAGAAAGCCATGGTTCTTGGACAGTGGCTGCTCAAGGCATATGACAGGGGATAGACATTGCTTTATTTCCTTGGATATAAAGGATGGAGGATCGGTCACATTTGAAAACAATGAGAAAGCTCAAATAAAAGGTACCGGTATCATTGGTAATAAAAATTCTGCCAAAATTTAAAATGTACAATATGCAGATGGTTTAAAACATAACTTGTTCAGTATTAGTCAACTATGTGATAATGGATTTGAAGTTATTTTTAAACCCAATATATGCGAGGTTAAACACTCATCCTCGGGTAGAGTTTTATTTTCCGATTTTAGATAAAGAATTTATATGAGTTATATCTAGATGATTTGCCTACTGAATCTTGTTTTGTATCCATTGAAAAGGATAAATGGATATGGTACAAACGAGCTGGTCATACAAGTTTAAACACTATTTCTAAGTTGTCTAAATTAGAATTAGTTAAAGGTCTTCCAAAAATTGATTTTGAGAAAGACAAAGTATGTGAAGTTTGTGCCAAAGGAAAACAAGTTAAAAGTAGCTTTCACTCTAAAAATATTGGTTCAACAAATCATCCTCTTGAGCTAATTCATATTGACCTTTTTGGACCTATCAAAACTCCAAGCCTTAGTGGAAAAAGATACGGATTTGTAATTGTTGATCACTTTTCACGTTTTACATGGGTCTTATTTTTAAAACATAAAAATGATGCTTTTGAGGCTTTTCATTATTTTTGTAAAAAGATCCAAAATGAAAAGGGATAAAAAATTATCTCCGTAAGAAGTGACCATGGAGGTGAATTTGAAAATGAATCATTTAAAAATCTTTTTGATGAAAATGGTATTTCTCATAATTTTTCTTGCCCAAGAACTCCTCAACAAAATAGAGTTGTTGAAAGGAAAAATAGAACATTGCAAGAAATGGCTAGAACCATTTTAAATGAAGCCAACATTGAAAAATATTTTTGGGCCGAAGTTATCAACACGACATGCTATGTTTCAAATCGGGTTACCATTAGAAAAATTTTAAACAAAACTCCATATGAGCTATGGAAAGGCAGAAAACCAAACATCTCTTATTTTCATATATTTGGATGTTATTGCTAAATTCTAAATAATAAAGCAAATTTGGGAAAATTTGAATCAAAAGGTATATTTTTGGGATACTCCACTTCGTCAAAAGGTTATAAAATATATAATCTTAGGACTCAAACTGTGGAGGAATCCATGCATGTTACTTTTGATGAGTTTGATGACTTGTGTTTAGAAAAATTGATAAATATGAGGAAGATGAACCTTCATCCTCCAACGTACCCAGTCCAAACGACGAGGATAAACTGATCCAACCTCTCAGCAACCTCCAAGAGGATGGAAGATAGTTACGTATCATCCTCCAGATCTGATTATTGGGAACACAGCTGATGGAGTAAGGACCAGACAATCTCTAAGAGGAAATGCAACTAACATGGCCATGATATCACAAGTTGAACCCAAAACGATTGATCAAGCAATTAATGAAAAATCTTGGGTTGAAGCCATGATGGAGGAACTATCTTAGTTTGAAAGAAACCAAGTATGGGATCTTGTACCTCTTCCACTTGAAAAATCCATCATTGGAACTAAATGGATATTTAGAAATAAACTAAATGAGGATGGAGAAGTCATAAGAAACAAAGCTAGACTAGTGACACAAGGCTACAACCAACAAGAGGGAATTGACTACGATGAAACATTTGCTCCTATTGCTAGACTTGAGGCCATCAGAATACATCTGGCCTATGCCACTCATAAAGGTGTCAAACTCTTCCAAATGGACGTTAAAAGTGCCTTTTTGAATGCTCTAGCGGCTGCAACTTCCGTTTCCCAACACGCGTGTCTCACACGCCTTCCTGTACGCCTCCTGTCTTGTCAATCATTAGTCCATCCTCCTAAGAAATGACTTCACCAAACGTTCCTCTCCCCAATGGTTACTATCTTCCACCTTCTATCTTCCACCAGCATCCTCCTTACTTAACACTCACTCTCATCATTGTTCATCATCTCACTTCCTCTAACTCTCAACCCAGAATATTTCTAAAAATTCTTCTATAAAAAATTATGGCTCGAACTAAGTTTGCTACAAAATGCAAAATGATCTCTCAAGACTATGAAGATGTTGAAGATCACTACTCCAGTACGGAGTCGAATCAATATGAGGAAGACACCTCCAATACCACTCTAAATCAAGAATCCATATCTACTGTCGAACCATCTGCTACTACCTCTTCCCCTTCCATTTCACCAAAATCATCCAAACCTTCACCCTCCACCACATCCTCTGCTCCAATGAGAAGATCCTCCAGAATTCTTTATGGAGTTCTATCATCAAGGAAACCCATCACTCAAGACTCAACCATCCATCTGGTTGAATTAGATGATTCAGAAGAAACACTATCCACTGAGCCAAAACCTCGTTCACCCCCATTAAAACTCATACCAAAGCCTCTACTTCAAAAAAATCCAAACCCATTTCCAAAAAATCAAAGTATTCTCCCTCTCAAAAATCTGGAAAAAAAACTCCCTTTTTGATTATGTTGATTAGGAAACAAATTACATATCCAAATGGCTAAACAAATATGTGGTCAACGGGAAAATTATTGATCTGGCTGATTTAAAGGAAAGAGGTTTTAATGTAGAAGATATATTTGACCAACTAGACTGGACCTCTTTTCTTAGGATCAATGAGCCTCAGTATCCACGATTAGTTAGGGCATTTTATGCTGCCTCCAACAGCTCCAAAGGGATTTCTAGATTCAACATCGTCCTCAAAGGTGTCCTCATGTATATCACTCCAACCTCCTTGTGTCAAATACTTGATATTCGCGATGAAAGCGCTTACTTCTTTTCTGAAAATTGGTATTCTCAGTGCCAGATCACTCGCACCTCTATTTTGAACAACATCTTCATTTCACCATCTAAACCACACGTAGCTTCCAACCGCCTTCCATTATGCCGCATCCTACACAATATCTGTGTGCACTCCATCGTGCCCAGACCAGAAAGTTTTGATAAGGTGACTGAATTAGATGTCCTTCTCATCTATCACCTGATAACTGGAACATCCCTCCATCTTGGAAATATCATTTTCAATTTTATGTTGAATGTTACTGTGCTTGGCCGGTCAGCACCATATGGTATGATCTTGACTAAGATCTTTAAATTTTTTAAGCTTCCTTTGGATGATGAACCCTCTCTCCACTTCAACAATACATTCTCTATGAAGAATGTCAAGCAAATGCGTCTTCAACCATCTACAACACCTACTGCTTCCTCAAAGAAAAGGAAAACTCGAAGCTCATCATTTGTTGCTTCTCCACCAGACCAACCATCAGATCAACCTCCATCTAAGGATACTCCCACTGCATTCCTTCAGGAGCCCATTGTGGAATTTGAACCAACTCCATCTCCACCTCATAACCCCATTGCTCCTTCACCACCACAATCGCCTCTGTTGAACTCTCCTTCTGCTCCATCTGAAGAAGCTCCTCCTCATGAGGATGCACTTGAGAATGTTTCTCCTCTACTCATGGAGGACGGTGAAGAGTTATACTTTGACCTTAATCTAACTTATCATCATTTTTCACCTAAGTCAATGCCTGATAGTCCCTTTCCTAATTTGCAAGACTCTGTTGTACCTCTACCAACTTCAACTCCTTCTGCTGCTGCTCCATCTTCACAAATACCTGTTGCTTCCATTGAAGCACTATCTCAACCTCTCCCTTAGGTCACAGGTTTTTTCGGTTCCCTAGATTCCTTTTTGGTTACTTCCAATGATAATTCATCCAAAGAAAAAGTTGGAAGCTCTTAGAACAAAAGCTCCAGTGTAAATGATCAACCAAAGGATTCCAACACTGGAACATGAACTGAAGACAGGAAACAATGTACGCAAATGAGACTTTTAAAAACAATCAGAAAGGATCAAAAGAAAATCATGCGCACGATGACACATTTTGGCCTCATTTTTGAATGGGTCACCAAACACTTGGTCAATACCATCGCTCCTAGAGATCATCCTCCTGAGCTTCCTGCTGCTGTTTTTCCCTCATCCTCCTCTGATGAACCATGCTCCCTAGAGTAGCTTTATGACTCCTATTTTTTGCTGCTTCCAAATTCAGGGGGAGAAAGATTATGATGTTTTATGTTTTGATTATGATGTTTTGTTGTCTGTTTTAAAGTTGATGTTTTGATTAATGTTTGATGTGTTGATATGCCTATGTTTGAAATGACATTCAGGGGGAGTAAATATCATTATGGTTTTCCTTTACTATCTATGCTTCATATTTCTGGCATACATTCAGGGGGAGTAATGCTTGTTAAATTTTTTAAAAAAGATTACTCACTTGATTCAAGGGGAGCATAAACATTTAATCTCATCATGTTTTCATATTTAAAAATCACAATCTAATGCATTTTGTCATCATCAAAAAGGGGGAGATTGTTGAGACAAAATCTCTCTCAAATGATTTTAATGATAACAAAATTACTTAAGAGATTATGATCGTGATTAATGACTAATCTGTGCTCTTGAGTGGATTTATAGTAGAAAACAGGTTATTAATCATAAAGACTAAAAGGATGAACATGTGACTCAAAACCATCATATTTGCAAGCTAGAGGATGGATTGAATCTGTGAGAGGAAGATCAAGAATCTTAAGTTTATCATAAGCAATATTCATCCTCTTTATACTTTCTGCAATCATACACTAGATCTTTGAAATATATTTTTAGAAAGTGTTTAAGTAAAGAGAAAGAAATCATACTCATCACTCTGTAATTTTCAAGTAAGTTGTAGTTGAAAATATTTGAAACTTGTAAGGAACAAGATTGTAAGCTTGGTGAAGCTCAAGAATACACAAGTGTAATCATCCTCTGCGAGAGGTTGATCTGATTGATTTTTAGTGAAATCTCACAAGGGTGTGAGGACTGGACGTAGCCATCTTTGGGTGAACCAGTATAAAAGTTGTGTGTCACTCTCTTTATACTCTCCTTGCATTTATTCTGTTCTTATTTAAAGGTTTAAATTTTTGTCCTCAAGTTCGCATCCTTTCAGAGAGGATATCAATTCAAAAACTCTTTAAAACATTTTTAAACGCCAAAATCCCTATTCAACCTCCCTTCTAGTGATATTTAGCTCCATCAAAAGACTTCTAATTTAAGGTCCTTAGTGCAATCTAATATTGTTATATTTCAAAGGTACACAAGAACCTTCTCCTTTAACATATGCATCAAAAGAATTTTCAAAATGTCAAAATGCATGCACAATGTTTGAAAATCAAGTTTTTGACAAAAGTAAAAGTTGTAATGGACTACATATATGTGTAGCCGAATACAAATGAAGTCAATGGCAAAAACTGCACATCTGTATTCGACTACAGCATCTTATAGCCGAATACAAACTCAAGTCAGTAGCTAAAACTACACTGTTGTATTCGACTACAACATGATGTAACCGAATACAAAATTAAGTCAGTGGCAATATTCAGTCATCTGTATTTGTATACAAGGAGTATAAATACTTCATATATTTAGATTTAACTTCAGAACCTTAAAAACCTTTTTTAAGACATCAATCTTAGAATAACTTTGAACAAACTTTCTGAAATATTTTGAGTTATTCATAGTCTCACTTTCATATTTCAAGTACATACTTTACATTGTCATATCATTGAGAAAGGTTATCTATTGTACTTGAAATTATATTAGACTGTTATCAATGTACCTGAAAGCATCAATTGTTATATCTTATTGATTTCAGTTAAAATCATTGTTGCAAAAATCATTCAAGTTATTGTGTAAATTGAGGAAAGTGGTGTACTTTCTTCAAGTGTTGTAAACTAGGATAATGGTGTGCTATCTTAGGGAGATTGTTGGAAGTTTGTAACAGAGGTCCTAGGGTGGGACTGGTACTTATTCTAACAATAGTGGAAAATCTCTTGTGGTGTGCAAGAGGACTGGACGTGGGGAACCAGGAAAATAATCCAAGTCTCTAAAAACCAAAAAATTTCTAAACACTTCACCCCCACCCCTCTTAGGTGCGCCTCTTTACTAAAAATAGATATTCACGAAATAGTGCATTAAATGGTATGAAGAGGTTGTTACCTATAAGTATAGTGTGATGAACATTTGAGATGGAGATTGGAAAATTGAGTAATTGTGGAGGCCCTTAATATATATGTAGTATTGAGCCTGAGTTGATGACGAAAGTGATAAAAGGAATAACTTGTATTGTAAGTTATATCTTGAAAAAATAAGTGTGAATTGTTGTAAATTGATTGGTAAGAAATTGATACAAAAATATAAAAATGAATGTTAATTTAAGAAATTTATTATTTGATGAATTTATTGAGAACACTCTCATTCTTTTTGGGAATACATGTATGAGTAGTATGTAATGCTCTTATGTTGTTATTATTGTTTTCTTTTGCTTCAATCTGCAATTAGAAATTTTTGTATAAGATTTGTTAGATTGGTAACTGTTTAATGAAAGCAACAGAAATATTATTGAAACAACAAATAAACATGTGTATCATAAATGTCAACTCAATAGGAGATTTAATTGTAAACTAGATACTAACCCGCGCGTTGCGCGATAGAATTTAATATATTACTGAATATAGAATAACAATAATATGTAATTTAAAAGTAATGTTAATTGTGTAATTTAAACATGTTTATGTACTTAAAGGTAAATATATTTTTGAATAATTATATATAAGCTAGGTTTGCTTTAGTAAAAGAAAAAGTAAAACATCGTTGACTAATACAATTCATGCAAAATATTTAAATGTGGAATTGGTTTATTCAAACTTTTTGATTTCATAGAAGTGGTTCTTCTAATAATATATTTGTTAAATAGTTATGTATTTCTTTATCGTTAAAGTTATACATTTATCTATAATATTTCTTCATTTTAAATAATTTATATTAGTATGGAAACATTAGATTTATAAATTTATGTACTTTTTCACGTTTTCAATTTTATATGTTAATCGTAATTCTATCAATCTCATTGTCGATCTAAGCATGCACTAAATTATATTATGTGACTTGTGATATATTATAACAATCATTTGTGAGCGATAATTTGTTAAATCCAAAATATTGAAACAACTCATTCGTGTGTGCCTTGAAATTTTCAAATAATTATTTGACATAGTCAAGAAACTTCAAGAGTGGTTGAAAAAAATTATAGGCAAGAAAAGTTTGTGAATGTTTAAGACATAGAAAGTTTCGAGTGAATAATGAAATAGTTAGAAGTTATTTATTTTCAAATATTTAATATAATTCATTTTTTTTTTCAATTATGATTTGTGTTTTTTTAATTATAAAAAGAAAAAATGTTATGGGAGACACATTCAACATAGGATAAAAAACTTATTTCCTATGCAATAATATTGATATATGAACTTGAACATCTATTATAATAATTAAAAAAGAACCCCAAAATTCTTCATTGTGATGATTTGAAGATATTGGATGGTTTGTATTGTTTTGTATGAGTTATTGAAATGAAAGTTTTGATGAGTAATTAGAGCTTTTTAAGTGTATGAAATAATTGTACTTGGGCAAGTGAAAAAGGTTTGCATTATATATTGAAGAAACAAAACATAATGGTAAAGAAAATGAATTTTGAATGTGCCACATCAAAATTTTGGTGAGTTGGCAAATATTGGAGGATGTGGCATAGATGAAGAATTTTGGGGTTCTGTTTTAATTATTATAATAGATAATAGATAATAGATAATAGATAATAGGTAATAGATAATAGATAATAGATAATAGATAATAGATAATAGATAATAGATAGATTACCCAAGTTTGTATATTTAATCAAACAAAATGCATGCATAATGTGTTTCTCTGACCTGTTCAGTTGAACTTCATATATGTTGTTGGCTTCTTCTGATTTTTGTAGTTCAGTCACAAGCAATTGAGTCTTCGATACTGTATCTACTTCAACCGCATGAACATTTTCATCAAGAAGTCCATGTTCACTTTCCACCTATGAAGAAAAAGGAGACATGAAGCAGAAATATTTAATTTCCAGTGAGACTGCAATTATTTGATATTATCACTTTGGGCCAGCACAATTGAAGCCACAAACCAGAATATACTTTGTAATATTTGAAAATTAGGTAAAATACAATAAGACAAATTCAAACATATCACCTCATTCTGATGTTTGCTGCTGTAACAAGGGTCGTGTTGAACTTTCAGGATTTCTGTCATTCTTTAATGACGGCTTTTTATGCAAGTCGTAATCCAATAGAAAGGAAAAAAATAAAAATAAAAAAGAGGTAAATGGTAACAAAAATATATATCTAGGTAGGCATGCGTAAGAAGAGAGGGAAAGTCACAAAGATGTAGCAAAAAATGATGATGACATGAAGAGAAAGGAAGAGTTGTGTAAATAATAATGAATAATAAGAATGAGGAGACTTATCAAGAGCTCAATAACTGCACTTATCAAGTAGACATGATAAGTGGTGAAAAATGCATCCGACAAAAAACCACCAAGGAGAGCAAGGAGAAAAGTTGTTCCCATAAAATTAATTACATTGTTAGCTGATTTTGAAGGAGACATATGCATATATTCCCTTAGATACAAAACCAAATTGCTTGCATTGGCCAAAAGCTCTAGATTCTCCAATATCTCCACAACTACAAAAAAAAAAGAGTATCACATATTAATTAAATAAAAGAGGTTATGACTCGTGGTGGAGCAAAATATTATTTTCTTATTAGTAATAAGTGTTCACAACCACACATATATGCATTCACTTTTTTTTTATCACATAAACAAACACCTTCCTTTTTCTCTTTTTACATCCTAATTTAATTTTCTTAGATATTTTTTTTTAACCTCTAATTTTTGTCTCTATAAATACCATAAATCATAAGTAATCATATTCGATGTTCAACACTAAATATAATAAGAAATTATTATAACCAAGATTCAAATTGAAGTTTACTCAAATGATTCATCCCATTAGATAATTTATCTTACAATATTGTTTTGTAAGAATATGTGTTAGACAAATATAAAAACCTAAAGTGATATTAAAATTTATTAAAGATAAAATTAGCCATCATCTGTTGGACCACTCGGACCACCCTCTAGATGTTCGCTAATAGGCATAAGGAGTGTGTTGAGATTTTCCATACGAATAACTTTAGTTTTGATTAACCCGGTGAAAAGCATGAGTAAAAATGTGTTTTTTTTCATCTTTGAGTTGAAAAAGAGAAATTTGAAACTAACTAAGAACGAAGGAGGCTGCAAGCATGCCTCCATGGCGACTTCTAAGGGCAGTCTTGTTCCTCCAGTCTACATAGCCTTCCCATCTTGTCATAGAATTTTGATAAATCAAAGAAAGAAAATTACCAGTCGTGTCATGATAATGATATGTAATTAATAAAAAGAGACATTTACTTTTGAAGCCTTCTGATCATCGTGAACAATTTTGGTGTGCTGATTAATTAATAATCAAATAATATAAATCATAATAATATTGCATGGTCTTGCCATTTTTTTTTAAGATTCAGCAAAATTTCATTTGAAATCATAATTGGTGTTTTAATTTGGGGATCATGTCTAGTGTCATAAAGTTGCTATAATTTTTTGTTTGATTTTTGGGATGGAAAAATAACATATTCCATTTAATTAGGTATGTATACATTTTATAGACAGTGTAGACATGCAAGGTTGTGTAATGTTATACCATTTTGAGTGAATTAAATGTCTACATACATAGTTGTCGAACACGACCCCTTGCAAAAATGAAAATTAAAGGATATATAGACAGAGAGTTGAGTAGAATTAAAATTCAAGTGAAGCTACCAACAACCAAAAAATTCATGCCATCAATTCGATTGATTGAAAAAATTTATAAGTAATAAAAAACATCAGTTATTAACCTGTTTAGGGATGTATAAATTGTAGAAAGGAGTTAAAATATTAAAGTTAAAAACGATAAACCTGAGTAATAGCATTTTTGGTACAATTTTCTGAGTTTCCGATATTGATTGTAGCCCTGTGTATAATTCTGCACATCCAAATCACATGTAAAGATTAAAATAACGATAATAAAAAAATGGTTGGTTGTTAAAATATTTGTAAAATATATAAATGTTCGGTAAACAGTCGGTAACAAAGATTCTATACAAATGTTGTTGTGTTACCTGCACAATCATGTAAACAAACAACTAAAGAATCTTTTTGTACACAATATTTAAGACCTTGTTTTCACTGGGCTGGTTCTCGTCGTTACTAAGAATATGTAATCCATTTCGATTGGTTACTCTCGAGATGGCGACATACAATTGTCTGTGAGTAAATACTTGTTTAGGCAAATATAATCCAACGTGCTACAACGATTGTCCTTGACTTTTATTCATTGTCATGGAAAAACATAATGATATAGGAAACTATCTTCGATTAAGAATAAAAGGCCAATTGGATTCTGACAAAGATACTCTTGGAATGAGAACTTTATCTCCAATGGCAGATCCAATCAACACTTCTCCTTCCACAAACAATTTTCCAAGTTGTGTAATTTTCATCATTGTACCATTGCATAGCACAGCTCCTTGATTCAAATTTCTCATTAACATAACTACTAATCCTTTTTTAAGCCTTAAAATGTGTGATGGCAAACCCAGAAATTTGAGTGTATTCAAAAACTCAGTAGGGTAAAGAAGGTCTTGACCTTGAACATTGAAATATACCTTACAAATTGAGTTTGATGATAAATAGATCATTTCTTCGCCTCAAAAATTCCACTTATCCTTATGAGGATTTTTTTTGTCGTGTAGGTCTATGATAGACCACACTCTAGTAAATCGGGCTAATTTATGATAGGTGGTACCTCGGTAATTAGTACTGGTATGTGACAGGCGGTACATTTATGATTTACGCCCCTCAAGGAGGATTTGGAAATTCCAGAATCATGTGCACTGACATATAAGCATTTCATTAGGGTGTTTGGCACGTGAGTCATGTCTATATATATATATATATATATATATATATATATATATATATATATATATATATATATATATATATATATACATACTCTATTATTGTTTGTTATCATGCCCTGGCTGTTAAGTGTTTATTGTTTGTCTTCATGACATAATTGTTAAATGTTAATTGTTAATTTCGGTTGGTGACCCTTTACATTATTGTGGAAATTGGGATTTGCCCTCAGATGATACTCGAATCCGTTCTATTGATTGTTACCCTGACCACGAAAACGTCGTCAGACTTCCCTGACTGGCACTCGCCAACTGCTTGGGCATACGACCTCATCTCAAGCAGGGCTACATATACGGGTCGAGTTAGAGCTCCCACTTTCGGTGAATGATCCTCTACCAAATGTATCTGAGGTAGTGAGCTATTTTGAGATTCTTGCGCCACTGAAGCCACTTATCTCGTGGGTGGACCCGACCTCTGAGGAGACTGATTCCTCTATGGCTGAAGAAGAGAAGGAAGTTACTTCGAGGAGAGATACTGCATGAGAAGGAACTTGTGCAGTGTGTGGAGGTCACCCTTGTTACTGTAGTTGTTAGTGGATGATCAGATTAGTTTTTTTGTTGTATAGGGCCTAAGTGTCTTTCTTTTGGTGGTTCTACTTGTTTTGTTTTGGGATGACTGTATCTATAACATATCTTGACAGTTGACTTTTGTTTGGTGGGTCCATGTTCCAATTTTTTTGACGTGACCATGGTGGGATAGCATTCTTGGAGCAGTACCTCTGTGCAGGCGTCTGCTGAGAATACTTCAGGGGTATGAGCGATGTCTGATAGGTCTCATAGTCCTGGTGTATTTTCTATTTGTATACTTTGGATTATTGTCCCAAAAACTATTTTAGATTGTTTGTATATATGATGTAATTATTTATGACTCTTGTCGTTTTGTGATACGACATATTATTTTATTAAGTTGTTTTTCTTAAAAAAAATGCACTCGCGCTGTTAAAAATCGGGGTGTTATAGCCCCAAGGTGGGCACCAATGTTCACATATGTAAACAAGAAATACAGTGATATCAAACCCTATGTGAGAATAATACATTGTTCACGAATATGATAAAATATCTCTAATCTTAGTTGTCTCTTCTCCTTTTAAAGGTAAATCTTCCTTGGGAAATGGGTCTCCCTGATCTAGACCCATTTACTCTACCCCAAGTCCTTGTGGTGCCTTAGTGGTTTTAGGGCTAGCTAGGTGTACGAACGTGCCACTTGTCCCCTATACGAGTGTACGATTGCTCCACCTTGTCTTAGGGCTAAATACGAACGCCACTCTATCACCCGTACAGAGATGAGTTGTCTGATCTGAGTGACACACTTTTGTATCCATCTGCAATATAATGGGCTCAATCCAAACACTCTTATCTTAGGTCGTTGTTGGTCCTCTCTGTTTTGGATACCTCATCCAGTCCAATTGTATACATACTTTTTTTTACTAAATATTGTATACATACTTAACTATAAACAGTTAAAAAAATGACTATAAAATGAAGACAAAAAATTTGTATAAAGCGATCCTTATTCATTGAATCTATCAATTTTCTCGTAGGAAGGAAATGAATGCCATACAAATGTAGTAGATTGTGTTGATTAAGCAATGTATGAGGAAATGTTAATTACAGAATTTAAAGCCAAATGATCTCATTATGGAATCAGTCACTTTTTTATGTAGTATAGATAGATTGCATTCATTGCATTTTGATTTAGTTTAATAGAATCATGATTGCATTGATAACATTAACCGTAGAATGCATCAGAGAATATGATGTATGAGAGGATATCACCTATAAGAATTATTATTTGAAATCGGTTGTACTTAATCTTAGTATAGATATTAAATATTCTTATTCTTTATATAGTGTATAAGATAAAGGGAGATCGGGTTAAAGAGTAAAAAAAGAACTTTAAAAATTACAATCAATTATTCTCGTAGAACCTTTAATTTCTCTGTTTAAGATTATATGTATACTATTGAATATATAAAGTCCTTTTTTTTTAGTTGTGCTCATAATCTATTACATTTTAAATTATCCAAGTTAGACAGTTTAAGAATTAAAAAAATATATTTAAATAATAATTATTTATTAAATTCTTATTAATACATATTTTTTTATACAAATGAAACAAATTCACAAAACCCAAAACCATTGTTAACAACTCCACATTCTTTGTTGTTAAAAATGCGCTATTACATGCTTTCAAGATGCATGGCATCCATATCACAAAAAATTCTTGCATCCATAGCCCATTTGGAGCTAGTCCACCAAATTGACTAGCATGAGCCAAACTATCATTAGCCTAAGCTCCACCAAAGTGCCCATACTTCTCACAGTTGAAGCATTGTACCTTACTTTTGTCAAAATCCTTCTTCTTGTTCTGATTTTTGCCAACACCATTTTTCTTTGAAGATTCAGCTTTGTCTTCACTCTTGTTCTTACCATTGTTGGACCAATTTGCTCTTCTCTTTCCCTTTTTCTTGAAGTCTTTTCGGTTTCCCTCCTTCTTGGTAGTTTGAACTTGAAATGCTTGTTGAACTGATCTTTCAGAATTTCTATCAAATACCAAGAGTTCATGTGCCTCCAATGAATTTTGCAGCTCTTCAATTTTCATAGTCTTCACATCCTTTGCTTCTTGAATAGCTACCACTATGAAATCGAATTTTGGACTTAAAGATCTCATCACCTTTTCAACTACCATCTGATCTGTAATGTTCTCCCCATAAGTTCTCATTTGATTGACTATGGCTGTTAATTTTGAGAAGTAATCACTTACCTTCTGATCTGCCTCCATCTGCATCATCTCATACTTTCTTCTATAGGATTGTAGCTTCACTTGCTTCACTTTTTCTCCACCAGTGTGATAGTTTTCTAAGATGTCCCATGCTTCTTTGGATCTTGTGACTTTCAAAATCTTCTCAAAATGCTGGTTGTCAACATTATGCTGAATGTAGAACAAAGCTTTGCAGTCCTTCTTCTTGGCTTTTTTGAATGCATTCCTCTGTGCATCAGTTGGATTCTCTACCAAGTCCCCATAGTCGTCCTGCACAATTTCACTCGCTTCTTGTGCTCCAAATAAAGATTTCATCAATGCACTCCATCGATCCCAGTTCTTGCCATCAAGAACAAGAATATGTGATCCAAAACCATTGCTATTCATTATGCCTGTCAAGAATCTATCACTCTGTGTTTCCCTTGATTGTTCCCCTCACTTTTCACTCGTGTTTCCCTTGATTTTAACCCAACTCTAGATGCCAATTGTTGGAACAAATGAAAATGCGCAGCGAGAAGGAAGAAGAAGAAAGAAAACGAATTGCAGAAGCAAAAGATTGATTTCTGTATTAATCCAGGATTGTTCCTTTTTATTGATCCAAGATCGATCCTGGATCGATCTTCACTGAATAATTTTGTTATTCACTTATTGTCAATTACATACAAGATGTTAGTGATAGGCCTTTTTATATTATAATGCAAGGCAACTAACTAACTAACTAACTATAACAACTTTCTAAAACATGGCAGTTATGGATTACACTTCAACAGTTTCAAACACACCACAACCTGTCACACACACCTGGGAGTCTCCATGAGTAATGCCTCATTTCAATAGACTGCCCCGTGTTGGTATTCTATCAATTAGTAGCCGCCACACCAATAGAGATACCTTCAATGGTATGAGTTTATTCGATGACACCTTTGCAATTAGTGAAGTTTCACTATTGTAACTATCCACGAGGAGTTTATAACATGTTCTATCAAAGACTTGCACTCCTCCACCAACCCCAATTCCCACTAAAATAACCGCATCTACCATGACCAGTCGCCCCCACCTATTGTCGTACCTCATAAAGCATACCTTCCATCGTAATCAGTTTATCTGTTGCTAGAACTAAAGCAATCACTCAACACCCTCCCATTCAACCAAGGCTAGCTCCTACCACAAAAAGTATCCATCCCAATTCCTACAATCTTAGTAAGTTTGGATGAAAACCAATACTCCTGCCACTCCCCATCGTCCTATCAACTACCTGTACATCTCTCCACCACAAAGACGACCTACCTAAACCACCAACCACACCATATTTATGTGCCATCACTTTCGACCACAAATCTCATTCTTCGTCTTCGTTCTCCAACACCACTTTCCTAACAACATTTTATAGGGAAATTCATTTTTCACATCACCACCTCTAGATAATCCAATTTCAATGAATCATAATCCTTCTAAAAATCAACCTTAAACAATATAAGCTTCTTTTTATTCTCTTAGCATCATCAACAATCTCATTTGGCTATAAAAATACCATTCGAGATTTGTCTTCCTTTAGTAAGAGTTGATTGAGTTTCTATAATAATCTTATCTATAACCACCTTGAATCTATTTGCAAAAACCTTTGACTGAACCTTATACATGCAACCAACTAGAGATATAGTCCGAAAGTTAATCAAAGATTGGAATTATCTTCTTCAAAATCAACACAATAAACTAGAATACTACTCGCGCCGGTTTAAATTTTTCTAATGCCATATATATAATTAATAATTAATATATTAATTTTGTAAATAGAAAAATTTATAAGAAGAATAAATGAGATAGAAGAAATTGTAGAGTTTGTAATTAAATAAGTATTTTTACTTTTCAAATAATTTGATAAAAACAATTTTTTAGGGATAGAAAATTATTTTTAATCAAACTAAACTAATCATCATTTTACAACTATTTTAGGTTGAATTTAAACTTTGTCTATAAGTTATGTAATTTAACCTCATGGACATCAAATATTAACCATAATTTAAGTGAAAATTTATATAATTGATAATATAGACTCTATTTTTATTAAAGTATGTAAGTTATTTGAGTAAAAAAAAAGTATATAAATTATTAAAATTGTAACAATTTTTCCGCCACATTTTAAAATGTTTCATGGTAAATACATGTATGGATAACTATTAAGAGAAAAGTACACCAAAATCATTTATTAGATTGACTAATTTTTATTTGTGCATTACATACATGGTAAATATATGTGTCGGCGCAGTAATAAT
>JBBPBP010000004.1:45673402-45716763 GCA_037974735.1 Cicer chorassanicum | reverse complement strand
TGATGTATTTAAATGTAATGAATTATCAATAATAACTTAATATGAAATTAAATTTGTAATTTAATAGTTAGGTTTTTTATTGTTAGTTTTTTAATCATAGAGATGTATGCAAAGTTATGGTATAAAGTTATAGAGAATGATTATTCTTTAGAGATAAGGTTAGTTTTTTGGGTTTATCATAGGTTTTCTTTACCAAATTCATCTTATTCAAAAAGCGTCAGACTATAAGCATGAATAAATTGTATTTCTTAATTGTTTGTCTTTTTTTTTTGTAGTATTAAGATGGTTGTTACATTTTAATTATTAAAATATTATGATGTATTTAAATGTAATGAATTACCAATAGTAACTTAACATGAAATTAAGTTTGTAATAATAGTTATATTTGTTATTATTAGTTTCTTAATTCTAGTGATGCATGAGTTAGTGTTGATGGTTGAACGGGTACCAAAACAAATTTGCTATGCTATTTGACATTGTAAATTTTTGGTTAAAGTGAACCGTAGTACGTTTATATCTAGTTATCTATTATATATAGTTGAATTAAAATTCTAAAACAAATAAAGGAATTGTGTAAGTACCAAGGTGCACCTAAGAGGGAGTGAATTAGGTGTTTAGGAAATTTTCTTGTTTTCAGCGATTTGGTGATCGATTTTTCTGCTTTAGGATAGTAAGTGACAATAAGTAAATGGCAGCAATTAAATGAACACAACAAGATTATCCTGGTTCCCCTTATGACCAAGGGTACATCCAATTCTCTTGCACGCTACAAGAGATTTCTCCACTATTTTGAGAAAATGTACAAATCCCACCCTAGGATCTTTGCTACAAACTTCTAACAAAAACTTCTAAGATAGCACACCACTATCTTAGATCAGACTACTTTAAGAAAGTACTACTTTCTTTTACAAACAATATAATTTGATTTGGAATAAGAATATAAGAGAGGTATAATGATATCAATCCAATATTGTTTCAAGTACTTTGAGAACCTTTCTCAATGATATGAAAATGAAATGCAAGTACTTGAAATATAAAAAATAACTTTGAAAAAGAATCAAAAAATTGTTCAAAGTTGTTCAAGGTTTTGTAGTAGGATTGTGTAATGATTAATCTGAAACTATGGGGTATTTATACTCCATAGACATCACTTCAGATCAGTGGCCATTGTTCCAGGAGGTTTGATGAACAAATGCAATGATCTAGAACCATTTCAGATCTGAAAAATTGCATTGTTTCCAATTGTATTTGAATACATTATGTATGTATGTATGTATTCGAATACACCTCTTATAACGTTCAAATTTATTCAAAATTTTCACCTTGTATTCGAATACAAATGTTATGTACTCAAATACAAATACGTTTATTTTGCCACTGACTTGCTGTTTGTATTCGACTACATCAAGTTGTAGTCGAATACAAATGTGTAGTATGAGCTACTGACTTAGCACTTGTATTCGACTACAGCCTCTCGTAGTCGAATACAGATGTTTAGTTTTTACTACTGACATAGCCTCTGTATTCGAATACGATATTGCTTTTTGTCAAAAACTTTAATTTTAAACATTGTTAATGTAATTTTGACATGTGAAAATCCTTTTTTATGCATATGCAAAGATGAATGGTTCTCATGTACTTTTAAAGTATTGATTGTATCATGTACCTTTACATTGATTAAACATCTAATATGTTTGATTAAAATTGAACTATGATATTTGGACTTCTTTTTTAGCTTTGTTGCTTTGATCACACTTCTTGGTCTTTGTCTTCATCAAAAACATGTGTTTTACATTCTCCCCCTTTTTGATTATGACAAAACTTTGTTGTTTGGAGAGATTTCATCATTTTAAAATTACTCCCCCGTAATGTATGCGTACTCCCCCATTGAACTTGAGTTTGTGTGATCAATTTTGAAAAATAGTTGAAGACCTACAAAGGTTTTAAAAAACAACAATATACCAAATTTTCTCCCCCTTTTGACATGATCAAAAAGAAGGAAAAATATAGACAATATAATTTACGCAAAAAAATATATAAAGGGAAAGCATTACACAAAGTAATGATAAAAGATAATAATGCATAATAACCAGAATCATGTTCAAATATTACAAAGAAAAAAACATATGGAAAGGAAAATTAACGAAAACATCATAAGAACATTCAAAGTCAAACAAGCTACATCAAAAACTATTTCTAGTATGCGAACTACATTTTCGAGTTTTTGCTTAAAAACGAATTTTTCCACAAGAAAAACAACATGTAAGGCACATATTCATATATTAAGAAAAAATAAACATCAAAGAATGAATTCTAACAACTTATCAAGAGGAAATTTTAGATCTTGAAGATTGATGACAAAGTATAGGTACCTTGCAATTTAGAGATCGTTTTCACTTAAAATGCCAAGTTCTCTTCGGATCTTGTAAAATGAGTCTTTAGGTAGAGGCTTTGTAAAGATGTTTTCTAATTGATTATGAGTATCCACAAAAGTCACTTCAACATTGCCTTTGAGCAAATGATCTCGTAGAAAGTGATGACGTATATCAATGTGTTTAGTTCGTGAGTGCATGATTGGATTCTTTGAGATATTTATTGCACTGGTGCTGTCACATCTTAGTGGAATGCATCTGAGGTCAAGTCCATAATCATATAATTGTTGTTTGAGTCAGAAAATATGTGCACAGCAACTTCCTGCGGCTATGTATTCAGCTTCAACAGTGCTAAGGGCAACACACGCTTGCTTTTTACAGGACCATGATACTAATGCATTTCCTAAGATATGGCAATGAGACTACATTCTACTTTACGCTTGCTTTTTACGATCCGTTTTGCATCCTGCATAATTAGAATCAGAATAGCCAATGAGACTACATATGCTACTTTTTGGATACCATAGGCCTACATTGGTTGTTCCTTTCAAATATTTCATAATTCTTTTTACTACTACAAGATGTGATTCTTTAGGATCCGCCTGAAATCTTGCACACAAACAAACACTAAACATAATATATAGTCGGCTGACCGTTAGATATAATAAAGATCCAATCGTACCTCGATATTTTGATATGTCTATTGAAATACCGGATTCATCTTTGTCAACATAGGTTCCAGAGCCCATAGGAGTCGCACTTTCTTTGCTGTTTTCCATCTCAAATCTTTTTAATAATTCCTTGCAATACTTTGCTTGATTTATGAAGATGTCATGCTTGAATTGCTTGATGTGAAGTCCGAGAAAATAATTTAATTTTCCCATCATAGACATTTCAATTCTCCTTGCATCATTAATGAGAATTCTTCACATATGTCATTGTTTGTTGATCCGAATATGATATCATCAACATAGATTTGAACCAATAAAGTGTGACCATTATTTCTTTTAATAAATAATGTTTTATCGACTTTGCCTTTTTCAAATCCTTGTTCACATAGGAAGGAGCTTAGCCTATCATACCAAGCTCTTGGAGCTTGTTTTAGACCATAGAGAGCTTTCTTTAATTTGAAAACATGTGAAGGATTTTTGAAGTCTTCAAAGTTGGGTGTTTGTTT
This sequence comes from Cicer chorassanicum, assembly GCA_037974735.1. Taxonomy (NCBI): domain Eukaryota; kingdom Viridiplantae; phylum Streptophyta; class Magnoliopsida; order Fabales; family Fabaceae; genus Cicer; species Cicer chorassanicum. The sequence continues at coordinate 45,713,214 of JBBPBP010000004.1, read as the reverse complement.
GACATATACTTCTTCATTAATGTACCCATTGAGGAAAGCACTTTTGACATCCATATGAAATAATTCAAAATTCATATAACAAGCATAGGCAAGTAATAATCGAATTGCTTCTAACCTTGCTATTGGAGCAAATGTTTCATCAAAGTCAATCCCTTCTTCTTGATTGTAACCTTGAGTAACCAATCTTTCCTTGTTTCGAACAACTATACTGTTTTCATCAAGTTTATTTTTAAACACCCATTTGGTACCAATGATGTGTTTATTTTCATGATTAGGAACAAGTTCCCATACTTTGCTTCTTTAAAATTGGGTTAGTTCGTCTTGCAAGGCAAGTATCCATTGATCATCTTTAAGTGCTTCACCAATCTTGGAGGGTTCGATTTGAGAAACGAATGTCATATTCAAGCAAGCATCTTGTAGTTTTAGTCTTGTTGTAACTCCTTTGTTGATATCACCTATAATGTTATCAATTGGGTGATCTCTATGGGTTCTCCATTCCTTAGGAATATTATCATCTTGCTTTTCGACGTTGACTTCACTTTCTTGAATTGGTTGATCATCTTGATTTTCTTTGCTTGTATCATTACTTTCAAAATCATCATCATCATAAGAAATATGTTTGTCCTCTTTCAAGGGGTTAGTTTCATCAAAAGATACATGCATTGATTCTTCGACTAACAAGGTTTTTTTATTGAAAATTCTAAAAGCTTTACTAGATAATGAGTAACCAATAAAGATACATTCATCGACTTTCTCGTCGAATTTTCCAAGGTTGTCCTTACCATTGTTTAGCACGAAACACTTACATCCAAAAATGTGGAAATGAGAGATGTTGAGCTTTCTTCCTTTGTAGAGTTCATAAGGAGTTTTCTTAAGAATTGGCCGGTTGGATACATAACATGTTGTGTTTATGGCATCTCCCCAAAAATATTTTGGTAGACTTGAGTCGCTTAGCATGGTCCTTGCAAGTTCTACCAAAGATTTGTTTTTTCTCTCAATAACCCTATTTTGTTGAGGTGTTCTAGGTGCAACAAAGTTATGGAAAATTCCATTTTCTTCACAAAATTCTTCATAAGAGGTATTTTGAAATTCTCCTCCATGATCACTTCTAATTGATACAATTTTGGCTGATTGTTCATTTTGGACTAGTTTGGCATAGTTTTTAAATGCTTTGAAAGCTTCATTTTCACTTGCCAAAAATAAGGTCCAAGTGAACCTTGAGTAATCATCAACAATTACTAGTCCATATGAATTTCCACCAAGACTTTTGGTTCTTGATGGACCAAACAAGTCCATATGTATTAATTGAAGTGGTCTTGAAGTTGATATAACATTTTTGGGTTTAAAAAAAATATTTGTTTGCTTACCTTTTTGACAAGCATCACACAATTTATCCTTTATAAATTTCAACTTTGGTAAGCCTACAACAAGGTCATGCTTGACTAATTTGTTTAAATGATCCATATGGATATGTGCAATTCTTTTATGCCATAGCCATGCAGCATTGTTGTCACTCACCAAAAGACATTTCATTTTTAAGGATAAATCATCAAGATTAAGTATAAAGATGTTTTTGAAGCGCTTACCGACAAACTGAATTTCATTTGTAGCTTCATTTTGGATAATGCATTCATCTTTGTTGAAGGCTATCTTGTATCCTTTGTCGCAAAGTTGGCTAATGCTTATGAGATTGTGTTTTAGGCCTTCAACATATAAAACATCTTCAATCGAAGGAGATGGGGCTGTACCAACTTTTCCAATGCCTAAAATTTTTCCTTTGTTGTTGTCTCCATAGACCACATATCCCTTTGATTCAAGAGTTAAAGCTGAAAATTTTATTTTATCACCTGTCATATGTTTAGAGCATCCACTATCCAAGTACCACATATTTGAGGTACTTTGCGTGCATACCTACAAAATTAAAATCAAGTTTTATTAGGTACTCAATGTGCTTTGTGTCCTTGATGGTTAGTACCTTTCTTTACCCATACGTAATGCCCTTTTGGAACACTAACGTTTCTAACGTGACAGGCATTAGGTGTGTGACCATTAAGACCACAATAAGAACACGTAAGAGTAAATCTATTTTTAATAGTATGTGTATGAGGTTTATTTTGAATAATTTTCTCTTTATAATGATGATCTTTTTGCATAATTATAACCTTTTCTTGAATGGATTGATTACTCGCTTTTACAAAAATGGTTTTGTTCAAGCTTGGTTTATCAAATTTTGAGTATCCAAGACCACTTTTGTCCTTTGAGTATCTTTGTATATTCAAAACGTTTTCAATCCCATTTGTCTCTTTTCGTATCGCTCAATTACTCTATTTAATTGAACAACCTTGAAAGAGAGGGAATCACACTTATTGCATGTAAAACTCTGTTTTAGTTTTTCATAATCGTTTTCCATAGTGTCAACTTTTTTTTGAAGAGTTGAAATTTGTCTCTTTTGGGTTGACACTAATTTGAACAGACGGCAGGGAGTATACGCTCCTTCCTTTTTTTTTCTTTTGTTCATTGGTGTTATTATTATAATAATAATAATAATAATAATAATAATAATAATAATAATAATAATAATAATAACTTTTACTTTTGGACTTAACCCATAACACACATTTTACTCATTTCTTTTAAACACAATTTAATTATAAAAATATTACTAATATTTTAAAGCTAATATTTTATAAAATAAAGTAATTAATCTTTTAAAATACATCAATTAATAATTAAGATTCTCATATTCAAAATAATCACTATAATTATACTTATTTTTTTTTTTCAAATACTCATATTAAAAGACTACCATCATTAGAGAATATTTGAAATTATAAAATAAATAAATATAACATAAACGCTTTATATTAGTTAGGCTAAATACCACTCATGGTCCCTTAAATACCACTTATTTTTTTCCCGATTTGATCCTTTTATGTTTTTAAATAATATCAGTGTTACCCTTTAAGTGAAGTTTCATTAAGAAAAAGTTAAAAAAAATCCCTCATCCGTTTTCAGAAAAAGTTACCCTTTATGTTTTGAAAATATTTTAGAAAAATGTTCAAAGTTTGTTCTAAGTTTGGTAGTAGAATTGGTTCGTTAAAACTGAAACTATGTGGTATTTATACTCCATAGACATCATTTCAGATCAGTGACATCACTTTAGAAGTTTGATGAACATATGCAATGATCCAGAGGACGGATTTTTTTAACTTTTTCTTAACGGAATCCCACTTAAAGGGTAACACCAAAATTATTTAAAAACATAAAGGACCAAATCGGAAAGAAAAAAAAAAGATAAAGGACTAAATTGTTAACCGAAATTAAGTTAAGCGACCACGGGTGGTATTTAGCCTATTAGTTACTAAATCATAATAAATATATATAAAATCACAATGACATAAAAAAATATATAAAAATAAAGGAAATTAAACACGATATTATTACTATCTCAAGATAACTATTCACAAAATAAATAACTTAAAAATAGAAATGGTCATAAATAATCGAAATATAACTACATGCACACTTAAAATCAATCAAATATCTAAGAAGATATCACATTAATTACAAACGCACATGTACATGTAAATTCTCATAAAATCTTATTCTTTAAAATATGTATCATAAAATACTATTTTTTTAGAAAAAATATAAAATATAAAACATTATAATATTTATTATTTATATCACTCATTTAGTCAAATATGTACATATTAACACATCATAGAAAACACACATATAAAGAAAATTAATCATAAAACCAATCAACATATATCTAAAATAATTTTAACACCAAATTATTCATCTAAAATAATATGTAATTAATAAAGTAGTTTATTATAAAATTTGGGGTGTTACATGAATTATGATATTTGTACTTCTTTTTGAGCTTTGTTGCTTTGATCACACTTCTTGGTCATCAAAAACATGTGTTTTACAAATTGAAAATGTCATTTTGTGGTTTAAGAATTCAAAAGTATTCAACGGGCTCTTAGTTAAAGAAAAACAAATGATTTGTATCCAAAAGAAAATGTGTTGTTCATATTAAAATAGAACTGAAAGACATAGATAATAAACAAATAAAAAATAAAAGAAAAATAGAAGATGAGTAAAATTAAATGGAGAAAGAAAATGACCTAAGGATAAGTTTTGACCCAGTTTATAAAGTCGTTGAAAAAGTTACATAATCTCACATTTTCCATTGATATTTGGAGTGAAAATTGAGAAATCTTATTAGATTAGAACTGCAAAGATAAAAAAATAAAAAAATAAATAAAAGGAAAAATAGAAGATGGATAAAATTTAAGTGGAGAATGAAAATGACCTGATTTGACCCAACCGAGAAAGTCGGCAAGAGGTTACACAATCTCACATCTCCCATGGATACTTGGGTGAGAATTGAGAGACCATGAAATGATTAATGTTGTGTAAACTACAAAACTTTGTATCTAAAATGTGCTCTCCATCAAAGTTTAAGAATGAATCGAAAGAATGATTCTTGAGATAACATAAGATATGATGTATTTTGTTACCAACTAATCTAAATATACAAAGTTAGAAATGGAGGAGCACTGAAAGTTGATTGAAGTGAGAAGATAGTAAAATTATTTTCATGAGAAGCTTTGATAGTAAAATTATTTTCATGAAGAAATTTTGTGTGGGTTCTCAACATATGTATATGATGATGTGTGAGATGTAAAAATTAAATTGAGAAACAAAAGAAATAAAAGGTGTAAGATGAATTGTAGAAGCATATGAAGAGTGTCACATAAGAATATAAGTGATGTGGAACAAATGTTATAATGTGGCAAGTATGTGATATATCAATCAATAGAGTTGTAGGTTTGTTTTAATATATTATAATAGATGTGTTGTTTGATCCTTTGATCGCCTATTCACATGGAACTCACTAAGAAACCTGATAAAATCCACATTAAAATCCTTCCAAAATTATTTCAGAAAACCAAAATTAATCTCCTCGTCTAAAACTTTTATAGCTATCACAATCTCACACAACCTTTTTCACTTCTTCATTCCCAAACAACCTTTTTCACTTCTTCATTCTCAAACCTTTTTTTATCAATTTTGAGGCATCTCTATTGTATAAAGCCTCAAATTGCAATTTTTCAATTCCTGATCAGACCACTGTTTAGACTTAAAATGACATTTAAAATGATTAAAAATCGATTGTCACCCTATTCCATCCCTTCCACCCTCACCCTCTTTCTATCCTCTTGGTCTGATCAATTGACATTAAATTCCATTTTATGCGTTTTTTGAACTTTTAAACAAGTTTTGAAAATTGAGTCAATGAGAGGTCTGAGAGGTCTTGAGTCATTAGTATTATATTAATTAATAATAATTTTTCTTTTCCTATTTTCTTTTTTTCGAAAACAAGTTTAATGCCAGTCTAACCCAATAGAGCCAATCTCAATCAACTTTCATCATATTGGCTTGGTTTGATTTGGAAGAAAAAAATCTCTGACCGAAATCAAACCTAAAGCTTTTGGATGATTTGATTAATTGTTTAATTTCTTTGACAACTTTTAATTATTAAACCATAGCTAATTTTTGTGTTCATCATTCATCTATGCTTGCAAAATTTGTGGACCTTTCATCTATGTTTGAAAATTGAACTTTTCATCTAAATTTTGGGGTGATAATTTATAATTTTGGCAATATGATTTTAGGTACTTAGAGGATCCAAATCTATTTTCCGTCTAAGTTATATATGCAAGTACTAAATATGGTAATGTATTTGATAAAATATATGGTAATGAATGATAGCCAAAAATAAAAGTAAATAAAGAATAAATAAAAGGGAAATTTTATGGCAGAACTGATCTACTGCCAACAAAATTATATTTGTCACTAGTTTCTTTAATAAACAAAAACCACATAATTAAACAAAAATGCCACATATATTAAAATTTGCTTTAAATTGTGAATTTTGGTGATGAAGATAATTTTAAAATTGTGATATGATTAATCATATGCTCATACAAATCTGTATAGAATTAAACTTTTTGTACATAGTAGCACAGACCATATTAGTTCCTGAAAATTTCATAGTAACCTTTATGTTATGTCTCCCTAGAGGATGAAATAGGTGATTCTCTATGATCACTTGACTCTCTTTTCCATGTATTCTGAACTTGTGCTGCAAACTGCAAATTCCAAAGAATATCTTCCACAGAAGGTCTATCATTTGGTTCACTAGATAGACACCTTACACATATCTCCATCATTTTCATTAATGATTCATCTGAGCATTCTTTATGAACAACTGGGTCTACAATACTCCTTCTAGCTATATCATCTGTTTTTATGCTTACATGTAACTGCATAATAACCATATATAAACTAATGTTAAAGATTTAGGCAAAAATTAAGTTTAATTCAATTCCCGCTTAAGTCCTTTAAATTTATTTTATCTCAATTTGATATTTAAGTTACATTTTATTTGCAGTGTGAGTTTTTTATCTCAATTTCAATAACAATTAGTTCAATTGAAAGTTTTTAATAATTTAAAATTCTACTAAATACTGCAACAATATGTCCTCGTACTAATCATTCAAAAACATTTATCAAATCTTATAAACGAAATATATTTTTTGATTTTCTCTACACCAATTTAAACTTACGCATAGCCTTAAAAATAAGGTAATAAAGGTATATCCACATAATAAATATTTTTAACTTCCTTCACATACAAAGTAGCTTGGACGGTCAATTTAATGCAATGTTTTGATTAAATTTTAACATTTCATGATAGTAATTAGAGAAAATTTTCAAACATAAAAAATTATATACGTAATTTAATATTTCTTAAAGGTTAATGGTGCAAACGAATATTACTTAAAAGATCGAATCAAAAAAAAAAATTAAGGATCTAAACGTATATTAAGCTAAACTTAAAGGATTAAAGATACATTTTCACTAAGATTTATTAGACATTTTGATATACAGCTTAGTTAAGCACTAATAGAATAAACTCTTACTACCTTGGATTTTATATATAAGAAAAAATTGGGTCAACAAATGTGTTGGATCTAAATTTTAAACAACATACATTAATTAATGTATATGCATTTGAATTTGGATTCTCTGCACTCGGCTATAAACTGCTAGATTAAGAGAAAGGGAGAGAGTCTCTCTTTCTATCTTAGTTCAACGGTCTAAGCCGGTTGCATCACATAGACAGCTGTAGAGGTTCCAATTTGGTACAACAATAAGCTATTTCGAGAAACTTACGAAAATAATGAAGAAAAAACATTTGGACATATCATAGAAATAGTTTGTTTAGATAAATTTCACAAAGTTGGTTAAAGGGTAAATGAGAAACTTGAAGGTAATACTTACTAGATCCTTTAATATTCCAACTTCATTGTAGAACATTATTGGTCTTCCAAGAATGATTTCAAGCAAGATTACCCCAATATCATAGATATCATTCTTGTCTCCATCCTTTATCCTGCACAAATAATTAATGCAATCATCTTCCTAGAACAACAATTGATCACAAACTTCGACCACTTGTGCTTACGTCTCTAACAACAGAGTAGTTGTTGCATTTTTTCATTATGCAATGGTTAGGGTTCTAGAGTACAAAACTTTGTTTAAATACAACGATTCAGATTACATATTTACCATAAACTGTAATGCGGCAAGCAAAGTTAGGTAAAATTAGGTACCATTGTAATATCAAGGAAACACAATTTTTTACCTTGCTTGGAGATTTCCTTTTACTCCAGGAGAAGTTCCATGGTTGACCTGAAAATTTTGAAGAAAACAATTATGATGAGAAATAATATTATCATAAACAAGTGAAGATACAAACTGATTTTTTTTTATCCATTTACCATTCTTTTGTTTTCAGCATAAAGTGGCACATTATAACTGCTTATTTTAACATTATGATTGTTATCCAAAAGAATATCAGTTATCTTGAGATTATTTGAATATAGTCCAGGCACAATTCCTGTGTGCAAAAACTGAATGCCTTTCACTACTCCAATTGTGGCTGCTATTCTCTGTGTCCAAGAAAGCTTTTCTCCTGTAGATCCTATTGAAAGAAAATGTTATTAGCGAACATATATTCATTTCCTAATGTGCTAACTCTTTTAAATTTATGGCAGAAAAGATAAAGGAAAATAATATAACATCTTCGATTTGTCAAGATAACATCTAAATTACATCATAATGACTGTTAGAATATCTAATCCAGCAAAATTAACATGATTTTTTTTAGTTTTTGTGGTGCTGAGTGGAGAAACATTCTTTATTGTATTTCATTCAGTGATCATGTACACACATTGTAATAAACGATGTAAATATTTTTAAAGATAAATGACTAATTTGACATGAAAACAAAGATAAAGAACCTGCTTTAAACTTTAAATTAAGTTTAAGGACCCTGGCATGATTTTACCAAACATAAATTAGAAGGAAGAATGTAGTGGAAAATTTTGCTCACCAGAGATGCGGCTTCTTAAACTTGTGTCTGGAACAAACTCAAATAAGAGAAATATAGTGTTGACAGTTGAATCATCTTGGTTGCACTCAAAAGAATGTCCAAGTGCACTAACCAAATGTGAATGTCTAAGTTTTGAAATCAACTCAACATGGTGCATATAGGCCTGAGGGCTGTGCTTCTTTCTTATCTTCATACCTCTAATTGTAATATGCATCCCATCAGAGAGCACCCCTTTATAGAGCTGACATCATAGTTTAACAAATTGAGTTTTTATAAGTCACAAAGATTATAAAACATCACAAAATTATCCAGTTACAACATAAGGAAAGTATCAAGTAATAACTAAAAAGAAAATGCCAAATATTTGGTACACAAATATGATTATATTCTATCAGCCTCAATAACTTCAAATTCATACCTGACCATTTGGACCTTCACTTATGAGACTTGATGCATCAAAATTATTTGTAGCTTCCTTAAGTTCATCCAAAGCAAAGGTCCTATAAGCAGGAAGGCCAGTTCCCATCTTCATTGTTTGAGATATGCACCCTGTTCACAAAGAATATAAAGTGACTATATGTGATGTGTAATACTTAGGACCTATTTGGATTGGTTTATTTGAGTTCATCTACTGACGTGAGCACTTGTAAAACTATTTGAGAATTTATAGTAACAGCTTATGACATGTCCATAACTTGTTTTCAGTTTATTTCCATAAGCTCAACAAGATAGCCTATGAAAACAGCATATACTTTATATGAAAATAGTTTGACTATACTTTATCTTTTGTTATAAAAAAAACTTATATGATAAACGCTTACGCTATAAACACATAATTAAGTTGTTTATCCAAACATGTCCTTAATAGAAAGGAAAAGGCTTTTTGAATGACATGTTCTAATTGCATGGTTTCTATTAAAAGTTCTGCACTTTAGCACAATAGATTGTGCACTTATTTTAACCAAAAATTTCTTCAACTATAAGTTCAAAATATTTGTTATGCATTGATACATCTACATTAAGAAAAAAAAAAGTACTACCAGAGACTTTTATTCCCCTAAAACCAAATAAACACACATTTTGCAGAATCAAAGTTTATGTACCAACAAAGCAAAGGATTTGAAGATTTACTTGCATCTGTGAGTAGTTTTGCAGTGTTTACAGATGATACATGTTCTATTATGGACCTTGAAGGTGTCCTCACATGGCGTCCGCTATTGACTCGGCTCATGATATGCTCCTTTATGGATCTTGTCAATGTTTTCATAGCATTTTTATCAGGAACCTTTTTGATGATATGTTCCACTATGGACCTTGCAGTAGTAGTTTCCCCTTTATCTTCATTCTGTATCTCACTAACAATAACACTCTCCAATTTAGATATGGAAGGTGTTTTCACAACTTTTTTCTTATGAACTTGGTTAATAACCAAGATAACAACACCAACAATGAGTATTCCAGCAACTCCCATACTTGATACAAGCACTGCTTTATTTGTTGTTCCTTTATTATGCTTCTGTTGTTGATGAGGTGTGATATTCACAGCCAAAGCTTCACCGCTGCAGAAATTGTATCTGTGCTGATCTTGTTTCTCGTTTGAGAAACAATTTCTAGCATACAAAACAACCCTTTTCTTCTTTGGTCTCAAACAAGTAGGGAGTTCACCTTTCAAAAGATTTGAAGATAAATTCACAAATTTTAGATCATCATTGCATGAAAAATTCTTGAAAAGCATGCCTGTGAACTTGTTTGAAGAAACATCAAGGTAATTGATTGAAGGAAGTGACAATAAAGATGGTGGAAATGGAGCAACAAAACCATTCAAAGAAAGGTCCAACTTTTGAAGTTGATAGAATGAACTTATACTAGAAGGAATTCCAAGCTTGAAGCTATTGTTTCTAAGCACAAGTGAAACTAACTTTGTGTTAAGAGAAGGAAAATGAGGTCCTAATGTGTTATTTTCAAAGTTAAGAACTTGAAGGTTAACCAAATTGTGAAGATTAGGTAATTCACCATTTAGTTGATTATTTGATAGATCCAATACTCTAAGAGTAACAAGATTATTCAATGAATTTGGCAAGTTACCACTAAGCATGTTTTTCTTCATACTAAGAACAACCAAACCTTGAAGTGAGCCTAACAAATTTGGAATTTCACCATTGAAATTGTTGTCATCAAGTACTAATGATTGAAGATTGATGAGATGTGAAAGTTGAATTGGAATGTTTCCACTAAAGTGATTTGAGCTAATGTTGAGTATTTCAAGTGAAGACAATTGAGAAATGGTTTGAGGTAAGGGACCCCATAAACCAAGAGAAACCAAAGAGAGGACTTTTAAGTTTGATAAAGTGGAAAGTGTTGAAAATAGTGTGTATGAGTTGAAATTTTGAGGCAATAATGAAGAGGTGAAATCATTGTTTCCAACAACATGCAATTGTGTTAAGTTGTTTTCATAGCAAACTAGTGTTAAATAAGGTGTTGGTTCAATGTTGCAGAAATCTATGGTGCTGCTTAAGGTTGTTAGTGATGTTGGGTAGCCAAGAAGTTGCTGAAGTTTGAGGAGTGTTTCAGACTGAGAAAATTGTAACTGTTGTGAAAGATTGATGATGGAAAGAAACAAGATTAGAATGAGAAGTAGTTGTTCAGAATGTGAAAATGGTTTTGCCATTTTTTCTTCAAGTGGAGAGAGAGAGATAAAGTTTACAATACAAGAGGTTTTGAGCTAAAGCTTCTAGGACCATGCAGCCTCTGCCATTCATTCAATTCAAATGAACTATCTGTTCATTGTTGGTTCTTTCTCATTCATGCGTACATTTTGTAAAAGTAATGTGTGAGTTTTTTTTTTTTTTTTTGACTCTACATGAGATAATGATATCTATTTAAAGGGTTGATATTTTTTAATAGATGTTCTCATCAACTTATTTAAATTGAATATTTGATGACATATTTTAAGATACTTAGATCTATTTAAATTGAATTATGATATCTTTGACTATAAATCAAAAATTAATCGTTACAAATACTGAGATCTTTTTAAAAGATTGTCATCTCTTCTGAATACGTTAGGCAACTCTTATCATTTATTTGATGATTAGTCAACTGTTACCCTATGTCGATAGTTTTGAGATGTGGGATTACACTGCATGAACTAGGGAATGAAAAACCAAAGAAGTATTTTAGGACCACATTCTCATTCCAGCGTTACCCTTTTTTGCAATCTACTTTCTTTTGATCTTCAAGTTTGGCAGCACTTAAACGTCATTTTTAAATTCTTTAAATGGTGTATTCTTTTGTTGTGTATCTCACTGAAATTTGGGTTATTTTGGTTTGGCATACATTGCTCTCTTGTGTTTCCTCTTAGAAACCTAATATACTGGTCGATCTACAAGATTAATTTTATTAATTTTATTTTTTTTATTCTATTGGTTTCAATCTATATATTCTATGGAAAATATGTTAGAACAACAACTGGGTTTTAAATGATTAAAGAAAACGAAATTGTAAAACAAGTTATATAAATAAGAAATGTAGAATTCCTCTTAAAAAAGGTCAAATAGTAGAATTCAAATAAAATAAAATAAAAAAGATAAAATTCAAATAAAATTAATGATAATAATATGGAAAAAAAAATTGTGTACTGCCTCAGCTTTCGAATATAAAAACAAAAATTAATCTAGTTATTGTTTTAACCACCAGACTTTTTTTTTTTTTGACAATTAACCACCATACTTAAAAAAAATTGAGGTCATGCATTACCGAGGTGAACTGCGTTAATATATCATTAAATTATTGTGTAGCAGTAACATGATACAAAAATTTGTCAGAAAAAAAATGACACAGATATAAAAGTTGTTTGTCAAGTACCTAAAAAGTTGCAAACGTGGTGCCAAAAATGTCATTTTAATCGAGCCATAGCTGATTTGTCATGTTTTAGACTTTCACTAATCAATCGTAATTAATTATTGATTCAGTTGTGTTGTGGTACGTTTATAATGTAATTATGCAAACATTTACAGTGAATTGGTGAAAGGATTCATAAGTTGAATTGGACACAATTCCACTAAACATGTCATGAATAAATAAGAATTTATTATCTTAAATAAATTAAGGATTTGGCCATTGCCTCGAAATTCAATAGCACCCACGACGAGTCACACTATGAAAAGTACATAATAGACAGAGGATTTGTTATACTCGTGACACATTTGTGAATTGTAAAAAAGTTGTGCATCCCTTTATGTCTGGTGAATGAAACGAAAAAGACAGAGAAACGTGGGACCAAGCCTCACGGGTCTGCTTCTGCTATCAGTGCTCTGTTCTCGTGAAAAATGATACACAATAACGACAAATAAATGAAGAGGAACCAACCTATATTTATAAATATAACCATGAACCAAACATAGCTTATCATAAAATATATACTCTTATATCCCATGTCCTTTTTACTGTAAAATGATGCATTTTTTGGTTTTATGTAAAACAAACAGTCTCATTTTCAACAATATAAATTGTTTCCTTTCAACAAAACAATATTAATTGTTCAATTGTTTTTATACCTTTGGTAAAAAAAAACCTTTCTATACCTTTTATTTTAATGAGAAACAAGTTTCCCATACAAGAAGGATATGAAAGAACACAAAGGCTATATTTGTGGATAAATTCAAAATTATACTATCATCATTAATTTAATTAACTGATCTCAATATTTCTATTTCTTGATAACTTTATCTGCTGTTTTTAATATAAAAAAATAAAATAGGCAGGACTAACAATTATGTTAGTCAGCTCTTAACATTTTCTTGTTTAACTTAGAAAAAGGTGATATATACATTTTGTAAGCAAAAGGATTGGATCTAATGAATGCTGCAAAAATTAGAAATAGAAAATGATAATAAATAAAGATGATAACTATTAATATGGTATGTAGAAATTTTAAAATGTGTGTATTATACTAAATTTTAAGTTCAATTGTCCCAACCAATTTATGAATATTGGGTACAAATTGGATGTTTAAAATACGCATCCATTCTCAAATGTAGTTTTTTATCCATTAAAAAAACTAACAAATCCTTTATAAAAAATTGAACTCGCCTTTTATCGATGAAATTTTTTAATGAATCCTTTATTTTATATTTTAAAATAGTCAATGTTATGAATGTTATTATTGTAAAAAATTATTAGTAACATATTGAGAATGGAGATCGAATTCTTTGACCTCCTTATTTTATTTAAAAAAACTTCATAAAACAAACTTATCCCAAATTAAGCAAAGATTAACATGATTTTAGAACTTTGCAAATAGAATTACAAATTTCTAGTGATAAGGTGTGAAAGATTTATTTTTATTTCTTTTATTATACTGTATAAAGATTTATTTTTATAAAATAACTCAAATTAAGTAAAAGATTTATAACTCTCCCTTCACCTCCAAAGTCCTTCACTTCTTTCCGCAAGAAATTATTCACCATGAAATTAAAATATTACTTTACACACGCACTTGGGTTGTTTGAGAATTAACAATGACTAAGCTTTGGTGTGAAAACCTTTATTATATACCCAAAACAAGAACAATGCTAGCACTACTTTAACACAAGTTAAACCTCCTTTATTATCTTTAGTTTTTGTTTTAGCTTTTCAATTATCTTTTTAGTTTTTGTTTTAGCTTTTCAATTCTTAGGCAAAAAAAGTCTTGATTATCCAAAATCCAGTCAATAATTGTTTAAATTAGAGTTAAAACTCGAATACTTCTGATGAATTATCTTTAATTAAAATTTATAAACCACGTGACCTCAATCACTTGATTTATCATAGTCCTTTATGAATATTCTTTCAAAGATCGTAATTAAAGTGATATAGATGTTTACAATCTACTAATATGATTTTCGAAAATATATAAGCTGCTTAATTGTTTAAATTAATTTTTAGCTACCTATCAAATTACATGTCGAGGAACAAGAAACTAAATTAAAGGATACCCACATCTCAATGATTGAAGAATCTTGGAATTCACCAGAACCGGATATGATGTTGCGTATCGTTCTTTTTTCTAGTTCGTTGTCAATGAGAATTTCACCCGTGACTTCTTTTTGGAACTTTTCTCTCCCATGGAGTATACAACGCGTTTCCAAAACAGTGAAACTGAGTTGCATTGTACAAATAGTACAATAGTCCCTAATCATAAATTCTCATTTTTCACGTATATTAAGAAAAATATGAAGTGAATTTAATGTATAAATTTTACATGTATATCTTATTAGTAATATTAATTTTATATGCAGATGTTATACGTATTTATTTTGACTTTGTTTTTCAAAATAAATTGGTATTATTAATAAAGAGTATATTTGAAAAAAATAAAAATGCACCTCATAGCTTAAAAGAAATGCTTATATTTAGAGACACATTATTTTCTCAAAAGGTACTTATAATTAAGGACAAACGTAGTATATTGCAGAATTAAATGAAGATTTCTCTTTATTCATGCATTAGTTTATTTGAAGAGTTGAAGTCAGTTTTTTATTGTAAAAAAGTCTTATCACCACTTAGAGCAAAGGTTTTCCTAACAAATCCTCCCTCCCTTTTTTTTTACATTTGAAGGTTATTTACACATACTATGACAATCAATTTGATAAAATTATGTCTTTTATAAAACCCTTAATTATTTATTATTTCATTCCACTTACTTCTCTCTCTGTAATAAATGTTGAAGGGTATTATTGAGAAAACAATAATTAATGTTACATTGAACTTTAAAAACGTCAAATGAAGAGGGGGCTGACAAAAATTGAACATGGCACCTATTTTTATGCTGTTCAATCTTCAAGAATGTAGCGGTTCCTCCTTGCCCCAAATGCAAATCTCTGTATGGTAACAGAACAGAGGCATTAAGTTCTGAACATGATAGAAATGCTAATTTATGTTATGGTCAATAGCACCATGGATTCAGAAAATTTAGGACATGGGAATGCAAGTATGAGATTTAGACTACAGAAGATTAGGCTTGTTCTTAACTGAAAATATCTGGGAATAGGCTTTCAAACCAGTGAGGAATCGGATGTATGTTGGCTTCATTGTTCTGTTGGTGGGGATAGATCTTATGTTTGGAACTAAGTATTCTGCAACCTGGGAATCACCATAGCATTAGATAAAAAGCAAACTAAGTTAAAAAAAAAGTCACAAAATACTGAAAAAATGGAAAGCATAATATGTAGATGAGGTGCAACTGTCATCCGTATTACAAGTCATGACAGACATGTTAGCAAAAATGTTCCTTCACTTAACAGCTTAAGCCTATGGAAGAAATGTAATAATGTTCCTCTCAAGAAGAAATGTTAATAATGTTCCACTTGGACGAAATGTTAATAATGTTCCTTCAAATATTTTACTGATGTCTATACCATTCTTCAACTTGAGTTTATTTTCATGAAGTTATTCATAAAGCTGCAAATTTATGAAACATGAATGAAGAAATCATTGGCTCCGTCGGTGATGAAAACAATTGGATGGAATGCTATAGGACACAATGTTAGCTTATCTATCTATCACCAATCCCTGCTATGAACATCTTACCACTTCGGCTGGTTCGGCCAAGACATTAATAAAAAACTTTGCCTACAAAGAAGAAAGAAAGAAGTCAGTCCAAAGAACTAGTTGGAAACTATAAGATAGTTGCATATTTACCTGCTTTGTATTGGCGCCAGACATGAGCAGATCTGTTGTAACCATTCCTGGCTGCAACTCCAAAAAAGAAGGGGGTAAAGAGAAAAACAAGTCCATACAGTTGAGATGAAATGAGAGTGCATCAACCATTAAAGCTTTTACAGGAATTCCATCCTGATGTGTTTTCTTAATTCATCTTTAAGGTGAAACGTGAAATGATGAAAACATTAGAACAAACTAAAAAACCATAAATAAATTAATAAGTAAACAATGATAGTGACATGGGTTTAAGAAATCAAAATTTTTCTGGCAATGGATTGCAGTCAGAAACATTTGGTTTTGATGATTGTGCACATTTTTAAGCTTCCACTAAGATATAATACCATAATTCTTTTTAATGCAGCGAACCCAAGTTTTATATCAAGCCTTTTCTCCTTTAAAGAATTATAGCAATTCAGCTTGTGCACAAAAGGTATTTTTCTTTCTCTAGATTCCTTCTCTCCTCTTTAATTTTTCATGAGCTCACATGAAAAATTACACTTAATAATGGCAGTAAGCCACTCAGCTTTTCAGGAAATCATATCCATGTGTGTTTCCCCACATGATCTACATATACAGTGTGTTATTCTCAAGTATGATCTGCTCTCTTATAATTTGATAAAGACACCCTCATAACCACTGTATTGTTCAAGGCATGAAAAATCTGTAATAGGATTGGCACAATATAATGGGAAACCTGGTGTTACAAAGCTCCCAAAATGGTGGGATCCAAGATGTTGAAGAATCAAGAGAAATCATATTTGATTCTCTTTTATTTTATATTATTATGTTTATTTTAATTTTATGATTCTGTCATTATTACTCAGTATTACTATTGTAATTTCTTTTCCTATATAAACAGCTTAAGGCTGTAGCAATAATATATGAAAGTATTATATTATTTTGTCTTCTACTTTCTTCATGGTATCAAGAGCTCTGGTTAGGGTTCTGTAAAGAACCCATCAGGGTTTGCCGCTCTAACCAACTGAGCTATGGCACAAAATACCCCATGGAAGGCAGCCCTTATGGGTAGCAGCGGCAGCAGCGACGATGGTTTGGGTAAAAATCAGAAGTAGTCAACAACGCCGACAGTATTGGTTTAGGCAGCGGCCCAGGCAGCAATAATGGTTTATCTAACAATGGTTTTTCCAACATTTTTGGCCATGAGGGAACTTCTAATGTCCTCAAGGTTGAAATTCAAAAACTCAATGGAAAAAATTATGTTGAATGGTCCCAAACCACAAGATTGATACTAGACGGTAAGGGAAAATATGGTTTCCTAACAGGAGAGGTGCAAATGCCTGCCAGTACTAATCCGAATTACAGGTTTTGGAAATCTGAGAACTCTGTTATTATCGCTTGGCTGCTTAGTAATATGGAATCAATGATAAGAAAACCTTTTATCTTTTTGCCTATTGCAAAGGAAGTTTGGGAGGCAGTCAAAGAAACATATTCTGACATTCAGAATTCTTCTCAAATTTTCGATCTCAAATCACGATTGTGGCATGCCAAACAAGGAGATAGAGATGTCACTACCTATTATAATGAGTTGATGACACTATGGCAAGAATTGGATCTCTGCTATGATGATCATTGGAAGTGCTGTGAGGACAGTGTTTTGTTTCTTAAGAGACAGGAGAACGACCGAGTATTCATGTTCTTGGTTGGGCTTAATAAGCGGCTCGATGAAGTCCGAGGCAGAATATTGGGAAAGATTCCATTGCCATCACTTCGGGAAGCGTTCTCAGAAGTTAGAAGAGAAGAGGCGAGACAAGGTGTTATGATGGGTAAGACACTTTCTGTTGGTGAGGTTGAAAGCTCTGCCCTAGTCACTAAGAATGAAGATGGGAAGAGAGATGGCAAGAAACCATGGTGCGAACATTGCAAACGTCCAGGGCACACACGTGATACAAGTTGGAAGCTCCATGGAAAACCTCTAAATTGGAAGAAAAAAGAAGGAAACGAAGATCATGCCCTCCAAGCTGGTACCTCTAATCAAGAGAAGCAGTCCCCTTCAAGCCCATCTCCTTTCACCAAGGAACAATTAGATAAATTGTACAAACTCTTAGAGTCTCAAACTCCTTCTTGCTCTATAGCTCAGAGAAGTAATTTTCCAAATACTGCTTTATTTAGTGTCACTCCCTACCATACTTGGATTATCGATTCTGGTGCTACTGATCATATGACTGGGGAGTCGAGTCTATTTTCTTGTTATAGTCCTTGTGCAGGTAACCACAAAATTAAAATTGCAGATGGCTCTCTTTCAGCCATTGCAGGGAAAGGTTCTGTTATTCTATCACCTGTGTTAACCTTAAAAGATGTCTTACATGTTCCTAATTTATCATGTAATCTGTTATCCATTACTAAATTAACAAAGGATATAAATTGTCAATCTAACTTCTTTCATTCTCATTGCACTTTTAAGGATTTGACCACGGGAAAGATGATTGGCAATGCTAAGGAGAGTGGAGGACTCTATTATCTTGACAATGGACTCGACTTCAAAGACCAACAAAAAACAAGTACTTGCTTTGAATCTATTTTTGTCTCTTCTAATAATGATGATATTATGTTATGGCATTTACGGTTAGGACATCCTAGTTTTCCGTATTTGAAACATTTGTTTCCTAAATTGTTTTCTAAGAAGGATCTGTCTTTATTTCATTGTGAAACTTGTGAACTTGCTAAACATCACCGTTCTTCTTTTTCTATACAACCATATAAACCATCAAAACCGTTTGCAGTTATTCATAGTGATGTTTGGGGTCCTAATAGAATAAACACCTTTTCTAATAAAAAATGGTTTATAACTTTTATTGATGATCATACTAGAATTTGTTGGGTTTATCTATTAAAAGAAAAATCTGAAGTTGGACAGGTTGTCAAATTTTTTTTTACAATGGTGCATACTCAATACCAAACAAATATTTAAGTCTTCAGAAGTGACAATGGTAAAGAATATTTTAATACACTTTTGTCCGATTTTTTTCTTGCAAATGGGGTTGTTCATCAAAGTTCTTGTGTTAATACACCCCAACAAAATGGAATTGCAGAGAGAAAGAATAGGCATCTTCTTGAGGTTGCTAGAGCTTTACTATTTGCAAATCACGTTCCAAAATATTTGTGGGGTGAAGCTGTTTTAACTGCATCATATTTAATTAATCGAATGTCATCTAAAGTTTTAGATTTTCATACCCCTCTTGATGTTTTTTGAAATTATTTTCCTTTAACTAGTGTCTCTGCTGATTTGCCATTAAAAGTTTTTGGTTGCACTGCTTTTGTTCATGAACATAAACACCTTGACAAACTCGAGCCACGAGCAATAAAATGTGTGTTTACCGGTTACTCTCCAACTCAAAAGGGGTATTGGTGTTTTGAACCAAAATCAAAAAGAATTTTTGTAACCATGGATGTTACTTTTGTTGAAAATCAACCATTTTTTACTGACATTCATCTTCAGGGGGGAAATTTTAAGGAAGATTCATCTTTTACGTTTGAAAACATCATTACTTTAAGTGATATAGTGTCGTCACAAAATTCTGAGACTTATATAGATGCGCCAAAAGAAAATGCCCAAGAATCCATATTGAAACTCAATCCACTTATGAGTGAGGTTTCGACAGATTCAGGGGCGAGAATTTCAAATCAAAATCACAATAATGAAGGACCACCTGAAATGCCACAACATAATGACTCAGATAAAGAGACACAAAGCAGGTTTACTACAATTGACCCTACTTGGAAGGGAAATGTCTTTGAAAGAAGAAACCATAAACAGAGAAATGAAGGACCCATTCTCCGACCCTTCCAAGATTACGAACCAATAGATAATCCAACACATCATCTTGATACAGGTA
The DNA here is from genome assembly GCA_037974735.1 of Cicer chorassanicum. Classification (NCBI taxonomy): domain Eukaryota; kingdom Viridiplantae; phylum Streptophyta; class Magnoliopsida; order Fabales; family Fabaceae; genus Cicer; species Cicer chorassanicum. The sequence goes on along the minus strand of JBBPBP010000004.1, from coordinate 45,693,183 downwards.
AGTCTTCTTCTGTTCTTAAAAGTCATGTCGAGTATCCTGATATAGATCTTCCTATTGCAATTAGAAAACCTGTTAGATCATGCACTAAATATCCTTTGTCTAATTATGTGTCATACTCAAAATTGTCTTCTTCATTTGCTGCATTTACCTCTAAGTTGTCTGCTGTAGAAATTCCAAAAAATATACAGGAGGCTCTAAAAATTCCAAAGTGGAAGGAAGTTGTTCTTGAGGAGATGAGAGCTCTTGAGAAGAATCAAACTTGGAGAGTCATGACGTTACCTACAGGAAAGAATACTGTTGGTTGTAAATGGGTATTTACTGTAAAATATAATTCTGACAACACAGTTGAAAGATACAAGGCACGCTTGGTTGCTAAAGGGTTTACTCAGACATATGGCATTGATTACTCAGAGACTTTTGCTCCCGTTGCCAAATTAAACACTATTAGAGTTCTCTTGTCCTTGGCAGTGAATTTAGATTGGTCTCTTAACCAACTTGATGCAAAGAATGCTTTTCTGAATGGTGATTTGGAGGAGGAAGTATACATGGATAGTCCACCTGGCTTTGAAGATAAATTTGGTTCAAATGTGTGCAAACTACAAAAATCCCTTTATGGTCTCAAGCAATCCCCAAGGGCTTGGTTTGAAAAATTCACTCGGTCGGTCAAAAAGCAAGGATATATGCAGGGACAATCAGACCATACTCTGTTCATGAAGTTCTCTAATGTTGGTAAAATTGCAATTCTAATTGTATATGTAGATGATATTATTCTCACAGGAGATGACATTGTCGAGATGGAAAGATTGAAGAAAAATTTGACACAAGAATTTGAGATCAAAGATTTAGGCACGCTTAAATATTTTCTTGGTATGGAAGTTGCTCGCTCAAAGAAAGGAATTGTTGTTTCTCAAAGAAAATACATCCTAGATCTCTTGGAAGAAACTGGGATGAGTGGGTGTAAACCAGCAGATACTCCTATGGAATTAAATGCTAAACTTTGGGAGAAAGGCAGTGTTCATGTTGAGATTGGAAGATACCAGAGGTTAGTCGGCAAACTTATTTATCTAGCCCACACTAGACCTGACATCGCTTTCTCCGTGAGTGTTGTAAGCCAATTCATGCATTCTCCCTATGAAGAACACTTGGAGGCAGTTTATTGGATCTTAAGGTACTTGAAATCCAATCCTGGAAAGGGTTTGTACTTCAAGAAAACTAATGACAGAGAAGTCTCTATATTTAGAGATGCTGATTGGGCAGGATCAATTACTGATAGAAAATCCACCACTTGATATTGTGCCTATGTTTGGGGAAATTTAGTTACTTGGAGAAGTAAGAAACAACGGGTTGTTGCTCGAAGCAGTGCAGAAGCTGAATTCAGAGCAATGGCTCAAGGAATCTGTGAACTTTTATGGATTCGTAAACTCTTGGACGAATTGAAAATGAAAGTTGACTCACCCTTAAAATTGTTCTGTGATAGCAAAGCAGCAATAAGTATAGCTCACAACCCTGTACAACATGATAGAACCAAGCACATTGAGATTGATCGCCATTTCATAAAAGAAAAAATTGATGCTGGAATTATATGCCTGCCATTTGTGACTTCCAATCAGCAAACTGCTGATATCTTGACAAAAAGTTTGGCAAGACCCAATTTTGAGCGACTTATAGCCAAGTTGGGCATGACAGATATCTATGCACCAACTTGAGGGGGGTGTTGAAGAATCAAGAGAAATCATATTTGATTCTCTTTTATTTTATATTATTATGTTTATTTTAATTTTATGATTCTGTCATTATTACTCAGTATTACTATTGTAATTTCTTTTCCTATATAAACAGCTTAAGGCTGTAGTAATAATATATGAAAGTATTATATTATTTTGTCTTCTACTTTCTTCACAAGACATTATGAATCTATTGTAAATTTTCTAATTAAGTCGGTGAATACTATACTTTTCAGCATTTCTTCGTAGATGGGGTTAACTTTTTGTTGGTCAGGCTCCAGAATAACATCAATGTTTTCTACTATCGTTACATTTTGGTCAAAAGGATTAAGCTTAATTTGCTAGTTTTACTTCCTCTACAATAAGGGATGTACTTTAAAGGGTACAATGGAGAGTTATACATGTTGATGACATATTAACAGTTGTGATTTTGACAAATTCATATTTGTTATACGTGTGAATGAATGTATTTTATCATAATCTCAATCATTGATTTTTCAATCAACGGCTAAATTGTTTTATGGATGAGGCTAGCATTATTATTTCAACTAGTTGGACTAGTTGGATAAGCATGGTGGATTTTATCATTGCTAAAACTAACATAGCTTTGTTTAAAGCTCCTTTACTAACAAAATCATTCAGAAAGTATATGGTAATAAATATGCACATGTTCATTACAAATTGAACATATCGAAACCAGTAACTCAGAAAATGTGGCTACAAATGCAAAGGGGTTCATCAGTTCTAATAGAGTAATAAGGACTGGAATCACTGGGCACAACAAAAAGCATGTCAAATTACTAATTCTTTGCAGTCAGGTATATTAAATTCATCATATGAATAAATAATTACAACAGTGCTTATATTATAGAAGACACATATCCATGTGGAAATGCCGATTATACATTATCAAAGGATAAATAAGTCAAAACATACCGAAAGATTGTGAACCATCACATTTTTAACATCTTGCATCTGCAATTCTGCCTGTGAAATTTCAAAAGGCTGTTTTACTAACATTTACAGGATACTTTAAATGTGGTATTCCTGCATAGCAAACATCTCATATATGAATGCAAAAAGTAAAATTCTTTACTAATATAAATCTCTGATGAATAGCTAGAAATGTTAATCATCAAAACAATAAGTAGGAAAATGTTTTGTGCAGAATAATGTAGCTTACTATACTATTAAAGAAACTGTCAGGCATTGCAGGTCAACTAAGTAGGATAGCTAACACATAACCCAATTCTAGTTAATTTTTAGTTATTTTGTTAACAATGTCAACTGCAAAGTACCGACTGATTTTGCCAATGGCTAATCTCCAACAGAGAACTTGGATGGCCACCTTTAGTGAGCTCTCCCCTCCCAACCATTTTTTTTATCCACAAAGCTCGAATTGAAACCATGCTTAAGGGATCCTAGTCTAGCTCCACTTAGACCAACGTAATGTTGGTAACCTGTTTAGTTTTATTATTATTCAGGATTTTCACCTGATAAGCTCATTTCTCACTAAATACGTATAATTACATTTAGAGAATGACAATAAAAAAAATACTTTTGTCAGACTACATTTTCTTTTCCATGTACTAGTTCAAAAAGTAGCATCCTTTTAACAAGATCAAGCTAATTATAGTGATGAAGTCACACATTTATTATCACGGGAAGGGGTCAAAGAAAGCAAGAATCAGTAAGAAACACCTCAGAATAGCAACCTGGCTTGATTACCAAAAAGGTTTGTTAAGATTTCCCTAATATCCCTTTTTCCCTTACATATACAGATTTGATATTTTGATCGTACATGATTAGATGGCTTTAAGTAAATTATGAAACAACTGCAATATCTAAATTTTACATCTTAAACATTAACCTGTAATGACTTTGTTAAATGCACCACACTTCTCTTTGTTGCTCCATATGCAGCAAACCTAAGAAAAAGGGCAGAAATCAAGAATTTTCCCTATGGCATGCATAAGACTACTGATAAAGATTGTAATATATAATATAATGGAATATAAGGTGCATTTTTGGTTTTCATCCAAAAACTACCTTTCAGTTGACACTGCCTATAAAATACCAACTCATGGGCTTTGCATGTAATCATGTATTGGTAAAGAATATAAGAAATCAATGAACTGAAGAAAGAACTCATTACTCGTATGATCTATGACTTTCCTCAAAATGGGAGTTAAATTAATAAGACCGTAAAGAACACAGCATGTTTAACCAAATGATCGACAAAAGATGATTTGTGCCAATAGTGATTGGTTATTTAATTTTGTAAACTGTTTGTATGATGTTGCTAATTACACCATAGTGCAAAGTGCAAACCAAATAGAAGTGAATCCTTCATTCCTTCTAGATTTGTGTAGCACATGAATCAGTGCAGGCCCATTAGAAATCATGTTTAATTTGGTTGTATGTCCTAGAAGACAATAACAGATGCACATCAACATTCTATAACTATAACCAGGAAGTTGCACCCAATTAAGTGAAAAAATACCTGGGAGTTGGTCTTCCATCTGAACCTGCTCCGTCAATATTGAAAATATGACCTCCCCGAGGTTGGCTCACCATCATCTTTATTGCCTAAAGAGAAACTAAACATCCATGTATAACAGAATACCTACTTTATTTACAGTGCCTCTTACATGAGATTATATTTTACCTCTCGACAGCATATCATCAAGCCAAGTGTGTTTGTTGTAACCACCTCGCTGCATGCACATAATTGATAATATTAAAGAGAAAAAAGATATAAAAATGACATCTAAGGTCAAAGGTCTATTGTGGCTCACATAAGATCCTCATCTGATGCTTCAGCAAGTGGCTTGTAGCTATATGCATTCGATCCAGCATTATTGATCTGCACCAGTGCCAATGTAGGGCAAGAAAAAACAGAATTAGTACTCATTTAATAAGATGAGAGAGTTGAAACAAATGAAAAATTGGTATAACTGCAAGAATATGTCATATTATAAACAGTGGAAGAATGAGGAATGGAAGAGAAATGCTTGATGCTATGTATAAGTGACAGAATTTTGGTAAGAACATCAGACAATGATATTTAACAATGAGATACAATTAAAATTAAATCCTAGCAATATTTCTCTACCCATATACGCAAAAGAAATCAGACATATTAATACCCATATATCGATGTGTTTCAGCTTTTCTTGAGCAAACGAAACTAATTTCTTCACATCTTCTCCATTTCTCACATCACATGTAGTGCCCTGCAAGAAACAAAATGTGAACATGAGAACACAGAACCCAGGTATATATTTATCATAGAAGGGTTTCTATTTTCTACTAAGAAAGAAGTTCAAGAGGAGGTACCCACACATGCTGCTCCCCAAACTCTTCACTAAAGGTCTGAACAGCAGTCTCTACCCTTTTATCTTTAAATGAAAACCAAGATATATAGAGCAAGACAAGGCTATAGCAATCAGATAAATAAGACTATGAAATCGCAGCCACAATAAAAATGTTCGTTTGACTAGAAATATACATTAAAAATGAATGCAATAAATATACATAACTCATTTGAATTAATTATTATATTCTTTGGAAGATTGATATTAAAGTATATAGCATAGTTGGAAACATATTGAAATTCAAAGAGTTACTCTTCAACACCTGATCTTGAGCAAACTAAGACGTTGTCTCCCGCTTTTAGAAACTCTTTTGCCAAAGCATACCCTATCCCTTAATGAATCATAAGAAAAATATATGATACATCAATGGAGAACAAATTATATAAAATAAGAACTAACTCATTTTCAGAAAACCATTTCAGAATAGGAGAATCCCAATTCCCCAAACCCAATTCAAAAGCATCAAGGGTTTCCAATTTCCTTCAAACCTTTGGTAGAGCCAGTAATCAAAACGTTGTAAGGGGGAAGCGTGTTGTTAGAAGAAGCTTTCACAAAGAATGATGGAGAAGAAGTTGATTTTGTGAGTGAATAAAAAGAAACTGTGTTGGAGATATTTTGACGGGAAGTGCCGGTTGGAAAAGTGTGTGTGGAACAAGAAGAAATGTTGGAGAATGGAGAGACGCAAAGTTGAGTAGAATGAGAAGCGAGCAATTGAACTGGAAATTGAAAACAAGCCATTATTGATTTCTGCGAATGCGAATGCGAATGCGAATGAAAGGTCGAGGGATACTAATGAATAATGATTTAGAAGGGGACTGGGGCCCACATCGGTTATATCATAAAAAGAAAAAAAGATAATATATATAAAGTATTATTCAATAATAGTAATTACGGGGTTAGTAGCGCAATCCTATGACTCTAGTGAGGGTATTAAAGTGATGGAACAATAATATATTAAGAACTTCTTTTGGACTTTGAAGATACCGTAGATATAATGATCTCTAACGTCGAAGCGAGTTGTTGTTTTCATGCTAGCTCTCTTAACTGAGCAGTTAAGCAAAAATCTTACACGATCGGGTGACACGCTCAAAATAGTCGTTGGAGGGTTCACTAACGAAGTTGGACCATCATTTTTTATGTTAAATATTATCGATGGCCGCCACATTTCATCGCCCCCTTTTCACGCCCGACTCTTTGGTCTTAAGAATGTGGGTTTTAAGTTAAGAATGAGTAATTGCACTTCTTCGACCCTTAACTATTCAAGATGGGAGAAGATAACTAATGTTTTCTACTTTTTGTTAACAGGATTCTATGGTCAGTATGCGACCCCTGGATGCCGAAGGGGTCCTTGGGGTGACCTCGTAGTTCATATAGGATGGAGACAATGGGGTCAGTCCATGGATTTTCTTTCCTTTTGTTTTCCCCTACTTCGCTCAAAGGGTTGAGGGTTGAAGGGAGATAGTGCATCAAGCTGTTCGCAAGGGTCAGCTTGATCCTCTTCCCCAAGATCTCATATGAGCAAACCCTATGAGAGCCACCGACTCCAACTACCATCCATGTACAATCCATACTAGATCTGACCAACTTCCCATCCTACCTACTTTATGTTCTGGACAACCCATATTTGAAGGTGCAAACACGAGAAGGGGGTTCACTAACGAAGTTCGACCATCATTTTTTATGTTAAATATTATTGATGGCAAAGGCCGCCACATTTCATCGCCCTCTTTTCACGCCCGACTCTTTGGTCTTAAGAATGTGGATTTTAAGTTAAGAATGAGTAATTGCACTTCTTCGACCCTTAATTATTCAAGCTGAGAGAACATAACTAATGTTTTCTACTTTTTTTTTAACAGGATTCTATGGTTGGTCCGCGACCCCTGGATGCCGAAGGCGTCCTTGGGGTGACCTCGTAGTTCCTATGGGATGGAGATAATGGGGTCAGTCCATGGATTTTCTTTCCTTTTGTTTTCCCCTACTTCACTCAAAGGGTTGAAGGGAGATATTGCATCAAGCTGTTCGCAAGGGTCAGCTTGATCCTGTTCCCCAAGATCTCATATGAGCAAACCCTATGAGAGCCACCGACTCCAACTACCGTCAATGTACAATCCTTACTAGATCTGACCAACTGCCCATCCTACCTCCTCTATGTTTTGGACAACCCATATTTGAAGGTGCAAACACGAGAAGGGGGTTCACTAACGAAGTTGGACCATCATTTTTTATGTTAAATATTATTGATGGCAAAGGCCGCCACATTTCATCGCCCTATTTTCACGCCCGACTCTTTGGTCTTAAGAATGTGGGCTTTAAGTTAAGAATGAGTAATTGCACTTCTTCGACCATTAACTATTCAAGCTGAGAGAAGATAACTCATGTTTTCTGCTTTTTTTTTTAACAGGATTCTATGGTCGGTACGCGACCCCTGGATGTCGAAGGCGTCCTTGGGGTGACCTCGTAGTTCCTATGGGATGGAGACAGTGGGGTCAGTACATGGATTTTCTTTCCTTTTGTTTTCCCCTACTTTGCTCAAAGGGTTGAAGGGAAATAGTGCATCAAGCTGTTCGCGAGCGTCAGCTTGATCCTCTTCCCCAAGATCTCATATGAACAAACCCTATGAGAGCCACCGACTCCAACTACTGTCCATGTACAATCCTTACTAGATCTGACCAACTGCCCATCCTACCTCCTCTATGTTTTGGACAACCCATATTTGAAGGTGCAAACACGAGAAGAGGAGTTGAAATGTGTTTGACAAAGTTGACAACTTTTTGCTAATTTGATGAAGGTTGGTTGGTTTTTATGGATTACTTGAATAAGAAGCAATCAAATTTAGAGGTAGCAATCAATGAAAGCATATGAGCATCAAAGGGTTGAAGGGAGATAGTGCATCAAACTGTTCGCAAAGGTCACCTTAATCCTCTTCCCCTAAGATCTCATATGAGCAAACCCTATGAGAGCCAGCGACTCCAACTATTGTCCGAGTACAATCCATACTAGAGGTTCGCTCAAAGGGTTGAAGGGAGATAGTGCATCAAGCTGTTCGCAAGGGTCAGCTTGATCATCTTCCCCAAGATCTCATATGAGTAAACCCTATGAGAGCCATCGACTTCAACTACCGTCCATGTACAATCCATACTAGATCTGACCAACTGCCCATCCTACCTCCTCTATGTTCTGGACAACCCATATTTGAAGGTGCAACCACGAGAACGGGGTTCACTAACGAAGTTGGACCATCATTTTTTATGTTAAATATTATTGATGGCATAGGCCGCCACATTTCATCGCCCTCTTTTCACGCCCGACTCTTTGGTCTTAAGAATGTGGGTTTTAAGTTAAGAATGAGTAATTGCACTTCTTCGACCCTTAACTATTCAAGCTGAGAGAAGATAACTCATGTTTTCTGCTTTTTTCTTTTTTAACAGGATTCTATGGTCGGTCTGCGACCCCTGGATGCCGAAGGCGTCCTTGGGGTGACCTCGTAGTTCCTATGGGATGGAGATAATGGGGTCAGTCCATGGATTTTCTTTCCTTTTGTTTTCCCCTACTTCGCTCAAAGGGTTGAAGGGAGATAGTGCACCAAGCTGTTCGCATGGGTCAGCTTGATCCTCTTCCCCAAGATCTCATTTGAACAAACCCTATGAGAGCCACCGACTCCAACTACCGTCCATGTACAATCCTTACTAGATCTGACCAACTGCCAATCCTACCTCCTCTATGTTCTAGACAACCCATATTTGAAGGTGCAAGCACAAGAAGAGGGGTTGAATTGTGTTTGACAAAGTTGACAACTTTTTGCTAATTTGATGAAGGTTGGTGGGTTCTTATGGATTACCTGGATAAGAAACAATCGAATTTAGTGTTAGCAAACAATGAAAGTATATAAGCATCAAAGGGTTGAAGGGAGATAGTGCATGAAGCTGTTCGCAATGGTCAGCTTGATCCTCTTCCCCGAGTTCTCGTATGAGCAAACCTTTTGAGAGCCACCGACTCCTACTAACGTCCATATACAATCCATACTAGAGGTTCTCTCAAAGGGTTGAAGGGAGACAGTGCATCAAGTTGTTTGCAAATGTTAGCTTGATCCTCTTCCCCAATATCTCATATGAGCAAACCCTATGAGAGCCACCGACTCCAACTACCGTCCATGTACAATCCATACTAGATCTGACCAACTACCCATCCTTCCTCCTGTATGTGCTGGACAACCCATATTTGAAGGTGCAAACACGAGAAGCGGGTTCACTAACGAAGTTGGACCATCATTTTTTATGTTAAATATTATTGATGGCAAAGGCTGCCACATTTCATCGCCCTCTTTTCACTCCCGACTCTTTGGTCTTAAGAATGTAAGTTTTAAGTTAAGAATGAGTAATTGCACTTCTTCGACCCTTAACTATTCAAGCTGAGAGAAGATAACTAATGTTTTTTGCTTTTTTTTAACATGATTCTATGGTCAGTCCGCGACCCCTGGATGCCGAAGGCGTCCTTAGGGTGACCTCGTAGTTCCTATGGGATGGAGACAATGGGGTCAGTCCATGGATTTCCTTTCCTTTTGTTTTCCCCTACTTCGCTCAAAGGGTTGAAGGGGGATAGTGCATTAAGCTGTTCGCAAGGGTCAGCTTGATCCTCTTTCCCAAGATCTCATATGAGCAAACCCTATGAGAGCCACCGACTCCAACTACCGTCCATGTACAATCCTTACTAGATCTGACCAATTGCCCATCCTACCTCCTCTATGTTTTGGACAACCCATATTTGAAGGTGCAAACACAAGAAGAGGAGTTGAATTGTGTTTGACATAGTTGACAACTTTTTGCTAATTTGATGAATGTTGGTTGGTCTTTATGGAATACTTGGATAAGAAGCAATCGAATTTAGAGGTAGCAATCAATGAAAGCATATGAGCATCAAATGGTTGAAGGAAGATAGTGCGTCAAGCTGTTCGCAAAGGTCGCCTTAATCCTCTTCCCCAAGATCTCATATGATTAAACCCTATGAGAGCCACCAACTCCAACAGTCGTCCATGTACAATCCATACTAGAGGTTCGCTCAAAGGGTTGAAGGGAGATAGTGCATCAAGCTGTTCGCAAGGGTGAGCTTGATCCTCATCCCCAAGATCTCATATGAGCAAACCCTATGAGAGCCATTGACTCCAACTACCGTCCATGTACATTCCATACTAGATCTGACCAACTGCCCATCCTACCTCTTCTATGTTCTGGACAACCCATATTTGAAGGTGCAAACACGAGAAGAGGGTTCACTAACGAAGTTGGACCATCATTTTTTATGTTAAATATTATTGATGGCATATGCCGCCACATTTCATCGCCCTCTTTTCACGCCCGACTCTTTGGTCTTAAGAATGTCGGTTTGAAGTTAAGAATGAGTAATTGCACTTCTTCGACCCTTAACTATTCAAGCTGAGAGAAGATAACTTCTGTTTTCTGCTTTTTTTTTAACAGGATTCTATGGTCGGTCCGCGACCCCTGGATGCCGAAGGCGTCCTTGGGGTGACCTCGTAGTTCCTATGGGATGGAGACAATGGGGTCAGTCCATGGATTTTCTTTCCTTTTGTTTTCCCCTACTTCGCTCAAAGGGTTGAAGGGAGATAGTGCATCAAGCTGTTCGCAAGGGCCAGCTTGATCCTCTTCCTCAAGATCTCATATGAGCAAACCCTATGAGAGCCACCGACTCCAACTACCGTCCATGTACAATCCTTACTAGATCTGACCAACTGCCTATCCTACCTCCTTTATGTTCTGGACAACCCATATTTGAAGGTGCAAACACGAGAAGAGGGGTTGAATTGTGTTTGACAAAGTTGACAACTTTTTGCTTATTTGATGAAGGTTGGTTGATTTTTATGGATTACTTGGATAAGAAGCAATCGAATTTAGAGGTTGTAAACAATGAAAGCATAAATAATTTGACACATAGTTTTATCGTAGTTCACCACTAACTTGGCTACATCCAGTCCCCTCTTTGAGAAGGCTTTAATCCACTAATTCAATTACCTTGAATTACAAAGCACCTGACTCATAAAATATTTCTAATTTGAACAAGTGTTTCTCTCTTTGAGCTCTAAGACTACTCTTTTCTACTTTTCGATAACTTTCTTCTTCAGCCTTGAGTATCTATTTATAGTTAAAATTTGGACTTCAATTTAGTACTTGTTTAATTATGAATTGTATTTTGTTCAGATTGCGTTTGTAAATTCTTCAAATTGATTTTGTTCCTATTTTGTTTAGATTGAGATTGTAAATTCTTCATATTGATTCTGTTCATATTTTGTTCGGATTGCGTTTGTAAATTCTTCAGATTGATTATGTTCATATTTTGTTGTAGATAAATCTTGATCAAATTGGTTCCAACAATCTCCCTTTTGTTTTACGATGACAAAACTTGTATTTTTTATAACAACTTTTCTTTATATTTCTTTGACTCCCCCTAACTTAGGGCTCTCCCTAAGTCTAAGTAACATTTTCTTCCCACTTTATCAAATATATTTCTCCCCCTTTTGTCATCAGACAAAAAGACTTGAAAGTGAAACTTTTTTTTTCATTTTTTTTTGTTCTTTTTTTTTTAATTAATATAACATATTACAAGAAAATATAAAAACTAGTGTAAAACTAAACTACTTTGAAATTATCACAACACCAGTTAGGTATGAAGGTAAGGTTTACGTTTTTCTTGATGAAGTCAAACCTATCTTCAGGTTGTGGTTTGGTGAATATGTTAGCTCATTTGTGTTCAATGTCTACAAACTGAATGTTTAGTACCCCTTTTTGAACAAAGCCCCTAATGAAATGGTGTTTGATCTCTATGTGTTTAGCTCTAGAATGTAAGATAGGGTTTTTGGTTAGACAAATGGCCAAAGTGTTATAACAATATATGGGAATGTTGGATTCTAAGATTTTGTAGTCTTCAAGTTGATGTTCCATCCAAAGTAGTTGAGAACTACAGCCAACTGCTGAAATATACTCAACCTCTAGTGTTGACATTGAAATGGTGTTTTGTCTCTTACTTGACCAAGATATTAAGTTGTCACCTAGAAATGTGTAGTTGCTACTAGTGCTCTTTCTCTCAAGTTTATCTCCATCATAATCAGAATCACAGCATCTACTCAATTTGTACTTAGGAGTTTACTTGTAGAACAAGGTAAGATTGGTAGTGCCTTTTAGGTATCTAAAGATTCTCTTAACAACAGTGTCATCTTGAAATCTTGCACATACACATACATTAAACATGATGTCAAGTCTAGAAGCGATAAAGTAAAATAGGGATCCTATCATTCCTCTATAGGGTGTAATCTTATTATTTGCAGCAAAAGAAAGTAGGATACAAATAGCCTCTTACCTGGCCGCTGGAGCAAATATCTCAGTGTAATTAATGCCCTCTTGTTGATTGTAGCCTTGTGCGACAAGTCTTGCCTTGTTTCTGACCACCTCACCTTTTTCATTTAGCTTGTTTATGAAAACCCACTTGGTTCAAATGATGTTCTTCTTTGGTCTAGGTACTAGATCCCAAACATCATTTCTCTTAAATTCATTTAACTTTTCTTGCATTGCAAGAATCCGTCCATCATTTGTCAATGCTTCATCAACAATGGTAGGCTCAATTGATGAGAGTGAGCCAAACAAAGTGGTATCTTTTAATGATGATTTGATCCTCAAATGATCACTTGCACTTCCAATGAGATGAGTTGACTTGTACTTTCATCCAAATCTTCCTTCTGACTTATCTTGACTGTTTCTAACTTGATTAGATTCATCCTCTAAAGATTTGTCATCTTCTGGTTTATTTGCATCTACTTCTTCTAGTTACGGTAAAACTGCATTATCCTCAACTTGCTTTGACTTTTTAAGGTCAAGCTGTTTGTCATATAACAAAATATAAATCAGATAATTGAATAATGAAATTAATACAACCAAAACATCAGTTTTGTTTCCGGTGGTTTCTGCTTGTTTCTCAAAACCAAACTTGTATGCTACTTCTGCGGAAATGTTCAGATTATGTGGATCTCCTTGTTCCTCTAAATTTTTGAGAACTTGCAAAATACTTATCTAGCTTCGATTTTTAAGATCAAACATAAATATCAGACAATAATTAAATTTAAAGAAAGATATAATCTATATGCCAACAATTTTAGTTTTTCTCTGAAAGCCTTCTTATTTCTTCTTATCTAGTTTTCAGATTCTGAATTTGCATATTCTCTAATTAGAGGGTCTAGATTAAGGGATTTGAATTCCTATCCAGGTTTGTAGTCTTGATGAATTTGATTAGAGTGTTCAAAGAAGTTTCCTGACTCTAGTTGTTAATCTAACACTTCTGTTTCTCCTTATGTATCAGGTTCCTCTGGTAATTTTGGAACTGATGGTAATTCTGATTCTTCTGGTAGTTCTAGTTTTGTTGATATGTGTGATTTCTCTACCAGCTTTGATTTTGTTGATATGTGTGATTTCTCTGCCAGTTATGATTGTGTTGATACTTTAGATTTTTCTGATATTTCTGGTTCATCATATGGTTCTGGTTATTATAGGTATTGTGTTGACTAGTCCTACTTCCACGAGAGTCAATTGGCTTCTGTTTGTTAGGTCTTGGAACATAAACCTTTTTCCCTTCATATATTGCAAGCATCCATTGACAAGGCACCATGACTAGTGTTTCAATTTGGTTGCTTAGAACATCTGTAGTATAAACAATTTTATTCTTTGGTACCCAAATCTGGTTGGGTCCTGGTTTGTTAGTTCTTAAAGGTTTCTTCTCTTTTCATGTGTTTAACATAGGACAAGATATTTTAGTGTGAGTTTTCTTATAGCAAATAATACATAAATTATTAGAGGGAACAAATTTAGGTTCAATTATTTTTTCTTGAAATCATATTCCTCTTTTACCATTCCTACTAACACCATAAATCGTAGATGCATACTTGCTTCTTTCCATACCATTATCAAGAAAATATTGAAATACTTCTTCATGCTTATCAGAGTTACATGTGGTATTTTCAATTGATGTTGAACTATAATTACTTTCTGGTGTAAGATTTTCAACCTTAAGTTCAACAATATTAGTTTTCAGATTTTCATTTTCTGTTTTAAGTTCAGTAATATCAGTTTTCAGAGTCGCATTATATGTCTTAAGTTCAGTAATATCAGTTTTCAGAGTTGCATTTTCTTTTTTAAATTCGGCACTTTGATTCTTTAAAACATTAACTTTTTCAGTTAGATTTGTATTTTCTTTTCTAAGTGTTTTCAGTTTTAAAGTCAATTTGTGATTCTTATTGAAAAAATCATTTATAGCAGTATTTAAATCAGATCGAGTAAAGTCAGAAAATACCTCAATTTCTTCATCTGTTGATTCACTTATAGAGTTAGAATCTGTGTTGGATCCAGAGATAGAGTTGGTATGAACCATTAGAGCCAAATCTGCATGCTCTTCATCATTAGAGGATTCATCATAATCATTCCATGTAGCCATTAGACTCTTTTTCTTGGGTCTAGAATCTTTCCTGTGATTTTCCTTTTCTCCGTATTTGGGCATTCTGACCCGATATGTCCAGGTTCATTGCATCCATAGCAGATAATGATTTTCTTGTCATATTTATCATCATTTCCTCTACTAGATTGCCTAAAATATCTTTGGGGAAATTTCTTCTTTCTATTGTGCCACATCTTTTGAACGTTTCTGCAATATAAACGCTAGTTCCTCATCCTTTGAGTCTGCATTCTGATCATATGAATCATCATCCTCTGATTCTGTTTTTGCCTTTAGAACTTTCTTCTACTTGGATTTCAAAACCAAGGGTGGTTGCTTCTTCTTGGGCTTATCATCTGCAAGCTCAATTTCATGTGATCTGAGAGAGCTGATTAATTCTTCCAGCTTTAGAGTATTCAGATCCTTTGCTTCTTGAAAGACATTGATCTTAGGTCTCCACATGGTTGTCAGACTCCTTAGTATCTTCTTCACATGATCAACAGCAGTATAACTCTTCTCAAGTACCTTTAATCTTGAGACCAGAGACTGGAATCTGGAAAACATCATTTCAATATCTTCATCTTCTTCCATCTTGAACAAATCATACTTTTTGAATTTGAGGTTGGCCTTTGCTTTTTGAACTTGCTTGCTTCCTTCATAGGTCAGAATCAGACTATCATAAATACTATTTGTTGTCTCCTTATCGGTACACTTGTCAAACTCCTTGAAGGTGATTGCATTTATCATGAATGTTCTGGACTTATGATGCATCTTGTACATCTTCTTTTGATCAAGATTCATCTCCTTTCTTGGAATTTCAATACCATCAGTATTTTGTGGAGTAGTATAACCATCTTCTTCCACCAAGTCCCAAAGTTCAGGGTCTTGTGAAATAAATAAACTTCTCAACCTACCCTTTAAGTACTCAAAGGTTCTCCATCAAATTGGTTCCAACACCATCTTTTTCTTAGTAGAGCCTTATAGTGGCATGTTTTGGTCCTTTTTCCCATTACTTAGATATAGTGAGCCACTGGTTTAGGTACAAGATACCATCATTACCGCCTAGACAATTAGACATCAGACTCATAATCGCAATGAACCAATTGCAAGAGTTGGAGCATGCATGAATCGCCCAATCTATTCTCCTCGAGCTATATCCCCTCGAGCCAAGTTGGAGCATGCATGAATCGCCCAATCTATTCTCCTGAGGAGTGGTTTGGTTTTAAACCCCGGTTCGAACAGGAGAAGTACGCCATGCTAATGTACCTTGGATGATCCACATCTCAAGGTCAGGCATCGATGAGCACATTTAACTATCTATGTGGCTAATAGCCCTCACAGTACAGGCACAACAACGCAACTATCAGGGGTGCGTTTTACCACTAAGTTAATAGCCCGTCGTGTAGGCCTCTCACAAGGGCCACCTATGCCAAAAGCGAGAGAAAACCAATCCCTCACTTTCCCTTTTTTTCTCATGTCGACCTAAGCTTAGGTCAACATCTGAAAAAAAAAAAACTCTATCAATGTGTTTTGACCTAGGATGATAAACTCATGAGCTTAGTATACTTCTCCATCGAGAAGCAAAAGAAGACCTCAATCTCAAGATTAAACTCAGACGTAGTTTGCTTCTTTATTCGGGTGTAAAACCAAACTACCCAAAAAGCATTAGCTCTATCTGAAAAGGAGGTGATCCAGTCGGACCTTCCAGTACGGCTATTTTGTTACAACTTCATTCCAATCATTAGCCCTGCCTTCGGGTGATTGGAGTGAACTACACACTTGAGAGATTAAATTAAGAATTGAGCCACGCCTCATTCGTAGGGTGTCATCAGACTTTGAGGATACATAGATATAATGTCGAAGCACGAGTTACTGTGTTTCATGCGAGCTGACTTAACATAGCAGTTCAGCACAAATCTTGCACGATCGGGTGGCACTCAAAATAGTTGGAGGGTTCACTAATGCAATTGGACCATCATTTTTTATGTGTACTAACGGAAACATCAATTTTTGTGTTTAGTTTTTTTAAACCAAACTTTTTTTAAAGTAATAATTTTTTTTCTTAAATTTTGAAGGTTATTTTGGAATTTAATATTTTATATTAATTTATTATTTTAATAAAATATAAAAATAGTTTACTCTTAATTATGTTTTTAGTTTCTTTAAAATTTCAATCATTCAATTTTAAACTCTATAAAATATAATTACAATTTTTCGTTCTTACAAAAGTATGATGCATGTAGTTTTAATCCCTACTATTAAGTTAACATATATTATTAGAATATGTATCATGTGCATCAAACGGGTCATTATTATTGATTGTATAAAAATTTGTTCTGATGTGTCACCTTAGTGATAAAAGATTAACATTGTAACTTTAATGAACTGAGTTCTAATCTCGTATGAGATAGTTGTAAACTGATTATTAATTTTTCATTCCCTAGTATTATTTTTAAAAATTGTATAACATTTATATATTTGTAAAAATGTAAGTGATTAGTCGGATATTATCTTTCTTAACTGTTGGCAGACCAACACTAGGAGGTCATCGAGAATGACTTAACACTAGGAGGTCATCGAGAATGACTTTTCTGTTCTAAGATGATAGTGAGTTCAACTTTCACTACAAAAATAACATTAATTTGTGGCTGACATAAAAAAAATTGTGGTTGAAAAAAAGCCTCACAAATTATTGGCTAGAAAACCTTCACAAAACTAAAATTCAAATTGGTTGTTATTAGTTGCTGAAAATGCCTTCACTCATCAAATATGTTATTTAGCTTATTTGAATTTGTGGCGACTTTGACCCTCTCAACATGATTGCTTATCTGAGATGTGAGTAGGTATTTGTGACAACATACACTGTCACCAAATTCTTATAGTTCAACATTATTGATGGCATAGGCGGCCACAAAGTTCACTTTTCTTTCTAACGGTGTAGACCGCCACATACATCTAATAAATCTGTTGGCATTTGTGACCGTTTGCGTCGCCACAAATGCAATCTTTTCTCACAAATATATATATTTGGACTGCAGTTGAATGTATGATAGGAATTTTTCTAAAAGGTAGGGTCTTAAAGAACGTTGAAGAGTTTTTCAATTTTGTAAAAGTGCAGAAAATTGTTGAAGCTGAAGGGGATTATATGTCCATGTATTTTATGTTAATGTAGACGTTTTATGAATGAAGATGAAATAAAACTACATTTATATGAAGATGGATTCTTGCCAAACTATAGGGTTTGGAATAATCGTGGAGAAGAGTCTCCGACAACGCCTAGTACTAGTATACGGGTGGAGAATAACGTAGGTCCTTCAAGTAGTATTGACATGTTAGATGTAGATTTTTATATTTATCAGCACTTTAGGGTGATGAACGATATGATTTTGGATGTTGTTGGGGTTAATTTGTCATTCAATGAAGATCAGTACGACGACATTGATGGACATCGAACGAAGAAGCTCATAGATTTTACGGTCTTTTGAAATAGACAAATAATTCGTTGTTCGATGGATCTCCATATTTAAAATTATCGATGTGTATTGGACTTTTAGGTTTAAAGTCTCAGTTTTATGTTCCTAATATTAGCTTTAGATATGATGACTAAAATGATGCTAGATGCATCACCTTTTAGAGATGGTTTGTCGCAAAATTATTACGATGCTAAACGATTTGAAGTTAGAATTAGGTGTCAAAAGGATTGATTATTGTGTTAAAGGTTACATGTTGTATTACGAAAATGAATTTGGTATAAATGATGCTGATTTAAAATGATGCTAGATGCATCACCTTTTATTACGATGCTAAACAATTAGAAATTATGATTAGGTGTCAAGAGAATTGATTATTGTGTTAAATGTTACATGTTGTATTTATGACAATGAATTTGGTATAAATGATGACAATTTAATTGAATGTAAGTTTTGTCAAGAACCAAGGTATCGCCAAAGGAATAACTCTAGGGTAAGTAGGGAAAAGCAATTTCAAGGAAGGCAATGTTTTATCTAACTATTGTATCAAGATTGCATAGATTGTTTCCATAAATGCAAACTACAGGAAATATGACATGGCATTATGAGAATAAAAGAAATTCAAGTGAGTAGTAACATCCGTCTGATGGTCAAGCATGGAAACACTTTGATCAACTACATCCTGATTTTGCGTCAGATCCACACAATGTAAGAGTTGGATTATCCTCATCAATTTACACCATATATGGCCAGTTATTGTTACTCCATACAATCTTCCTCTTGATATGTGTATGTCTTAACCTTACAAGTTCTTGGCTACCATGATACTAGATCCTTCTAATCCTACAACTAGTGTTGATATTTATTTCCATCCTTTGATTGACAGTTCGAAGAACGGAGAGACAAAATTGAGGAGAATGAGAAGCAAGCAATTGAGTAGAAATCATTGATGTGAATGAATGGTGAAGGGATGGTGATTTATTATTATTATTATTATTATTATTATTATTATTATTATTAGTAGGTTATTTAGAAGGAGAGTGGGTCCCGCATCGTGAATATTATTAAATAAGATAATATTTATAAAGGTTGATTCAATAAATGGTATTTGTTTGGGTTAGTAACATAATGTTATGACTCTAAGGTGATGGAACAATAATATATTATGTGATGTTGATATACTAATTAAGTATCTTATACTTAAAGAAATTCATTTAAGAATTAGCCACGCTTCATTCTTAGCGTGTCATCGGACTTTAAGGATACTTAGATATAGTTTCGAAGCACAAGTTGCTATGTTTCATGCGAGCTAACTTAACATAGCAATTTAGCACAAATCTTGAAGGATGTGTAGCGGAAACATGGATTTTTCTATTTATTTATCTTAGTTTTTTTAACCAAACTTTTTTTAAAGTAATAATTTTTTTCTTAAATTTTGAGGATAATTTTGGAATTTAATATTTTCTATTAATTTATTATTTTAATAAAATATAAAAATAATTAATGTTTTAATATTTGAATAATAAATTTAATATTGATTGTACAAATGATTTGCATCCTCACTTTCTTTGAAAATAATTTACTCTTAATATTAAAGATTAAATACGTTTTTAGTCTCTTATAAATTTCAAATTTTCAATTTTAGTCTCTGTAAAATAAAAATAAAATTTTTAATTCCTACAAAATTATTGTCTTTGTAGTTTTAGTCTCTACTGTTAAATTAACAT
>JBBPBP010000004.1:45644446-45670406 GCA_037974735.1 Cicer chorassanicum | reverse complement strand
ATATATATATATATATATATATATATATATATATATACTAAAATAATTAAATTTTGAGGTTAATTCTAAAATTAATAAGTTAGAAGAAATCAATTACTTTGAACTAGAGTACCATCCTCTTACTATAAATTTATTTCACAAAACAAAATATTGAAATTCAATATTTTATATTAGCTTTCTATTTCAATAAAATATTAAAATAATTAATGTTTTAATATTTGAATAATTAACTTAGTATTAAGTGTATAATTGGTCTCCATTCTCACTTTCTTCGAAAATAATTTACTCAATATTCACTACTAGAAAAAGCGCTTTTAGAGACCAATTTTTCGGTCATTAAATGAAGAAAATCGGTCACTAAATTCAATAGCGATCGATTTAGTGACCAACTTAAATCAGTAGGTAAACTGCCAATCGCTAGTTGTTGCGACCAAATCAGTGACCGATTTAGTGACCAAATTTTGTGACCGATTTTGTGATCGAGTTTTGTGACCAATTTTTGAGACTGAATTGGTGACTAAAGTTTGAGACTGATTTAGCAACCACTTTGAGTTAATTTGCTATGTCATTAGCGACTGATTTAGAAACGAAATTTGTGACATAAATTGTTATTTTTATTTAATATTTGGTCACCAATTGAGTCTCTAAATGTTGCTTTTTTTTTTTTAAATTCATTACTTTAATGTCCAAAAGAACAATAAAAACAATTTTTTAATTTGATTTCAATATCTAAAAAGTTCATACACCAAAATCATTTAAAAGCATTAATCATATTACCGTATATAACTAAAGAAATATTTAAGTAATATTTCTAAGTACTCAAAATAATACAGATAAAATTTTAGTTTAAACAAAATATATTAAGTCATAACAAATTGCAACATATTGGTTCTTCAGATTAACTTATCACTATCCATGTAACTCTTCATCATTATGATCACGAGCATCATTATTACCAATCTCATCATCAAAATAACCATCATCATGATCACCAATCTCATCTTCATGAATTTGATCTCTAGTATATGACATGAGTTTAAAGTTCAAGCTATTCATCAGTTGTTTTATCAAGTGGTTGTTGCGCTCAACTGCTCTGTTTGTATTAGCCAAATCCTTTGAAGTTGATCTCTTTCATTTCTCATTTCTTCAAATTCATGTATTTGTTGATCTTTTTCATTTCTCATTTCTTCAAATTCATGTCTTTGTACCCACTTTGTTGATGAAGAACATGACCAAAACTAAATACATTAACATTAATGCATTTAGTTTTAAAATTTAATAGATCTTCACTTTTTTCAAACACAATTATTTAGTAAAAAAAATTGTTGCTTTGTATTCCTTATACTAACTATTATTAGAACGTGTTAGTGGCATGTCATAAATTCTTTGATGGCTTCTCAATGTAATTTTGGTTGATCATAGTCATTTTGAATGTTACTACAAATCATATTATTATATTTTAATTGTGAATCATTTGTTGTCAATTCATTGTATAAAAAATTGTATAATATTTGTTGTCAATTTATCGGTAAGAATTTGATATTATAATCTCAAGGGAACATGTCTAAACAGTTGAAAAATGACTATTAATGTCAACGTTAATAATAATAATAATTTCTGCTTCCCCAATTTTCTTTATCAAAATTATATAACACACTACGCGAAAAAGCGCATTTGTCAACGCTTTTTTTTAAGCCATTTACAGCGTTTTTTCAAAAAAAATAAGCGTTGTAGTATCTAGCGCTGTAAAAAATTACAACAACGCTCTTTAAAATAGGTGGATATATTGTGCACTTGTTATACTCGTTTTACAGCGTTTTTTTGAAAAGCGCTGTAAATCCCTTCTACAAACGCGTTGCTTGTTATACTCGTTTTACAGCGCTTTTTTGAAAAGCGCTGTAGATCCCTTCTAAAAACATGCTGCTTATTTTATTAGTTTTACAGCGCTTTTTCAAAAAAGCGTTGTAATAGGTGCATTCTTATGCACGTTTTACAACGTTTTTTCAAAAAAAAACAAAACGCTGCAATAGGTGCATTCTTATGCACATTTTACAGCGTTTTTTCAAAAAAACGCTGTAATAGGTGCATTCTTATTCTAGTTTTATTTAAAAAACGCTGTAAATGGAATTTTTAAAAAAACGCTTGTTTGAGGTTTTTTATGGCATTTTTTTAAGAAAGCGCTGTCTTTTAATCTTTTTCCAAAATCATTTTCATCCAGAATCAGTTCACAATCATTTACATATTGACACAATCAGTGCACAACAACAGAATTATATAACTTGCAGAATTTACAACAATCAGCACAGAATCAACAATTAGTTCACAACAACAGAATTTACATGTACACAATCAGCACATAACTATATACATTTACATATTCACAACCTTGCAGCATGCCAATTTCCCAGCAAATCAAATAATTTTCATTTTGATCACTAACTGACACCAATATTCATTCATTTCAGTTAGATCTCTTTCAGAGTATATTGGACTGGAATTGTCAAAGTACCGTGCAATATAAAATTTGAACATAAATAAGTTAGAATCACATATATACATAGTTTATATATGAAAATCAAAATATAATGAAAATACCGTACCATTTCTGGGATTATAGTTTGATTCATATCAACAATCTCCTTCATGAATCGCAATATATAGTACCCGCAGTCTATGTTGTTAGTTTGACGATGGCACTATAAAATAAAACATATAAGTCAATAAATATTTGTACATTGATTGTAACATCCTTTATTTTAATTAATTAATTTAAAACCCTTAGTTTTGTTTATTCTGTTTTTATTAATTCAGTGTGATGATAGTAAGATAATTATTTATTGGATGTTCAATTATTTGATGAAGTATTTTTATATTAATTATTTAATTATTGGGATTTTTATTATTAACTAAAAATTTCTGTCTTAGAGTGAACAATGACCAAGTCAATTTTGACTAAGTCAAAATTGAATCACCCATACTACTTCCTTTGATAAGTATATTTTAATTTAATAGTATTTAGTTTATAGGACCGTGCACTTTCCCTTGTGTCCATTCAAATGTGTAACTAGCAACAATAAATACATGAATGTCAATTAATTCTTAACGGTTGGTCATTGAATGGTATTATTTCAATTGAATTCCTTATTCATGAGTGCAATTAAACTCAAGGAAGAGAATTATTCCTTCTCTCGGATCAGCCCCACGTCTCCTTTATTAGTCACATACACCTCTCATTCGTAGGACACGATAAAACTTGCGGTAGAGAAAAAGAAGTCATAATCACCCACACTCCATTACCAATGTTTCATTATCTCAAATATTTTCTAAGCCACTCAAACAACCACCCTCACATTCCCTCGTATTCCGATCAAAGTTCTAAACTTTCGTTCCTTCATCTTGGTGAGATTTTCGAGGGCTATATAGTGTCGCCTGGAAGGAAAGCACTCAAGGTAAGGGCTTTTCTCCATGCAAGGTTAGGCCGAATATTAAATTAATAATTTGTAAGATATTTATATGATGTCTTGATGTGTTAAAAGAAAAATGTTGATTATATGTTTGCCTTAGATAATTTAATTATAATATTTTGTTTTATGATAGTATGGTTACCTCGATAAAATTAATTATAAAATTTTGATTTTTATTATTATAACATGAGTAATATGCTTGTTGTCATATATTTGATGTAAAGTTACAATTTTTCTGTTGTCTAGGTATATTTAATTATAAAGTTATGATTTTTATTATGATCTCATGAGTAATATGTTTGTTCGGATGTTTTAATTTAAAGTTTCGATTTTTGTGCTATTTTATTTCAAAGTTTTGATTTTTGTGAATACTATATGAGTCTTGAGAGAATTGATGAAAAGTTCTAATTTTTAATTGTGATAACATGATTAAGTTGATTTTTGTAACTGGTTATTTGTGTTTTAAATATTATTATCTTTGTGGTTGCCTAAGTGGCTGATGATTTATGGTTTGAATAGTTCTCCCTTTGTGGTTGCCTAAGTGGCTGGTTATTCGTGTTATGACATTTTCTTTGTGGTTGCCTAAGTGGCTAGTGATTTGTAAATTTCGAGCATCATTATCATTTCATGACATATCATATGCATCTTTGTGGACGCCTGTGTGGCTGGTTTAATTTTCCCCATTGGTATGGATGACTTCTGTGTGGACGCCTGTGTGGCTGGTTATATCCGGATCATATATGTTTAGGAGCATGCACAACTTGCAATTCATTTTATTGTTATTTTTATTTTGATCTAATTATTTGCTCTAAGGTGAGTTGCTACTCATTTATTTAGATGTCTTTTATGACTTTTGATACATCCCTGTGAATGATAAAAAAAAAAGATCAGTTTCTCTAAATCTTTTATTACAAAAAGATTTTATATTTATATTTTATGATTATTAACTTATTATTTGGTTTAATTTTTGTCGTGGGATGAACTGACCCCTTACACCAACATTTAGGTACTAAGGATCTCGAAGAGTTGCTTAAATGACGTTTGCTTGGCGCACGTGCGTGGGAAAAAGGGGTACTTTAATTAAAAATAATAATATTTGTAGTGATAAACCCGATATGGTACATTTTTAAAGTTTATTTATTTTTCATCGTCAATTTTAAATAGAAATGCGGAGGTGAGGTCCTTCCGCTAGGAAAAATCTAAATCAGTTGTTTTTATTTCACTTAAGGAGAATTTATTCTATTTTAGGACGTAAGTGAACATTTTCTACAATTAACAAATTATTTTTATAAGAATAATAACATTCAGTAAAATTGCGTTGTGCTATTTCAAAGAAAAATGAAATCAATTTATTTACTAGTGAAATTTTATTGATCACATGATCAATTACTTTCTATAAAAAAAAAAATTATGTCATTTTTGAGAGAAAATAAATATTTTCAAGTAATGTCTTTGATCAAAATCCGGGGTGTTACATTGATTGTAAATGAAATTTTAAAGGCATATATTTCAAACCTTTATTGGAATCCATGTGATGTTATTTGATTTTTGCTTCGACATTGTAGCACCCCTTTGAGCTTGGAAAACTTCTAAAGCACTATCAAATACATGTGATTATTATAGCATTAACAAACACATTATATGTAAGAAATAAATGAATATCACTTATGTGTTGAAGATAGTCTTTATATCCGAGTGATTGTTTTAATGGCCGTGCAAGGGATCTAAATACTATATAACTTCATAGGTCGCATTGATTGCAAACAACACCCAATGTGCCCTACAACAACAAAAATTTGGTTGGCAATTTTGTTTACACAACTAATAAATTAAGATCTCATAAATTAAAAAAGATATAAATAAAGAATATATAATTACCCTGAATTATATGGCGCAAGGGTACAACTTATCCTTCTCTTTATTTTCCAATAGGATATCTTCAACATATTTCTTTACATTAACTGGATCGAGTTTAAACATTGAAAGCTTATGCGAAGACAAGAATGAAAATCTATTTGACAATTTGCGCGTGCACACCAACTTCTCATACAAAAACCTTCAATAAAAATTTCAAATTAGATTAATTACCAATAAATGCAATTAAAAGTAATTTTTACCTAATGTATAAGCTGATGACAGTAGCACTCAACTCCTTATGATTGAGAAGTTCGTATATGTGCTCTTTTTCAAGTAGTTCTTCATACTCATCTCCGAAAATAGCTTTATCCATGCTTATGATGCGTGAATCGTTGCTGTCCATATTCGTTTTTGCTTGTATGTCAAGACACGACCCAAATCGAGAGTGGATGACTTATTTTATGAGCAGCAACTGATTTTCCCTGATCCAGTTTTTGAACTTTGGCAGCTTTATTACCGTCCAGTTTTTGAAGTTTGCCTGCTTTATTACCCTCTAATTTTTGAGGTTTGCCAGCTTTATTTTTACCACGAAAATCCAGTTGTGGTGCAGCTTTATTCTGGTAGCTGGTTTGCTATGCGGGTGGTTTGTATTGAATCTGAAAAAATGAGGTTAATTAGTTTGTTAGTTAATTGAATCTGAAAAAATGACAAACATGCTAGAATAAATGTGACAAACATTTTCCGGTGACGTGACTGACTCGTTGCGGGGAATCTTCTTGTCATTCCCTTTAGACTTTGTCTGAATCTAAATAAATGTGAAATTAAAGTTAACAGCGGAAAAAATCAGCAATTAAATATAATCAAACATAATCATATATCGTGCAATTAAATATACATATCAATTAAACATACATTTCAGTTAAACATACCTTATCTAGGGTAACAAAATTTTTGGGCCATGCCACGTAGCTACCTATTGCTTCTCCCAAATACTTCCTATCTCCATCGTTGTCCGGTATATGCAACGGTGCGTTTGGTTCCAAAGCAATCACGGGTGATACTTTGACATGGCCGATAGGGATTGGAGTGTTGTGCAATACTTCTCCCAATGTATTGTACAATGTTCCTTTTCCAACCTTGGGATGAGTAGGGGAGGATAAATACAGCACGCAAGTAGAGACACCCTAAACCAATGGTTAATACATAAGTATTTGAAACAATTAGGTTGAATGAATTTCTTATTTTATTAAGTAATTAATTACCTCGGGAAGAATTTTAAGACCAATGTTGCAACTAGCGTTTTTACTCTCCATTTGTATTTCTCGTTTGACCTGATCCAGAAGTTGCTTTTCTTTATTCATCTTCACCAAGAGTGCCACTTGCTATATTAGGACATTGAGCTTCTCTAATACTTCCTCATTAGATGGATTTGGGCACTTCTCTTGTGAAAAATAGCTTTTTGGAGTTACGCCAAATCCTTTCCCCCTCATGCGGCCGAAATATTCAGGAACATTAAATACTTTACCGAGTATGTCCCTGCAACTAACTTTGTTGTTCTCTTGATTTTTCGAACTTTGTTCTAGATTCTCCTAAAATACACGCAGGATTAAAAATATAAGTTCAATATCATTTTTAAAATACAATATTAAAAAATATTAAAGTGATAATATACATACACAAAGTTGTATCACTTTTTGAACATTTTCATTATCAACAACTCCATCTTTATTTACACGAACCTCCTTCTACAAAATATGACAACCCAATGGTTGATTGGATTGGGTCTCTTGTAGCTATTCATTAAGACATAAACAAAAGCTATTCGTTAAGATCATAAACAAAATATTAGTTAGAAACTATAGTTTATAATGTACCACATTATATAAAAGTGATGTTTACTTACAAGTTTTTGCTCTAAATGTGCATATCCCATACAAGATTTTTTGTATGGATGCGTTGGATTTTTTGCCCTCTCGTGATTTTCTGTACTTATACTCTATATCAAAAAATAACAGTCGTGTAAAAATTTAAAATACGCTATGAATATGAATAATAAAACACAAATGCTAATAAATTAATCACTTACCACAAATGCGGGGTCTGAACGTTTAGCTACAAATGCGCTCCATTCGTCATTTGATATATAGTGTTTATATATTTTTGGAGCTTCAACATTATTTCCATCACGATCTCTTAGATAGCAGTTTGACAGATGAGATCTAAATTCTCGGTGTATTTTTCCGGCAACTCTAAGCACGTAAGTTTTTCTCACCTCATCAACATCAAAAGCAGTCTGGAAACCAAATAAAGATATAGTTTGAGTAAAGTATTTCAATGGAAAAAATTATAAGTAACAAAAAAGTGGAGTAAAAAAGTTACTTGTATATCAGTCCACAATATATCTTTCGCATCCTTCAAATCCTTATCTCTCCAATTGTCAATTGTAATGGGGATATTCTGACGAACAACTACACCAATACGTAATGAGGGTTACATATTTCAATGAGAAGAGTACGTAATGTTCGTAAGGATAGTAACAAAGATGGAGATGGTTCACAATGGAGATGGTTGGCAATATGGTTCGTAGGGACAGTAGGATTCGCAATGAGAAGGACAATGAACAGGAGGAGGAAACTGAAGCGTAGGAAGTTTACGTAATTAAGAGGAAACTGAAGCGGTTTACTGTTATATATAAAACTCTATTACAACGCTTTTTTTAAAAAAGCGCTGTAAAAGACCTCCTTATTTTATTTTTTTTAAAAGCCTTTTTACAACGCTTTTCCAAAAAACACTTTAAAAGACCTTTTTGTTTTATTATGTAACAAGCGCTATGTGACCATTTTACAGCGCTTATAGAACAAGCGCTTTAAAAGACCTCTTTATTTTTTTTTATTAAAAGCCTTTTACAGTGCTCTTTCAAAAAGCGCTTTAAAAGACCTTTTTGTTTTATTATGTGCAAGCTATGTGACCATTTTACAACGCTTATAGAACAAGCGCTTTAAAAGACCTCCTTATTTTATTTTATTAAAAGCCTTTTACAGCGCTTTTTCAACTAGCGCTTTAAAAGACCTCTTTGTTTTATTATGGGCAAGCTATGTGACCATTTTACAGCGCTTATAGAACAAGCGCTTTAAAAGACCTCCTTATTTTTTTTAAAAGCCTTTTAGAGCGCTTTTTCAACAACCGCTTTAAAAGCCTCTTTGTTTTATTATGTGCAAGCGTTATGTGACCTCCTTACTTTTTGTTTAAAGGCTTTTTCAAGTTCAAGAAAAATTCCCAGTACTCAAACAAAGCTTTTTCAAGTTCAATATAAGCAGAAAATCAGTTCTGGCAAGTCAAACGCTCAAATTACATGAACTTAGTATAAAACACTAAGATCAAGCTAAATAAGCAGAAAATCAAATATAGTTCAAGCTAAATACTAAAATTCTCAATTCTGGCGCATCAAACAATTAAATTACATGAACTCAGTTCAGATTACATGGCTTATATAAAACAGTTAAACACGTTAAGATGCCCTTCTTCTTTTCCTGGTGGGATTCACATTTGTTTGTCCATTAACAATACGAAACGATGGATTAATCCAAATTCCATCATCAAGATCATCTCTAAGATATAAACCATCATGAGTTGAATCAATTTCATGTGGTTGTGATGTTGCAAAGAAAAGATCATTACCAACATCTTCATCATTATTGTTATCATCACTTATTTTATTGGTTGATAGGACAACAGACCATTTATCATCAGTAGGATCAGTGACATAAAACACTTATTGAGCTTGCGACGCTAAAATAAAAAGCTCATCTTTGTATCCCACCCTATTAAAATTGACAAGCAAAAACCCTGACTCATCAATTCTAGCGCGATTATTTTTATCGACCCACTTGCAACCAAATATGGGAACATGAAACATTGTGTAGTCTAACTCCCATATGCGCTCGATAACCCTAAAATATGATAGATTTGCATATATTGGGTTTTTGTCTTTTGCACTTGAGATATGCATCGCTTCAGCTACGAGAGTGACTCCGCTATTTTGCATAGTGGTTTGATCATCTTGTTCTTTGGTATAAAAGGTGTAGCCGTTAATTACATAACCGGTGAAAGAAAAGACATGTAAATGCGAACCATTTGCTAGCCACCTCAATCTCTGTGAAATTGATCCGGGGTCTATATCAAACTTTGACTTTATGTGATCCATGTGTATTGTAACATATAGTTGAACCTCATCATCATTGTGCAGAACATGCAATTGTGCCTGCTCCCGTTATATCCTTGATATAGTCATTAGTCTCTTTCCAATTATCCCTTCTCCTGATATTCTTCCCGAATGACGAGACATGGGAAGCCCTATGGATTCAACATTGGACAGATATTCAGTACAAAATTCAGCAGCTTCTTCGACAATGTACCGTTCAACAATACAACCTTCTGGTCGACTTCTACTTTTTACGTACCCTTTTAATATTTTCATATATCGTTCTATCGGATACATCCATCTCATATAAGCTGGCCCACAAAGTTGTGTCTCCTTAACAAGATGAACAATAAGGTGAACCATTATATCAAAAAACGAGGGTGGGAAATACATTTCAAGCTCACACAAAGTAACAACAATTTCCCTCTGCAATGTCGGTAATTTCTAAGGATAGATCACTTTACTACAAATTTCCCTGAAGAAGAAACATAACTTAGTTATGGCTCTTCGAACTTTTTCAGGTAAAATGGAACGTATACCTATTGGTAGCAAATGCTCCATTAGAATATGACAATCATGGGGTTTCAAACCTTTTAACTTGAGGTCTTTCATACAAACTAAATTTTTAATGTTTGAAGAGTATCCTTATGGAACTTTAACTTCGTGTATAAATTTACACAAGACAATTTTTTCCTTTCTAGATAGAGTATGAGTGGCTGGAGGTAGATATGTGCGATTTCCTTTCTTTACGGGACCCAATTCATTTCTTATTCCCATATCGACCAAGTCCAATCTTGCATTGATGTCATCCTTAGACTTTCCTGGAACATTGAGTAATTTACCAATAACACTATCAAATACATTTTATGCATCACATCGAGGAAATGTCTTATATACAATGACTTCCAATATGGCAATTCAAAGAAAATTGACTTTTTCTACCACCCAGTTTTGACCAGCTCTCCCGCAAAAGATTTGCCAAATTTATTGGTCAAACCTTGTACTTTTTCAAGTATTTGACATCCAGTCGATGCTAAAGGAGCTTTATCTTCCTCTGATTTTCCATTGAATGCATTTCTCCACCCACGATACTGATAACTATAAGGTAAAAATCTACGATGTCCAAGAAATACATTATTCTTACAATGTTTCAACTGCATCCAATTTGTACTCTCGTCACATATAGGACATGCACACTGACCTTTAATGCTATATCCTGATAAATTACCATATGCTGGAAAATCATTAATTGTGCCGAACAACATAACCCTTAAATTGAAACATTCTTTCTTATACCCATCATAAACTTCCACACATGTCTCCCACATAATTTTTAAATATTCAATTAAAGGAGCCAAGTATACGTCGATATCATTCCCCGGTAGTTTGGGTCCATAAATTAAGAGAGACAACATCATAAACTTACGCTTCATACATAACCGTGGAGGTAGGTTATAAATCAACAAAATCACAGGGCACGTGCTGGGTGAGATGCTTTGAAGACCATGTGGATTCATTCCATCAGTAGAAAGTGCAAGTCGTTGATTTCTTGACTCTATCTCGAATTCAGGATACTCGTGATCAATTTTTGCCAATTGTGGAGAATCTGCAGGGTGTCGAAACTTTCCATCTCTAATTATTTCATCTGCATGCCATGTCAAGTGTTTTGAATCTTCTTCACTGCGAAACATGCGCCTAAATCTTGGTATTAGAGGAAAATACCACGCGACATTTGCTGGAGTAGATTCTTTCTTCTTATATCGAGAGACATTGCATTTCGGACACGCATTTAGTAATTCATATTCGTTTAGAAATAAAATGCAATCGTTAGGACACGCATGAATGCTTTCGTAACTCATGCCAATGGAGTACAAAATTCGTTTAGCCTCGTAGGTTCGACTGGGAAGTTCATTATCATCTGGCAACATATCTTTTAAGAGTGTTAATAATTCTGTGAATCTTTTATCAGACCATCCATTACTCGCTATTAAGTTGTACAACTTTAATATTACCGACAGTCTTGTGAAGTTAGTATAACCATTATATAATGGTTTCTCTGCATCACTCAACAAGCTCTCAAACATTTTAGCACAATCCCGAAGATCTTCTTCAACTGCTTTTGCAATCTTCTCAACTCGGTCTGGCTCATATGTATTTGTGTCGAAATCAGTTGAAGCATATGTCGAACCATTCTCAAAATTAATGTTTCCTTTTTTTTCTCACCATGTCTTATCCAACATGTATAACTTTGATCAATTCCATGCCATACTAAATGTCCTTCCAATTCATCTGTTCTAACGCATTTTCCAAAACAACATTTTAAACAAGGACAAACGACTCTATTTGGATCTTTTGCATTCTTCACTGCAAACTCAACAAACTCTTTCACTCCATTTTCATACTCTTTTGACAATCGATTGGCAGACATCCATTTTCGGTCCATTTTATATGACCTATATAAATGCAGTTACACAAATAATAAGCTACTGATAACATTATACCAATCTATAGTACACATATATAAAATTATTTAGTATCTATCTTTGGAACTCTATTTATACACAAATTCAACATTTTTAAATTCAACTTCTCCTAACACTTTCTCTAAAATTTCTCATTTCATTTTTTCAAAATCTATCTTTGGAACTCTATTTATCATTTCCATTATTATTTGCCCTACAACACTTGCTTCTGAGAAATACTTGAGATTGGATAAACTAGCTCCTAAAGCCCCGTCACACATTAAAAAATATATATAATTAACCGCGATCACATACCATTTTTAAAACCATGCTTAAACCTAAAATTCAAAAAAGCACAAAATATCTAAGCTCACGCTACTAGAAAAAGTCAAATTACTAAAAAGAGTTAGAGATGGAAAAATTACTAGATAAAAGTTATAAACCTCAACTTTAGGGACAACAAAATAGTATTCTTTATTATACTTCACTGTCTCCATTCACCTATTCAATAGAACCACAAAAAATCAGAATATGTTTGTGACATAATAAAACTCCTTGAATTCCAAATCTATTTTCCAACAACTAGCTAGTATGGTCAAATTTCAAGTGCATTTGACATAATGTTGAAGGTGCAAACACGAGAAAGGGGGTTGAATTGTGTTTGACTAAGTTGATAACTTTTTCATTCTTTGATTAAATTGGTTCAGACTTGATGATTTACTTGGAGTAGAAGCAATAGCAAAACTAAGGAGTGAAGGAATAAAGTGACACAAGTAATTTATCATGGTTCACCACTAACATGACTACATCTAGTCCCTTCACTCATAAGGATTTAATCCATTAATTCAAAAAATTGAATTACAAAGCACCTGACCCTCCAAGCCAGTCTTCTCAAATCTCTTGACAACCCCAAACTTTTTAGGAACGCACACACATTGACTCTACTAGCCAACTCTTCTCCACACAATCTAACAACCCCAAATTGTTGAAGGCATAGTAACACCACTATCGAATTTGAATACAAATGTTTGAAACTTGAGTAGTTGTTTCTAACAATTTGATTATAATAATGACTATCACACTCTAAGAAAAACACTTAGAAAATATTTCTCATTCGAAGCTGTGTTTCTCTCTTTGAACTCTTAGATGAATTTGGAATTTTGAGCTTGAGTTCATCTACCGCCTTTTGATTTTTCGATGATCTTTTTCTTCAGCCTTGAGTATCTATTTATAAATTAGGACTTCAATTTAGTCCTTGTTTAACTCTGAACTATATCTTCATTCCTAGCTTGGTTAACAAAGATCTTATTCAAAAATAGTTCTGAAAAAGATGCTTTTTGATAATACGTTCTTTAACCAATTCTATATTTTTGAATCCAATCTGAGCAGTTCTTCTAGATTGATTATGTCTGTATTTTGTTCAGATTGAGTTTGTAAATTCTTTAGATTGATTTTGTTTGTATTTTGTTCAAATTGAGTTTGTAAATTCTTCAGATTGATTTTGTTTACATTTTGTTCAGATTGAATTTGTAAATTCTTCATATTGATTATGTTTATATTTTGTTCAGATTGAGTTTGTAAATTTTTCAGATTAATATTGTTCATATTTTGTTGTAGATAAATCTTGATCAAATCTTCTTGTAAATAATTCATATCTTCTTGTGATAAATCTTGATCAAATCTTCTTCAAATCTTGACCATATCTTCTTTTCAACTTGATCAAAGATTTTCTTCACACACATATTGGGAATTCCTTGCTTGATCCATTCCCAAAAACAAAAAATCTCCTTTATTGATTATATGCCCTTTTTTATGCATTCATATATTGACAAAATTGTGGATATTGTTGGTGATGGAAATTGTGGATTTTGAGTTGTTGCTGCACATCTTGGTAAAGGAGAGAAGAATCATGCAATTGTCTGACATTATCTTATTAGAGAGATAAATAAGCACATGTTAGATTACGTCAAATTGTATTCGTCAAAGAAACGATTAAATGTTATCAAAGACACTTTGTATCTTGGAAAGTTTTATAAGACACCTACAGAAAAGTGGATTTCGTTTCCCGAAATGGGACATCTTGTTGCAACTCAATACAATAGAGTTGTAATTGAGTTGACAAGGTTTCAAGATGGAGTTTCTAAAACCTTTTTACCATTACGAGACCGTCCGTCCCCAAATCAAACTTCACGTATTTTGTGCATTAGATGGGTCAACCAATATAATTTTGTTCATGCATACTTGAAAGATGATTCTCCATTAAATCCGACATATGTAGAATATATATTGCACCATAAACCAAAATTATAATCATGGGAGAATCCATTAATGGAAAGGATATATTTGTTTGATGAATTCATGGAAACTGAAAAGGTGTCCAACCACCGAAAAAATTCAACACTAACAAACTGATTGAAATAACAAACGAAGATAATGTCGTTGACTTTGGAATAGATTAGTTAAGATGTATAAGACTATTAAATCATATTAGCATGCTATTTAATGTATATGACAATTATATGTATAGTGAAATTTATGGCATATTTTTTGATCTGATATTTAAACCAAATTTATATTTCTACATATATGTTGTTTATGTCATTTGTGGCACTGATATGATTCTGGTTCTGCGCATAAATGCTTTTAGTTATGTGCATAGATGTTTTGGTTTTGCATATTGCAGTTCCTTGAATTCCCTATCAAACACATTACCGAATGTCAGGATCTAATAGTGTACTTTTTACGTAAATTAACTACCGAAGTATGAATCTAGTAGTATGTTAAAGTATTTTTTTTCTTCAAGTGAAATACACTAAAGGATCCTGATATCCGGTATTGTGTTGAAGAATTTATTTTTTTCTAGTGAAATACTCTACCAAATGCTAGAATCCGATAATGTATTTTTTAGGTAAATTAACTATCGGATGCGTGAATCTGGTACATCTGGTAGTATGTTAAATTTTTATTTTTTGTCAAATAAAATACACTTTTATACAATTTGTGTTGTTCATGTTTAACCCTAATTTGTGTGGTCAATATTGCCCAGACATTTATATAAATAGTGGTCTTTTGGGTCACCACGAATCTTAAACTTTTTTTTATTATAATTTCAAACATGATTCAAAAACAAGTTGAAGTTTATTTCGAGTATTTAAAATCTCCAATAACATTTGAAATTTGTAACGACGGTAGTCTATCAAAATTGAAGAGTCATCCTAACTGCGTATTTAGAGTGGTTGGTGACACCACTACAAAGGTGATTAGTATATTATATTGTTGTCCTTTCATCCACTCAAAGATAGAAGGTACTATTCATTTTGATTGGATGCATCTTAAGAATGATAGACGTAATATCAATGTTCGTACTTAACGATGTTTACCGAGAAAAAGGGCCGATCAAGTTGTATGCTAAGTATTCCCCCAAATAAATATTCTCCAAGTAAGAGAACACTTCAATGGATGTTGTCACCAACTTAAGTGTATTTTTTAGGTAAATTAACTATTGGATGCGTGAATGTGGTACACCTGGTAGTATGTTAAATTTTTATTTTTTTCAAATAAAATACACTTTTATACAATTTGTGTTGTTCATGTTTAACCCTAATTTGTGTGGTCAATATTGCCCAGACATTTATATAAATACTAGTCTTTTGGGTCACCACAAATCTTAAACTTTTTTTTAATTATAATTTCAAACATGATTCAAGAACAAGTTGAAGTTTATTTTGAGCATTTAAAATCTCCAATAACATTTGAAATTTGTAACGACGGTAGTCTATCAAAATTGAAGAGTCATCTTAACTGCATATTTAGAGTGGTTGGTGACACCACTACAAAGGTGATTAGTATATTATATCGTTGTCCTTACATCCACTTAAAGATAGAAGGTACTATTTGTTTTGATTGGATGCATCTTAAGAATGATAGACGTAATATCAATGTTCGTACTTAACGATGTTTACCGAGAAAAAGGGCCGATCAAGTTGTACGCTAAGTATTCCCCCAAATAAATATTCTCCAAGTAAGACAACACTTCAATGGATGTTGTCACCAACTTAAGAGATCTGTGATTTAGTTAATATAAATTATTATTTTTAATTTACATTATGTAGTGGCATAATTAAGCTATATTATCTTTTGTTTATTTATGTAATTCTTAAATTATGTTATTTATGTTTATGTTATTTTTGCAGTTTTTAATTTAAATTATTTTTACCAACAACTCAGACACACAAACAATCTTTCTTCCAGAAAGCACAAATCTCAGCATTTGAAAAGAATATCAGACTAATTAAAATTAAAGCCATGTACATTTAACCAAAGTATTATAATTGACCAAAATATTAAAATAATGTACACTTAAATCAAAAGTAATACTCTCTAATACATAAATACTATTGTATAACTATATTCCTAATGTTACTCATTCTCTTTCTACGATATAAAAATACATCATGAGTGTGATGAATTATCTGCTGCACAAATCCATATGCATGAGTTCCCTCCTCCATCGTCTCACGTGCTTCCAGTGCAACATCTCTAACCATCCTGCAAATCTACAACGTGTCAGCTACATCAACCATCGACTCACGTTGTATGACAACCTCCAAGTCTACAGATCTCGAATGATTTCCCTTTGAAAACGGTTGCATGAAAGGATGGAAAACCCTATAAATCCAACTTACATATCCAACTACGATTTCCCAACTCTTGTCCACAAATAGCCCTCACATATCTGGAGTAACTAGATGTAATCTAAAATCCAGATATGCCTGATTGACCTTTTGCATACTCAAGAAGGAGGAGCATATATGTTTGGATGCCTGGAAAGAGTATGAATATATCTAAATTGCCTGAGAAAGCGTTAAGGGAAGTGAGGACACTTCATCATAGATCTGAATCTAATTCTGCTAGAGTACTAACATATTTCTTCCAACAAACGAGTCAGACAGTGGTCGTCATGGGGAGAAAACCTATCTTCTACCTCCAACCGATCCATTGTATTCTTATGTCTCTGTCAGTGGATGATCTCGATGTGGAACAAACATACATGTATAGGTGGAACAAACATACATGTATATGGAAGGGACTCATCATATTCAGCTTGCAGAGTCCGTGTACAAATGGTAGAAAAATGTTGCATGATCCAAGCTTGAAGCAAAAAAATAGATTAAAAATTAATTATAAGTAATGTTCCAATAAAATTAGCTAATATTATAAAAAAATATTCCAATTAAATTAACTCTTAATTATTTGGAGGAGAGACAAGTAACCAGCTAGCTGTTTCGTCTTGGCCTTGCTAGTATCCTCTAGCTGACTGTACAAGAAAGTAAGAGCAGCAATACCTCATGCATACTCTCGGACACTACCCAAGTATCTGAAGTATGTAATGTACCTAATGTAGACGTATGTTGCACTTTTATTGTTAAATATGGTAGTACCCACCAGGTAGAAAAGATAACATCTGATGTCATTAAGTCGATGATATTTCATCACCTCTTCATGATCAACAAATTGGACAGATTTGTATTAGATGAATAAAACATTGGACTTCAAGGGTCGAGAATATGACATGCGCTCATCTGGTTCTTTCAACCTCTATCAGCGCATCATCTAAGTTGAACCCAAGATCATTACATATCCACTCAACCCCTCATCTTTCACTAGAGGTGTATGTGTTAGGAGGTGTCCGGTGATGGGCAAGTGAAGAAGACAAGACACATTTTCCAAAGTAACTGTCATCTCACCAATAGAAATATGGAAGGAGCTAGTATCCCTATGCCACCTCTCATCAAATGCAGACAATAGACCTACGTCTATTAACTTGTAGCTTGTGTCCAAAATCAGCTAAGTCAAAGGCTTTGATTGAATACCAAAACTAAGTCAAGGTATAAGCTAGAACCTAAAGCCAACATATTTTTCTACCATTGTTGACACATTTCAGAGGAACACGTTCCTAAAAAAAAATCAAAATATAAAAATATAAACACTAAAATCAAAATATAAAAACTTACCTTGATGATTAAAAGTTGATGAATCAACACAATGGGGTTTTAGTGTGGATTTAAGGTAAGAAGGTGAGATTGAGTTAGATTTGAGAGAACTAGAGGTTTAGAGAATTTAAGATTGGAAAAATAGAGTGAATGGAGAAAAAGGCATTCTGACCTATATGTATGTACCTACCAGATTCCAGAATCCGGTAACTTAAGTTACCGGATGTGCAAATCCAGTAAATTAGCAAACCGAATTATAGGATCTGGTAAGGGGTATTTTAGGGGGTTTGGCATACTACTGGGGGATAAGCCATTTTTGCACATTAAAGGAAGGGTTTTCATGGTTTATTTGCAATTTTGATCCAGTGTATGGCTAATTGGATCATTTTCTCCCTCCAATTAGGGTTGGGTTGATCATTTTGCCCTTATTTCCTTACTAGCAACTAAATGTTACTTTCACCTTTTTTTTTACGTAGTTCTTTTTGTGCTACCTTTTCCCTTTTGTTGATGATAACTCAAGTTAATTCAACTGTGTAACTCGGCTGACTAACGATAAATATTCTACTCATAAATTTTGCAAACAAAGATTTGCCGACAATATTTTAATGAATAAAATACATACACGAAGAAAAATATCTGCACAAGTATTTTCTCCATAGAAAATAATAATTCTAGTTTAATTCTAACAATAAATATTACTACAAGCAATGGTTATTAGAGATTGTTCGACGAAATTTCAACCATAGTTTTATAAAACATACTCCCTTCGTCTCCGAGCTATGGTCCTTTAAGCTTTTTACTTTTGTCCCATAAATTTTTTTTTAGAAAATCAATATGCAATTAATGATGATTTTTCTTTTGTACCCTTAAAAACCCAAAAATATGCATTAAATTAATTTTATTTTTACTTAATAAATGAAGAGTAAAAAAATATAAATATAACTTTATTATTTCTTAATATATGTGTCAAATGCTAAAAGAACCAAAGTCCAGGGATGGAGGAATAATAGATTAATAATATAAATTATTAGGGTTAAATATGTTTTTAGTCCCTATAAACTTTTAACCTTTCAATTTTAGTCTCTGTAAAATAAAAATATAATTTTTAGTCCCTACAAAATAATCATGCATGCAGTAGTTTTAGTCTCTGTTGTTAATTGAACATATATTTTTGAATGAATTTTTGCAAGCATGTTTACGACAATATAAAAAGAATCTCAGCAAAAAATAAGCTCAAAATTCGATTTCTATGTCTATATTTTTGCTACTTTTATCTTGTATTTTTTATATTTAAAAAATTCATATTCAATTCATTTGAAGTTATTAAAAAATTCTAAATTTTTGTTGAAGACCTTTTTATAATGTTTTAAACATACTTGTAAAATATTATTCAAAAAATTTAAAGGTGAAGGACAATTATAAATGTTTCATTTCAGTAGGATTAAAATTGTTTGTTGGATAATTTTACAAAGACTAAAAGTTACATTTTTATTTTACAAAGATTAAAATTTAAATGCTTACATTTTATAAAGACTAAAATCATATTTAACCCTAATTTTTGTCTTGACGAATTTTTGTTTTAAGCAATAATTAGAGTACAAAAGTAGGAAATACATCTCAACTATGTGACACTCAAATACTAACATCTATCATTTGAACCACCTAATAAATATATTTCTATAAGAAAAAATAACTTGGCAGACTAGGCCAACATCCAAGACAACAATGAAAATATGCACAACAACTACCTTTAAAATGCTTATCAAGAAACTCCAAAGAAATAAAACCACAGTGAAGAGGAAAAAGTACACTTCTAAAAGGCAACTAGTACATATGAGTGAATTTAAATCACTACATTATCGGATAAAGTAGCCGTCAACACAAAAATTCAGCTCATTATAATTACAATAATACTTAGAACATTATTGTCTAAGGCAGATCTTACAATATTTCTCCCTTAATAGTTGAAGGATAGTTCTAAAAAGAGAATGTACATTATTTATTAATTTAATAGAAAAATTATTTTTCTTAATTCTTGTGCATCGATCAAAATGGTCTTAGATATAGATATAGATGTAGTAATAAACCTCTCTTGATGCAACTTTTGTTAATTTAAATATAAATTATAATAATTATTTAAAAAATACTTAAATAAGATTATATGATATAATTATATTTATAATTCTATAAATACTATATTATTTATAGTTATTAAATTAAAATATTTTTCATCATTATACTTGATTATAAATATACATTTCCTTAGTATGCTTGTGTTTATAAATGTGTATTATAACTATGAGGTTAAAAAATAATTTATTACTAATATTGTTATACAACTTTATCATTCAAGAGAGATAATTAATATTTAAATTAAAATATATTTTTTTAGTCTTTATAAAATTAAGAATTTATAACTTTAATCTCTATTAAATTTTAATAAGTGTTTTAGTCGATTGTATTTTGGTCATTTTCAAAATGAAGGAGAAGAATAATGAAAGTCTGATTAGACTGTGCCACTTTTGAAGTCTACATAGCAAATGACATGACTTTAATGTTTTATTAAATTTTATTTAATAAATAAATTGTTTTAAACTTATTTAAATTTAAATTAAAAAAACAATCAAATTAAAAATAAAAACTCATTAGATCCTTAATCCATGACCCTAATAAACCTTAAATATGAGAGTTCAACATCTTCATTCTTCACAGCATCCAAATTGCACTTTACCAATTAATTATCATCTTCAAATCCATCGACATTATAGTTTAAACTCACAATTTCCTGTTCTTTTAGATTTGCTTCTTGGCTTTAATTTCTCCGTTTTTTCTATGCCACGTAGTGATGATGCTATTTGTAGAAGAAGCTGAATTGTCCAATTAGGGATGTATTAGGTTAAGATCCACTGAGTTGTTATTTTTTTTAAAAAATTAAATAAGTTTAAAACAATTTATTTATTAATTAAATAATTTAATAAATCATTTAAATGATGCAAGATGTCTACATCATTTAAGAAGTCCACATGACATGGTCTAGCTACTCAGCACAAAATTGACTACAAGGAATAATATTGAAAATGAGCAAAATATGAGAGAATATATCACCTATTAATATTTAGTAGAGAAATATATTTAATTCTTAATATTTTTATTATAGTATTTATTATTAGTTGTAGAAAAATATATAATTAATTATGGGAATGTTAATAACAAAATAATAAATGCAATTGGAAAATCCAAAGAAGATTTTATAAAATGAACAATGAAACTTTTCAAAAAGATCTTATATTTAGAGCAAAAGATAGTAATATTAATTAAATATAATATAAATTTTTATTTAACTATTTATAAAATTTATGTCATTAATATTTTTTAAATTTTTAATATACACTGAGCTAAAAGTCATACCAATAACTAGGGCTGGACATTGGATCGGTTCGGGCCCAAAAGCAACAACCGGCCCAAACCGCGGGTGAGACACATTGGTCCAATATTGTCTGTTTATTCCTATACTATGGTTTGAACGGGTTACAGGTTAACGGGTTATCGGGTAAAATGTCTGGGTTGATTCGGTTTGGGCCAATTAGTGGGCTATAAATATATTTGGCCCAACTACATTTTTTATTTTATTTTTATGTGAAGACCAATTTTGACCCAGTTTTTTGTATCTATTTTGGAGACAATTATTAGACACATTTTATAAACTTTGAATTTGGGGTTCATTAGTACATATTTGGTATTTTTCTATTGAAGAGCCATTTAGGCGATCCTGTCCAATTTAGTCACAGCTACAAACTCTAATTTTTATGTTACATATTAATATCAAATTAAGCATACACAACTGACTAATAGCTTAAAAATATCAATGTAATGACTTACAAATCCCAGTAATAATACTCAACAATATGAATGTACGTTGAGACACAATATCAAGTTATAAAAATCACGCACTAACGAATTGTTTAAGTTTTATTTTGAATCATGTCATGAAAGGTCATTGATTGTTTCAAATTACTCTATGACAAATGACGATATTACAAATCAACACAAATTTTAGAATGAAATTATAATTATTATCAGCTTGTAATCTTTGCTGCACATCCTGAGAAATCAACAACAAATGCAAGTCAATATAAATTATTGCTAATAATGAGGATATAAAATAACATTGAACAGACTAAACATAGTCATCTTACTTTTCTCCTCCATGCTTAATGAATGATTATACAACTTGCTACCACAATTGTTGAAATAGCTTGGAATTGAACCTACTATAAACAAAAATCAGATTTTAATAAAACACAAATGATGAGATAATTAGGAAAAACATAACAAAGAAAAGTAATAACAATGGCACCCTATCAAACAGAATAGAGAAGTTCATAACTCTTACCACATCAAGCATAAATCAGTAATAACAATGGCACCTCAAGCATCAAG
Organism: Cicer chorassanicum; assembly: GCA_037974735.1. Lineage (NCBI taxonomy): Eukaryota > Viridiplantae > Streptophyta > Magnoliopsida > Fabales > Fabaceae > Cicer > Cicer chorassanicum. The sequence goes on along the minus strand of JBBPBP010000004.1, from coordinate 45,647,989 downwards.
CCAATGAAGATTAATTTGAATTGGAAACACCTAACACAAAATTAACACCACAAACCAATTATATTTGCTTGATTGAATAATTACTAAGTAAAAAGTATTTAATAAATGTATCTAATCATATCATAAAACTTAATTTTAAACAACATAAAATTTAAAATAGCAATAGATAATTATGTGCATATATTTGCTCAGGTCTACAAGGTGCTCTTTCTTTAGCCATAATAATGAGTCTAGAATCTGAAGGTATGCATGTCTCTTGCTCTCTACATGCCAACCAAATGATTAATAAACTGACTCAAGTATCTAACAAAAACACCTACACAAAATTAACACCACAAACCAATTATATTTGCTTGATTGAATAATTACTAAGTAACAAGTATTTAATAAATGTATCTAATCATATCATAAAACTTAATTTTAAACAACATAAAATTCAAAATGGCAATAGATAATTATGTGAAAACCTGTAATGTATTTGCTCTAGTCTACAAGGTGCATTTTTGGCCATAATAATGAGTCTAGAATCTGAAGGTATGTATGTCTCTTACTCTCTACATGCCAACCAAATGATTAATAAAATGACTCAAGTATCTAACAAAAACACTAAGACAACACTAACATTAAAATTTGACACTAAATTGAAATATATTTGGATTTACCAACATAGACAAAATTAACATCATCAAACTAAAAAAACATCTTTAATAAAGACTAAAATAGCAACATCATTAATAAATTGAAAGACAAAAAATAAGGCATTTTGTGAGTATCAAATAAACATATATAATAGACATTAAATAAAGAATAAATTAAAAGTAAAAATCCATATACTTCGCAAAATATGGCGTCAACGCTGTCATTATGTCATAGAGTCAAATGCAGTGAGTCAAAAGTGTGATCCAAAAAATTCAGACCTGAAACAGTTGGAACTAATTAATTAGTACAAAAACCAAAATTGAATTCTCATTTCAAAAACTTCAAATTAGAAACAAGTAAAGAGTTAGGAATGACATACATCGATTTCAATCAAGCACAACCAGATGGTTGTGCTTGTGGTTGTGATGATGAGCCACCTGAAGCTGCATCTCCTAGTGACATACCTTGGAACTCTATAAAATAAAAACATCACAATTTATTAGATATATACATTTTTATAAATTGAACCTAATTAAATATACATGAATAATTTTACCTACTATAATTTCTTAAGAAAGTTCGACCTCTTCCATGAGATTCAAGTCTTTGAAATATGTGAAGGAAGGTTTTAACCAATTTTGAGTACAAATTAATGCCTCTGCCATTTCTCGTTTTAGAGAGCTCTTGAAGGTTTCTATTACTCTACCCCCAGTGCTGAAAGCACTTTCAGACGCAACTGTAGAGACCGGTATAGCTATAATATCTTTAGCTATTAAGGATAAAACTGAGTATTGAGTTGAATTATGTTTCCACCAAGATATGATATCAAATTTATCACTCATTTTCGCACATTTACTAGCAAGATACCCCTCGAGCTCATTTTGCTGGTCAATTGCATCTTTTTCTTTTAAATGGACTTCAAATGCTTGTGCCCTTGACATTTGAGAAAGATGGGCAACAACAACAAATGTTTCATCATTAGAAACATTTTCACTAGCATTTGGATTTGGTTGAGATGAACTGTTTTTTAGGTCATAAGCCTTCTTATACCAATTCAACAAATTAGTTAAGTTGTCTTTTATAGAGGTGAGCGACTCTTTAGCAAATGTTTCTTTAGTTGCATACATATCCTTAAAAGACCATTCAACATATTTTAACTTGTAACGCGGATAAAAAATTACCCCAAAATACAGCAGCTGATTTATTTTTTCTACATTTCCCCAATACTTTTCATATTTTGCCATCATATCCACACCCACATTAGCAAAAACAGTATTTAAATTCAAAGAAGCAAAATCTAGCCCACAATAGATTGCAAACATTTGGTGAAAAGCTGCCTCATAAAATAACTTCAAAAAAGTTGCAAAAGCTCGGGCAATATCCCAATCAAAACTACTTGGGGGACCAGCGTCTCCAAAAAAACTCTTTGTAACTAGAATCCTCTGCTTCAAGTTTTTCAAAGGCTACTTGAAACTTCTCAGCAGCCTCCAGCATCAAGTAAGTTGCGTTCCATCGAGTGGAAACATCAACAGAAACCAACTTTTTACAAGAAATTCTAGCAAATTCTATACATTTCTTAAACTTGGCAGCCCTATGAGGTGAGGACTTAACAAACCTAACAACATTCCTAATGGCAGAGATGGACAAGTGTTTCTCTGTCAAACCGTCATTTATAACCAAATTTAAAATATGTGCACAACACCTCATGTGGAAAAATTCACCATCCCCCATCAAACCATTCATATTTTTAACTTTTTCCTTCAAAAGTGTCATTAGATGATGCATTATCAACCATTATTGATGACACATTTCGAATTCCCTAATCCTTTTAAATTTCTTCTATCTTTTTACCTACGGTTACACCCTTGTGGTTAGGGATAACTGTGAAATTAATTATCTTTTTTTGATAATTCCATTCATTATCCACAAAATGTGCTGTAAGAGTCAAGTAATTAAGGTTTTGAATTAATGTCCAACAGTCAGTAGTAAGGGCCACTCTATTGCAATCAAACTTAAAGAAAGTTTTCAACTTAAGTTTTTCATCCAAAGACAACTGAAAGCAATCTCTAGCTATTGTACGCTTAGATGGAATGGTAAATTGGGGCTGCAATGTTTTAGACAAGTATTTTAATCCTTCACCCTCAATCGCCTTAAATGGTTGTTCATCTAACACCACGAAAACAAACACTGCCCTATGACAAGCTTGAAGTTTAAATCTACTACTGCCCTAAGTTGGAACTAGTTGGAATGGAAATTTAAGAATTGTTTGGTTATGGTCGTTTAACACAAGAAGTGGTTTTTTGAGACATTTATTAATGTGTTTGTTCATGTTAGTGGTACCATGAGATTTAGAGTCACACAAATACTTCTTGTGGCAGTGTTTACACGTTGTAGTATCAACTTCACAATCAGGTACTCTGTTGAAATGTTCCCAGCAGTTTGATGACTGCCTAGGCCCACTTGCATTAGGTTTTCTCTTCTTTGTTTCTTGGGTATTATCCAATAAAGGTCCAGCAACATTAGTAATTGTTGCTGCTACACCACATTCATTATTGTTGATATTTTGAGTATGTACATTTTGACTAGGTTGGTCCATCACTAAAATAATGAACAAGCATTAATCAATAAATACCAACCACATTAACGTTCAATATTTAAAGGGTTGTAAGTTATTATTTAAGGGATTGTATTAAGATTTAAGGGATTGTTACAAAAATTTAAGTGGTTGTAATAATATTTAAGGGGTAGTATTTTGATACTTAAAGGGTTGAACTAATTAGGCATAAAAAAAAAACTAATTATACACATACTTATAGTAATTAACATACACTAAGAAAAATAGTAACTATGTACTAGAATTATATAATACATTTTGGAGAGAAAATAAAAAACAGAAGCATGCAT